>OY757314.1:6774808-7227308 GCA_963583905.1 Stenurella melanura | reverse complement strand
CTCTGTCGTCGTGTATTGTTGGTTGCCCAAAACGCCAAAAAGGTTTTAGTGTAATTTCTAGTTACTTTTATGGTGTAAATGGAACTTTCATATCTACTCCTCATGATTTAGAAACAGACTATAGTAACAATTATCTTGAAAATGCATTAGATAGTGAGTCAAGTTTCAACTATAACTCGATAATTCACATATTCAATTTAACGCATCTGGGTGATGATTTACGCCATCGATACTGATAAATCATCACCATCCCGTATGGTTCCAGCAATATAGTCCTCCACAGTATGGAGTTGATGTAAGACAGTACTTGAGTGAGGCGTTTCCAGGCCGATGGATAGACAGAAGAAGGTTAACTGAACGGCCAGCTAGATCTCCTGACCTTACACCCCTCGATTTTTTATGGGGCCATTTAAAGGGTTGCGTCTATAACAATAGGCCAAATAATTTGGAGGATCTGAAAGATAGAATACGGGCTGAGATTGGTCGAATACTCCAAACGGCATTCCATGACTGTTTACGAGACTTTCAATAGGGACTAGCACATTGCATAGCTTCTAACTCAGTTTGAACATCTTATTAGATTGTTTGTTAATTTCTTTTCAATAAAAAAGTACACTAATCTTTCTCTTTCTTAAATAAAAAGATACTGCATGCATTCGGGAAGAAAATCGCATGGGTTTCGACTTTCTTTGTGCCGTTGAACAGCCTATTAAAATACCTTTTTTATACATAGTATTTTAGAAGTTACGGTTATGTTTCAATACTTTTTATACAGGTTGTATATGCGTTAAGTTGACAGATAGAAAAGTGGAAGGAAGTTTGGTTTAAATTCGTTTGAAGTGTTGCAGGAATAAAAAAAAAGTGGAATCTGTGTAAATTAATTAAAAGACAATCAATCGTACCTAAATAAAGTTGTCTGGAGGGATGATATGCTTGTAGTATAGTGGGTATTTCCATACGTAGGCAACACTTCTCTTAAAATGTATTCTTCTATGAATTGGAGGGACCTTCCGGATGCTGCATAATCACAAAACACAACTGAAACAAAAGAGAAATATATTTTAATGGCGAATTTAATTGCGATGCAAATGGAAATCGAAAGGGAATATTATTTATTTACAATATTAAGCAAATTTTTTTAATAAAATTTGTACTTTGGATGCACTCGTAAACAGTTATTTTTAGAAAAACTACAATAATGCGAAACAGGATCGAAAAACTGTTGGCTTTGAGGGACCATAGCTCGCCCTTGGAAGAGCCCATTTCCGAAAGTATTAGACTGGAACATTTTTTTCGTTTTACACAGAATTCTATAAGCTTTTTTTTTTTTTCGAAGTACTTTTAACGTAGAAGAAACTTCAGCCAAACAATCCACAATTTTGTGAATTTTATAAAAAAAAAATTAAAAATGTTCTCAAAAAGCACAGTACAAATGACGTGCGAAAGTGTAAATGGAGTATAATATACTTCACTTTTAAGTTTAACTCCATGTCTAGAAATATTTGCTCTTTCCTAAGCTATACTATGCTGATAAGGAACAATAACTCCGAAACACACGTCCGTGGCTGCATTCATATTCTCTTTTGTAGTGTACCTACATGTATATTATTGTATATAGTAATTGAAGTATTCTCTTTTTTATTGAGCTCCATAAACTCATTTTTTATTTATCTGTATAAAAATTAATTTTCTTGGCCATATGTTACGTGAATTTCTCTCTTCAATGAAAAAATGTAATATAAAACGATAGAAACATTCCAGCAAAAGTTCAGTCAAATGTTAAATATTTATACAGGCGATTTTAATTAATAAAAATTCTTACGAAACAAGAAACGTTACTCAACTTCCATAATAATAATTGTTTCTAGGATATCACCTCATCTACGATCTTCAAAACAATAAAACATCTGCTCATAATTAAATTGTTATTAAGTCGTGATTCAATAGCAATGTTTATTAAGAATTATATAAATATGGGTCATATGTTATCTCAGACCAAAAACAAAAAGGAAAAACAGTGTGATTAAAAAAATGTTTATTTTACTGCACATCTGAGAGATAATGCACTGACCTAATGACACTAGAGAAATAATTAATTACTACTTAGGCTAGGCTTTTATAGACCATGAGCAGTATGATATTCAAGTCCATGAAACTCCACTTTCTCGGAGAAAGATCACGAAGGAAGGTGGTAAAAAGGAACACCTTTAGGAGGGTCCGACAGCTAATAACAGGGACCGCGGGCCGCACGGGCCCTTTAAAAAAAATTGGCATCATTAGTTTCTGCTTCCTTCGCAAAATTTATTCAACCGACGACATGCAGTTTGGGGTATAGGAATAACGATGTAATTGACCACGCCCCGCTAGTTCCATAAATCGTGAGGCACACAATGAATGAATGAATTGAATTTAGTACGGCATGAACTAAGGATGGGTGCGGACGTAGGTAATAATTTCTATACGAAACGAGAAAATATCTCTTCGTCAAAAGCGAAGAAGTTATTTGTCACATTTTTGACAAATAATTTCTTGTATTGAAAGCATTTCTGCAGTTTCTTTTTTAGCCGTAAATGCTATGGGAATAAAATAATAATTCTTATTAAAACCGAAATGAAAATTAAATAACTCGGAAACTAAAATCAACTAACAATTATCAAAAAATAAATTATTCTTATTAAATTACAAAAACAGAACATTAAAATAAAATTAAATAACCCTCAGAAACTAAAATCAACTAATAATTTTCAAACAATAAATTAATGATAATCTTGTGCCAAACAATAAGCAAACCGATTATACAATGAACCTCTCATATCATTGAGTTGATTTGGAGTAAATCTTGCACAAAGTTGGATAAGTTTTTCCCGTAATTCAACTAAATTATTGGCTCGTTCAAATGCATGTTTGTACGCAGTTTCCTTTAAAAAGCCCCACAGAAAGAAATCATGGGGTGCTAGATCAGGTGATCTGGGGGGCCATTTTATCATTCCCCTCGTAGCTATTAAACGATTGGGAAATGTTCTTTCCAGAAAATTAATAACAGTTAAGGTATTGTGACTTGGGCAGCCGTCTTGTTGAAACCAAATGTCGTCAAAGTTGACAGAAAGATTTTGAACTGCAGGAATGATTAGGCTTTGTAAAAGCTCTAAATATTTGTTGCCATTTAAATTGCCATCGATTAGCAGTGGGCCTATAATATGATTGTCTAAAATTCCCGTCCAAACGTTCAACTTTTGAGGATACTTGAGTTCGCACAGCAACACTCAAATGTTTATTTTTTCGAACACCAATATCGTACTACGGATGGATTGTGTTCCCTATGTAATGAAAAGGATGATTTATCTTTAAACAATATATTCTTTAAGAAGTTTTCATTCTCATTCACTTTATTTATCATGATTCGACAAAATTCCATCCGTTTGAAATTGTCCTTGGGAAATATTTCTTGCGTTGTTTGAACAACTGTACCCATTTCTTTTTAAAATATTTCTTACAGTTCTTTCCTTCATGTCAACTTCATCAGCAATTTGTCTGCTAGAACAAGGTTCACTAGTTTCAATAAGTGCACAGACATTAGTTTCGTGAATTTCACGTTCTTCGCTCATTTGTTGATGACGGGGTTCGGGTTGACAGCATTTTTTACAATAATTCACGACACACCCGAATTTCTCAATTTTTTTAATAATGTATGAAATTATGCTAGCTGAGGGGATTGGTCTGTCTTGATATGCAACAGTAAATAAATTTATTGTGTCATCAGTGGAATGGCCCCCGAAGCACCATTTCACAATTTCCACTTTTTCTGCAGTTGTATAAACACACGGTATTTTAATAACGAAATTGAGATTAATTTATTTTATTCCCACACACCTAAACAGCTATGCTATTAAAAGCAGAATGGGTGCGCTCGCGCTGTTCTCAACTCGTCGCGGTCAAGCGAAGGACCAATGACCTGCATTGTTCTACGACAAGGCGTGGTTTATCTGCGCAGAAACAAGTTTACGTACCTAAAACTAAATTTGCTAAATCTGTATATGAGAACAACTATACCTATCGTACGCTGGCTAATCAATCAAGTAATCAATCAGTCAATCAATCAATCAAATCAAACGTTACCAGCGTACGCCACAAGTAACAACTTTAGTTTTAAAATAATTTATAAGTTATCCTAAAAACTTATTTCCAAGACTACTTATAAACGTAAATCGTTCGGAAGGACTCGATGAAGCCGATTTAAAACCTTTAAGAGTACGGGATCACATCTAGAAAAGGACCTACGTCCTACATCCCTCTTTTTACAACTACTATAAATACTTTCAAGTTTTAATAAATTATCTAAAGCTTTACTCAGAGAGTATCTGAAAAGTATTATAAAACCATACTTGGTTTAGGATAGCCACTATAATCAAAACTTAAAAGACACACACACACAAGTTAATAAATGGACAATTGCCGACTACTAAGAACAGTTCAGAAAAACAGTTAAACATGGACTACTTATAGTGGGCTAAAAATTTCAACGAAGCTAAGTTTACTGTAAAACATTAGATAGTTCTTAAAAATTCGTGCGCTTCCTAAAAACACAATTTTTTAAAAATATATAATAAATTTTTTTGTGACTTAAAAAGTAAAGAGAGCTTTAGCATCTGCCCATAATATGGTTTAATATATGTAATTTGTTTTTATAAAATATTTCTATTAGATACAAATTGCATTTTTTTGTTCAATCTTGGACATTCCCAATATGGCTGACCGTTATATTCCTCAATGGCTGGAAATAAAATGGCGGCTGTATATATAAACCGTATAGGCTATGAATAATTCTGCTTCAAACATGTTTTGTCTCAAAATGCCTATTACATTACCAATTGTTCTTTAAGTATGTCGATTTATTCTTGAAAAGGTATATTTTAAGCCTCATTGGTTTTAATATATTGCTTTAAATTCTATAGAATTTATGGTGCTCGGTTAATATAACCTAAAGTCAGTTTGCCGAGACCCACCCGTAGGCACGTCATACACAAACAAAATGTCGACGAATATGTATAGGTATATCTTATAACAGTTTTAAAACAACCTATTTTAAAACATTATAGTCTGGCAAAGGTAAACCAAATCCTTTTGTGTTTAAGACTGATTTACTACAGATGTTTGTTTGCTTCATTAAAACTCTAGCAAGCAGTTGGTTTTATAAAGGTTGGACCTGAAATTTAGTGATTTCAAAGCATATTACATTTGCTTAATCTATATAACTTGATCCTCCTAACTTGAACTTAACAGCTACGAAGTTTTATTGAAGGCTTGACAAATACCTTAATAAGTCAATCATAAGCCAATAAAGACTAAAAGATACTTTAGTTTTAATGTAAGTTCTTGAAGGCTTTTTTAAAACTATCATTAAGTGCATTTGGCATTTAATAAATCTAACATAAATCAGTGGGTTTTAAAGTGGCTACTATAAAACCTAAATTAATCTAAAAAGCATTTAAATTGTTACTTGGGGTGGTCGCCAGGGAAATTCCTTAAACCAAGTTTCTTCTGCTCTTTGATACCCAAACTTTTAATTTTTAACATCCAAGGAAGTTACCAATGATTCCAAAAGATTTTGTTGGTCGCGACCTATGTTGCTGGCTGTCGGATTTCCTAAAAGTGTTCATTTTTACTAACTTCTTCCGTGATTTCTCTACAAGGAGCTAAGATTTCATGGAGTTGAATATCACACGGCTCTTGGTCTACTAGTGACTATTCTTTGTTACTATATAAAAAATGGCATTCTATACTCAATACTCATTCCGCATGAGCTTTGATCTTCATTATATTACCTTTACGTTTAAAAGGTAAATGACGCAAATCATCATAACTGAGTAAAGAAAAAATAAACACGTCTTTATTTTTTTGGTGTAAGTTAAATATTCTGTATTTATTTTAGTCGTGCTAGTATTAATGCATCCATTAAACCTACATAAATGTAGCAACTTTTAAAAACATTACTCCCACATGATGCTACGAATACATGCAGAGCTGATGATATTAAGTTCGGTGTCATTAACACTGTTGCTAATATTTTATATAGCCTTGATTATTATCTGAATAAACACTTTTATTTTTATAGAATTTATACAAGTAAACTAGTTTCGATAACTGCATTCCGGGAGTCGTCGAATGTCATTGTTTATTTGACTATTGACTAATATTAGAACAGTATAAAATATTTTTAACTACTACAAAACATTTAAAAGAGGTTCTCAAAGTTAAGTGTTTTGTATGTTCACTCTCATTACTCTGGATTGATTTAGATCATCTACACACGATACAATGTGTAGGTAGGTCTAGCAGCAATTAAGGGGTCGACTGGGTAAAATATAATTTCATAATTTTTATTGTCCTTTTTCTCTGAGCAGTTCAATCTTTGTCAAAATTATCTCTATATGATTTTTCTAGGCAGCCGTGAATTTCTCACATAATTTCTATTTAATTTGGACATTTTTATCAAGTTAGCCAATGTCAAACTTGATTTATATTTTCCTTAAAATCTTACATTGTTTTCTACAGTGTGACACCGACTTAAGATCGCAACACCTGTAAGTATACCCGTTAATTGATGCTTGATTAATTTCAAATTTTGGTGGTAAGAAAAGATCGATAAGGTGATTCTTCGAACTTGGTAATATGTGATATATGTCAGTAGCGTGCGATTTTAAGGGGGTTTCAAAAGCCGATTTTTCAAAAAAATGTGTTTTATAGAATTTGTTATTCAAATTTCGATTTCATCAACGTAAAGAACGCCATTTAAAACTCCTAGACGTGCCGTGGATGCACCGTAGTTCGTCAGAAACGCCGACGTCTTCAGAGACCTGGAATACACCCCGGTAACTGAGGTCATCTCAGGCCACGCCACAAGTAGACAATATGACCAGAAACACCCAAATCACCCGATCCCGGGGGTACCAAGCAAACAATTAGCTCAGTACCCTTACCCTAGCCCGTGCCGGCTAAAAATAAACGAGACGAAAAAGCGGGCCCACCCCTTACGAGGCCGGTCCAGGTCTACAGCGATGACTGGGACAAAGAGCTTAAGCTCGACCCCTAATCATCCGAGACCAGACAGGCAAGTCCCTTATTGTTTATTTTATAAAGCAGCCTCCCATTCGGGTGATCTGGGGGCTTTTACAGGGTGAACTGCTAACAGCAGCGTTTGCCTCAAGAAATGATCAATAACGTCATCATAAGAATGGGAACAAGGATGGCGAAGGGCTCGTGGGGGGACACACGTTTTGAAAAAATAATGCTTGTAATAATTGGGAAGAAAACTATATTAGTTGTTGATTTTCACTTTATTTCTTGTCAACATGACAATTGTTTCGCCACACGGTGGCTTCTTCGGATGTTGAGTACTGGTATACTAATTTTAAAAATTTAAAATTTAAAATAAAGTGAAAATCAAAAACTAATATAGTTTTCTTCCCAATTATTATCAGGGATTTTCATCAAGTAACGGCCCAATCTGTTCAATAATGCTTGTAATTTCGCTAGACCATTAAATGTGTAAAACAAGTCAAAATTTACTATTCATTTTTCTTGCAAAAACGCTATTTTTTGGATTATGTTTTTTAAACAGAATTCAAAATGGCATGAAGCTAAAAACAGTACTTATGTCTAGGGTTCAAATATTTCTACGTTTTAAAAGTTTAATTGTGTGAGTTCTCTATTTTAATTTTGCGGCAATTGCAAATGCATTTGTTTGCAATAAGTTGTGAAGTTTATAATACTTTTTATTTGGTATAAAACAAGGAAAACATGAAACAGCTTTTATTTTTATTACCTCGGAAAATAATAGTGAAATATATAAAATATTAATAGAAGCAGCCAACATACTTTATAATACAAATTTATACGGTTAGGAAAGTTTCACACGTGGCGACTGTGACAATATACGGGTTTATTTATTTGTTTATATATTTCATATCAGTACTTAAAAGATTTATCGCATCATATACAAGTAGTTACAAAAATTATAAATTATTTATTTACTTTGCAGTAAAAAGATCAATATTTATGGCTTTAAAAACAGATATTTGATAAACTGGGGTTAAACTTTCCGCAAATTACACACTGTATGCACCGACAAATAAATTCATATACACGGTGTTCCCCACTGACACCAACCAAATTGTGGTGAACTTTCGACCAAAATTTCTTGTAATCACGGCATGGCTAAATTTATGAAACATGTTTAGTTCCAATCAAAATAAACAACTCTTTTCATTGCAGGAAAGTCCCAGTGTCGCGAAAAGAGCGAAAACTCATTTTCAGTCGCTCTCATTCCGCGCAAAATTCACTAGACGTCAAAAAATGCTAATTTTTTTTTTCGTTCATGTCGGACTGAATTTTTGATGTGGACCCTGCAATTTACGATGGTGATACATCGCTGATTTTCCACTTTCGATAGAGTCATAGAACGAACGTCCACTCGAAATATTTATTTAGTTACAAACGGAACGTCCACTCGAAATATTTATTTAGTTACAAACGGTTGAAAATTTCATATTTTTCAACTTTTTAGGTTAAATTTCAACATTTTCTGAGAGGTTAAAATGGGCCATTTTTCTTTCACTTTTGCCGAGCCGAATTTCCGATATGGTATCAGGATGAAGCGTCAATCTTCTCATTTACACGGAGACGACGTATCTATTTAGTTATGAATTTTTTGAGAATCCTTGTCGCCATTTTTATTTTGTTCTTGCCGAGCTGGAGTTCCGATTCCACTATTGCGATTTGGTATCAGAAGAATACGCCAACCTGCCTCTTCCCATGGAGACCTAAAACGACCTTCCATTCCACGTATTCACTTAGTGATGAACGTTTGTGAAATCCATGTTTTTAACTCGGACATATTTTATTGTCCGATTCGTCTGAAAATTGTAGGTTATTATTTTTCCTGAGTTCTCTGGCACCAAAAGCATGTAATTATGTGGGAAACTGATGTGCAGTGATGACAATATTTTCCAAGTGTCGGAAAATTGGAAATGTTCAACCGCTAGAGACGCGGGCGAGGCGGGAAATGTCAGTTATTATTTTTCCTACATTGTCTAACATTACCTTTAATAGACAAACAAAGAAACTGACGTGTCGCGATAAAAAAAAATGGATCATTTATTTTTACATGTTCGATAAATTAATTCTCCCCTTTAACCACGCCAAAGATGTCGGTAGTGATGGAACTTTAACGGAACTTTAACGGAACTTTTTCTTCGGCGAGTGATAAACTATTGAAAAATAATCGAAATCTCCATGCCGCTGCTAAAATCCTGGTCGAGGGGAGCGTACTAAAATATTTAATCTAATATTAGCCGAATTAATTCGGAAGATTAATAAGATAGACAGACACCCCACATCTTTACTACGGCAAAACCCTAGTCCACTGTGATTAAAGATACCAAAAGTAGAAATCGTGTCAGATATTATCTTATCGAAAATTTTACTAAGTTGTTTAGAATGACCTCAAATGACTAAATTATGAAATGCTAGAAAAAACAAAACAAGCTTTTCTGGCGGAAAAATGTAAACCCTATAAAACACGACATTTTTGAGAAAAATGAAAATCCGAATGTCAATTTTAAGGTCGGTGTAAAAATGAACATATTAAAATCGATCGAATTTTTGGTGGCACAGTGGGATGAAGCCCCACTGTGCCACCCAAATCAATCTACAGGTCTTCAAGTTAAAGTTATCAGAAACTTATTTTTTAAATGTTCGTTTCTATCGATCTTTCGAGCCGGATTTTTTTAAATTTTTTGCTACGTATGGATTTTTTATAATTTTGATTTAAAATTTAATACTACAAAATATCTTTTCCGGTTATAATCAGTCTACAGGTCACAAATATACAAAGATACACACAATTTTGGTTTTAAATTTTTACTTTACAAATACATAATCGATTTGTCATTTATATTATTTAACTTTTTCTATTCTTGACAGCTGCCAAAATCGCTGTCAAATTTAAAAATTTACAAAAGCGCCTTTCGTAATTTTGAAAATAATGTGACTTTTCATAGAAGAGATAATATAAAGTATTTTAAACTTCCCACTTTCATAATTGATATTAAAATAAAGTTTTCACTTTGGCAGCTGTCGAAATTTCTCCCATTACATACATAATTATTTCAGCAAATTAAATTACTAAAGAGACATTTTTCTATAGATTTTGGAGGTACGGAATGTCAGATATTTTTGGAGAAGTCGTAGGTTTGAGCACTTAAATAACTATGTATTTAAATAATTATATGTTTATGTATTTTAATGCAAACCAATAACACAGGCACACAAAGAAGAGAAAATGATCTATTACCGGGATCCGACATAGTAATCATTATGTATTTCGACATGCTGAACACGAATCCAATGTCCGTTTAGCTCATCATCCACCATCTTTTCGTAAATCGCAAAAATAAGCTAAGGAAATTCAAATTCTTTGTTATTCTCGCGATTTACAGAAAATTGGTGGGTGATGTGCTAAACGGACATTCTTTTGGCCCTGATCACCAGTACACAGAAAAAAAAGATATATTGGCTCCACTATACCATTAATACATCTAATTAACACAGAAATTAGAAGTTAAGTAAGTTGTACTATAGAAAACAGAAAATAATATTTTCTCAGACAATTTACGTGACAGAATTTTTTAAATATTTTTTTCATAGATTTGTACCTAATATCTACCGAAATGACTGCTCAGTTCAGTTAAGAAAAAACCATCACAGGCTTGTGTTATGTATTTGTAAAGTGAAGATTTAAAACCAAAATTGTGTGAATCTTTATATATTTGTGATTTGTAAACTGGTTTTAAATCAAAAAGACGATATTTTAGATCAAAATTATAAAGAATCATAGCTGAAAATCAAACATCCGTCTCGACAGATTGATAGCGAATTCCAAAACGAACATTTAAAAAAAAGTTTCTGACAACTTTTTCTTGAAGACCTGTAAACTTGGTTGTCACAGTGGGGCTTCGTGCCACAATAATTTTTGTAATCGTTTTTTAAGGCGAATCAATTAAAAAAATATAATAATTTCTTAAATTAAATCCACACTACGTTCCGTCCGCCAATAAATACGAATAGGTAGTAGGTGTAGGTCGCTGTTTGAGACACTAGCATTGGCACAACATATTTAATGACTTACAATGAAACAATATATTAATATTAAACATTTCACATAAAAAGATAACAAGGAAACAAACACTTCTATAGAGGTTTTTTCCATATTAATATATAATATACATTAATTTAAACGGCAAATGTTAAATATCAAATTACATATAATAACTGATCGTTATATTTTAATTGTATGCTCGATCCGTACTGTTGACATGACTTAAATATTAATTAAATCACTCGTATATAATTTATAAGGTTTAATAAACACCAGAGGCTGAATCTGACAAAATAAGAGCGAGACAAATTAAAATGATTTACATAAACTTTATTTTTTGCAATACGTAAGTATATTTACCGGACAAAAGACGAACCAAACTAGTTTGTTTAGACCTTGACATAAGGAAAAAGCTTAGTAACAAATTGCTCTGGACTTTTTATGAATGAGTTACTTAAAACTGATCTGAATTTTCATTGTTAAAAAAGAATATTTACATCAAGATTACATAATAGGCAAGCGAGTGAGACGAACTCGAGTAAGTGCCAAATAGGTAAGTAAACAAAAGAAAGGCTCATTTATGTTGCTCATAGCAAGCCATTTCCTACTTCTTTTCAAAACAGTTATAAAACAATATTTTTCCTATAACTATAAGCAAACAACAAATAACTGAGTGAATTGTCTCGAGAGAGGCTTTATGTCCTTCTCAAGGGCCTATAATAAGGACGAGAAACGTCAAGCGCTGAGGGATTTCTAAGAAATAGAAAGACATATTAAATTCAAGGCTAGTCCATTTATATACAGGGTGTCCCAAACTCTAATGCAATTATGTCTAGGTTCAATTAACCGTTTTCGAGCAGGACGCTTTTGAAGTTTCGTAAAGAAAGTCCCCTGTGCGAGGCTAATAATTTTATAAATGACTCCGCAGAGTCCTTATGGAAAGTGGCCTTCGATCAATCTCTTTGAAACTCTGGATTCTGGTAGTTGTTGATGTGTAGAACAAAAGTTCTCAAGAGCACTACGTCCTAAAAGCTCATTCTTTTGAGATACAGCCCTCTGAAGTTGGACTTTACGTGCATTCTGCAGCATAGTTAATAAGGCATAAATGATGCTGATGGTGCTAGTGCCCGTGATCTCATCATCGACTATTATTGCACATGTCAATCTGGAGCCAGAACTTTAAGAACATATGCCCATGTTACCTCTATTTTATCGTTTTTAGGCTATAAGGCAAAAATAAGGTTTTCTATTAACAACTCTAAGGTTAGCCCCCAAATAACCTTGAAAATCACGATCAGTCACTGTCAAAGCTATGAAACTTCTAGTGATGTTATATGTACGGACATATTAAGTTATACAGGGTGTAATTAGTTTCATGTCATTAAAAAAAACTGGTGGTAGGGAACGACAAGACAAACAAAAAAACCTGATATAACATGAGGTCTAAAGCTCATAGCTTTGGAGACAAAATTTTTTTAAAAAATTCCAAAATACTTAATAACCTAGTTTGAGAACTGCTGGCATATTGGGGTAGGTTTTATTGCCTCGCGTCTTATCGCACGAGATACTCTGACATTCTATATGATATACTCTCTTGTAATATTCTCAAGTAATAATTTCAGCTTTGTCCTTACTTGGTAAAGAACGTACGCATGACGCGACGTACCCGTTCCTTGGTTTTGTCTGGTGCTTTTCTCTTTGAATTTTGTGCCACTTATGTTAAGATTTATTTTATTGACTTATCGTTCAAGTCATTAGTACTTGGTTACGTAAGACACTACTTCTCGTTCGTGCTTTTTGTGTTACTTTTTGGATTTTGGACCAAGTTTTTCTTTTTGTTTTCTTTATTGATAACGTTAATTCACAGTTTAGTGTGGTGTTTTAAAACGCAGATTTTGGACATAATGGGAGATTACACTTATCCAGAGCTCGCGGATATGGACTTGGTACATGGAGAAAGTGGCGGAAATGCAGCTGATGCGGAAAATCTTTAGAATAATCGCAACGACGTATTTTAATGTGCATATAAACCATAAAAAATTATCATAATTTACCAAATGTGTTGAACGGAGTAAGTATGTTATTAGTTCGACGTACCGAAATGTGTATACGTGGAGATGGAGGTCATTTCGAACAATTTTTGTAAAAAATTGAAAAGAATTGTTCAGTTATTGGGTGTTACCTATTGGGCATTATTGGTATGATTATTATAATTAGTATTTGTTGTCTTGTTTTTATCTGTTTATTATTGTTTACATTGATTTTCATAGAGACCAAAGACTTGATTTTTAGTTTTTGATACCTGATTGGGAAAAATTATGCGCTCAATTCGTTAAAAAAATAAGATTTTTTCGTAACTTAAAATACACAACTATTTTCTGTTATCGTATCTCGGACGTCTAACTGTTCGTTTTCCAATTTCATAAAACAATTACTAATTTTTTAAGCTTTTAACACAATGTTACAAATGTTAATAAACCACTTTTAAATTTTATAAATTCTTATAAACGACAATAAAAGCTACAATAGCTTTGTTCCAAATTAAAAAACACATGTAAACAAATCCTATTTAAACCCCTGCGGTCATGCTATGCTTGCGTTGTGCCGAAATAGAAGGAATTATTTACATTTTCATAATTAGTGGTATAAAAAGTTCGATACAAATAATCCCATCAAAGTGCCGCACTTCTACTGACGGGAACACAAGCCGGGTTTATTATTTCTAATCTTCGGAACTATAACATCCATTGACCCTGAAAAACAATGGTTCTCAAATCTTTCCTACCATAACATTAAAAATGTAAACCCAGGTCAGTTTTTTTCAAAGTGCCCCTAGAGAAAAAGGTCATATACCTTTTCTGTTTGTCTAGTCGGTCGCTAATACCAGTTTTTTTAATGACATGAAACTAATTACACCCTGTATATTATACAGACATACTAATTTAAAGTAGCTTATCACTACGTTATAATATATGAAAAGTCCAACTTCTGAGCGCTATATCTCAAAATCGATAGTTTTTAGGACTTAGTGCCCTTGAGAACTTTTCTTCTACACATCAAGAACACACCAAATTCTATAGTTTCAAAGAGTTTGACCAAAGGCCATTCCCCATAAGGATTATGCGGACGCTGCAGACGCTGTAAACAAAATGAATCGTGACAACCGTACTGAATTTATTAATAGTATCTGTCAGTTGTGTACTTGGAGTTCAAAGTGTGTCGACTTCGGTGGCAGACGCGTGTTTGGTGGCTCCTACAAGGTCTCGAGATAGAGCCGGATAAAACAGCAACAAAACATAGGAAATTGTATTGAATTAGGTGTTTTCCAAATTTACAAATCCCGTATTAGGCAGGCGTTACTTATTTAATCACATATAAAACGTAAATAAAGTGAATAAAATGTTGTGTTTAACAATTTTTAAACGCGATTTAAGAAACGAATATAACCGATGACGTCACCGCGTGTTTTGCGTTCAATTACTAAAACTTTGTTATTTATTTGTTGAAATTTTAATTTGATGGACGATATAATGCTGTTTAAATATCAATAACTGCTTTAGTATAACAAGTACTTCATTTTAATAATATCAAAAAAGCAAGTTTGTACATAGTGAAAACACCTAATTAAAGTGTGAACATTGATTGATATAAATTAGCACGATATATTTCATATAGTTGATATTTGATTAAATTATGTTGGTTGAACACAGCCACACAAAAGTGCATATAAACAACCCGAGAAAGTGTATT
Source organism: Stenurella melanura (assembly GCA_963583905.1). Classification (NCBI taxonomy): domain Eukaryota; kingdom Metazoa; phylum Arthropoda; class Insecta; order Coleoptera; family Cerambycidae; genus Stenurella; species Stenurella melanura. The sequence continues at coordinate 7,212,403 of OY757314.1, read as the reverse complement.
GCCTGACCGTAAAATCTATATTTGGACCGGTCCCTTCTTCAAGTGGATGATATAATAAGCAACAGACAGACAACTGTGGAAGAAACAGATAAAGTTTTGTCTATTTTTAGTTTAGTTTATTAATGTAGTCTATTTCCTGATTTAAATTGAAGAAATTAAAAATTAAAATTGAAAAGGTATTAAACATAGGGAATGAAATAGAAAAATACTCGGAATTGGAAAACGGAAACTAAAACTTCAACAAACAAACCAATATAAGGGTGTACAAAATATTCTCTCGTGCCTTTTTCTCACAACCCGCTGAAAAAAGCTCTTTTTACCGCGAGACAGAGTCCTTCTCTACACTTCCACGGTAAATGGATATTTACCTGTGGAACGGTTAATATAAAAACAATTCATTGCGGCGAGCTAAAACGCAGATTTCTGGGAAACAGGAAACCATATACCTATGGACGCAAGCAGGCGAGAGGCGGTGCACGCTACCAGAAAAAGGTAATTTGGTTACTTTGTATAAGAATGTAGCTTTTCACCCATAAACGACATGAATCCCAAAAAGTGAAGATGATTTCAGATCCCACAGATGCTGTACAAAACAAAGCGCGAATGTTGAATATTTCAGAAAGCTCAACACAGGAAATTTTTAAAGACAACAGATACCAGGCTTATCACTATACGCAAATGGATTTTCGAACATCGCAAGTATGAGAAGAAGGCGACTACAGTAGTAGGGGACACACACGTTATTGAACAAAATAATCTTTGTAATTTTGCTTAATCATGAAAAGTTTAAAATAAGTCAATTTTTTTCAAAAACGCTATTTTTTGTATTATGTCGAGGGGTCAACCACTGCCGGAAATACGTGTACAAATATTCAGGAATACCATGGGAATACTCGGGAATACCCGGGAATACTCGGGAATACTCAGGAATACACGGGAATACTAAGGAATACCTCGGCAATACTCTGGAATACTCAGGAATACCCCGGCAATACTCAGGAATGCTCCGGAATACTTTGGAAATAGTGGAGAATCGAGTCAAGGATATGCACCGGCTCATAGTCTATATATATGGTATGATTAGTACCTATGTATAATATATAATACCGTCGCAAAATATTAAAACCGCTTCACTTCATATGCGGATGTCGGCCACAATAGAACCATTACTTCTTAAAATAGAAATCAGCAGGTAATTCTGGTATTCTGGTGTAATACGTCAGATTAAATAAAATTTATTTTAACTTTTCAATGACGTGTATTGTGTATTATAGTATAACAATATGTATTACATTGATTGGCTCATTTAATGAATTTCATTTAGTAGTTGTGGATGCAGTATTACTTAAAATTAGGCGATATTGAAAATTTTAGATGAATCCGATATGTGGTTTTCGAAATATACGACTTTTAAAGGACGTATTTGAAGCGCGGTGCGTCACTCAATAGAGCACGAAACGGTCGCGTAACATACCAAAGGTCGCATTCCGCTTGATATCGTCGGTTCCTTCTCAGTGTTCTGTGCGTTTCGAGTTAAAAATAAAATATTGTGCTGGACCCCATTTTTCTGTACCGGTCCGGGATCATCTGAAGCAGCATTACACCAACAGATGGATTGGTCGCGGAGGTCCGGTAAACTGGCCACCGAGGTCTGCTGACCTTACACCTCTAGATTATTTTTTATGGAGTTATCTCAAGTCAGAGGCGTACAATGAAGAGTTCAATACACGAGAACAGCTTATAGAAAATATTATTACTGTATGTGATAACATTAGAAATAACCTAGAAGTGATTGATAGGTTAGTGAAAACCATATTAAAACGTTCTCAAAAATGTATTGACATTGGGGCCATTCATTTTGAAAACCTGTTATAGTTTTAATTATTTGCACAGTTTTTAATTGTTTTGTTCAATTATTTAAAGTTCTAAATATATTTATTTTGTCAAAATAAAATTGCAAACTGTTGTCTTTAATATTTTCAAGTTATTCTCAAAAGGTGTTTAATATTTTTTTAAATTGTGCTTGTTAATTCAAACCTCTCCACTAACATTATTTTTCTTTCATGAAAGAAATGGAATGTATTATTTTGGATGAAATTTAAAGTAAAAAAAAGGTTAAAACACTTAATGTCAAAACAAAAACAAATAGCAACCTCTTTTACGGGGTATCTAGCTAAAATTAATAAAATAATGATGTTAACAACTGGACTATTATTTGTAGAAAATCAAATTTGGTCTTTCAATACTTTTGAAAATTTACTGAAGAATGACCATAAACGTGCCGTCAAATTAATATTATAACATTATTTTATAAACTGGTCTATAGGCTTTTTAAAAGTTTACTAACATTTACCAAAAAATAATATACAGTGTGATGTTAACGACCCTAAGAGCCATATTAAAAAATTGGAGGTCGGTACTGGAATTACGTCAAATTCACTTAAGCTATTCATTAACCTAAAAGAGTATAATATGCATACCAAATTTTATCTAAATAAGTGCAGTCATTTAAAAAATATGGCGGACTGAAGTTCTGGTCAAAAACCATAAAACACCCTGTACCTCAAAAACGGTTCACATTCAACGGTAAGTATAGGGGTGTTCTGAACTCAGCTGACTGTGCTCTACCTTCCACTAGAGTATGTCCGTTTAAATCTGGGACACCCTGTATATTTTTTAAAATCGATGTAAAAATAATATATGTATTGGATTTGAACCATTAGTAGTTTTGTAATTATTAATTGTCTAATAACAGGTTTGCAAAATATGAATCAATGTGAATTTGATAGGTTTGCGGGGTTAACCACTACCGGAAATATGAGTTAAAATGTTCAGAAATACCACGGGAATACTCTGGAATACTCGGAAATAGTGTGAAATACTCGGGAATATTCGGGAATACTCGGGAATATTCGGAAATACTCGGGAATACTCTGGAATACTCAGGAATACTTAATATTCTCGGAAATACTGCGGGAATGCAGTATTCCTGGAATACTTGTACAAATTTTGGGCCAGTGGTCGACCCCTCGTATTATGTTTAAAAATATAAAAATAGGCTGCAACATGGCATGAAGTTTTGCAAAACTAACTGCAATTAACTAGCTATGGGTTAATTTTTCCTTTTAAGAGCTTCCGTTCTGTTAGAAAAAAAATCAGATGGAAAAAATGTCAATAAATCCCGTTCCTCTTTTACCAGTGTATGTATATCTATGTAATAAAATACGACATAGATACTCAAAGTGTTTCTTAGTTCCATATTAAATTTATAAATAAATAAAAAATTGCGTAGAATTAATAGCTAATCACGTTAGTAAACAATACGATGCATTTTCAATATCCCATTGCAGAAGTTGCAGTTTATACAAAAATATGTTTACACCGTTTGCCATCTGTCATCAAATAAAAAGCTAATTAGTAATTTAAAATAGCATTCATGTCATAAAAATTAGAATTAAAGGTCTTTGTATTATATTATTTACGTATGAAAATTCCAGAAGCTTAATGAATGCAAATAATAATAACTTTACATAGTTAAAAGAGAATAGTACAAACCTTACTTTAATGAGATTGTCTTTATGTATCTGATCATTATAATCATAAACTTGTACTAATTAGTTGCTGAGTAGACTATAGAAGTACAAAATGTAAAAAAATGTTTAAGAAAAAGCTTTTATTTTAAAAAACTGTACTAAAAAGCAAAAAATACATTTTTTTTAATTCATACACCTGGAAACCAAAAGCTTTAGGAACGGTCAAATAGCACTATTACATGTTACTTTGCTCAACTGACCGCCCCCAAAGCTTTTGGTTTCCAGGCGTTATGAATTAAAAAAAATATTTCTTACTTTTTAGTACAATTTTTTAAAATAATTTTTTTTTTTTTTAAATATTTTTTTATACAATTTTTTTTGTACATAAACGCACTTTACTCTTGAACGATTTTCATGGTTTTGCCCTACCCTGTATAGTATTTAGCTTGAACCCATTCAAAGTGCCCCTGAAATGATTATCGGACATGCAATAAGTTTTGGAGGTATTTAAACTTTGGTTGTGTAACTACAAATTTTTCTTCCATTTGTTGCACACTTAATCGACCACACTGTATATCCTGGGTGTAATATTAGGCCATGCCTACCATAAATGCATTGTCATCGAAACTGAATCAACGTTTAAAATTTCAACTCCGTAGGGTAAGAGGAAGTGGTTCTAATGCAGCTTGCAAGATTTGACCTAAACAAACTAACGCACTAACATCGCAAGTTAAATAAAAGCTTTTAAAAAATAAAAAACATTTTGAAGATCGTCAGAAATGACTTTTCTACTCGTAAACACTTGATGTATAAAGCTGTGAATTACTAGGTAAATGCATCTCTGCAACGAGTGTGAAATCTAAAGTAATGTTTGTTTAAATGTTATAATTTATGACTTAAACGATTTATATACGATATAACTAAGTCATTTTCAACCTATTTACTTACTGGTTTTGCATATTTATTTTTTTTAATTGTTACTGCTGCAAATGTTTATATTTATTTCAAGTATGCAAATATAATAATTCTCATGATCTAAACTAAATATTTGTTGGTTGCTATTATTACTAATGTTGCTATGACTAACGACTCGTTTTATCTGTTACACGTGTGGTATTTTTTAAATATTCAAGAAAAACGATATTGAAAACGTAAAGGTGGGCGATATAAAACACAAAGCAAAATTATTGCCTCCAACATTTATGTTTAAAGCATGTGGATGCATTTTAATAATTTGATTGAAAAATATTGTTGCGAATTTTCCACCTTTTAGGAAACACCCTGTATGAATCCGTGGGTTCTAAATAATTTTAACAAGAGATAAACACTACTAACACTTTATTTAACAATTTACTGACTATACAATACTTCAAAATAAACTTTATTTACTTCTTATTTAACCTCACTTTTCACCTTTCAACTTGTTCACTTTTATAAACTGCTTTCTTAATAAAACTTCCCCTTCCGCGCTGGTAATCCGAATTTGACTCTCTAGATCCATCTAGAAGCAATCAAGAATCTTCTCCAACAACATTCCAGAAAAGTTCATTTCATTCTGACAGCTTCCAGTCACAACTAGTAGGCATAGGCGTATCATCTCCAGTTCCAAGGGGGTGTAATTCATAACAATATGATCAGATACCACAATACAATTAGTAACGAATGGAAGTTGCAAAAAGATGCGAGTGTGGTCGCCTGCGAATAACGACTTCAATTTTACAGTTATGTATGTCTGTGCGTTTAATCAAAACCTTTAACAGATTTTACTCGATAATTGCAACTCGAAAAACAGGTTAAACCAGGCCAGAATAGGGTTTGAAATATAAATCAAAAATTTTAAACAAGTAGGCCGTGTATTTGATGTATTTTTGACTGCTGAACACGATGCCAATGTCAGTTTCAGCCATCAGGTCACGACTTCTTATTTATCCTGATTTATTCTTTTCTCTGGTACCGTATTCTTTTGTTTTCAAATGAACTGCGTAATAGTTTTTTTTTCTTCGTTTTATTCCTTTCGTTCTCACATCCCTTTTCAATGTCCAACAGTAGTCTCAGTCTGCCATCATATTAACATCCCATCGACTTTGATATTTACGCTCCATTTCCTCTATGTCTCGGTGAAAACGTTTACCATGTTCTTCACTATAATCACCTAAATTCTCTTGCAACTGGTCTATATGAGAACTCGGGAAATGTAGTTTCAAATTGATCAAACAACCTAATTTTCCGAATTTTTCTACTATTTCTTGTTGGATACTATTTCTTTGTAGTCCTCGCTCTTATTGTTTCCTAAAAATGTATCAACAACTTCTTTAAAGATCTACCAAGCTTCCTTCTCCGTATCCGACATTGTAGTGATGAATTTCTTATCTCTTAACATTTATTTATTTGCAGACCATCCCTCAATTTGACATAAAGAAAATGGAGCGTAGATATCAAGATCGATGGGATGTTAATATGATACCAGACTACTGTTAGACATTGAAAATGGATGTGAAAACGAAAGGAATAAAACGAAAAAGAAAACCATTACGCAGATCATTTGAAGACAAAAGAGTACGGTACCACAGAAAAGAATAAATCAGGAAGAAGTCATGACCTAATTGATTGAAACTGACATCGGTATCTTGTTCAGCGGTTAAAAATCACGTAATATTGATGTTCTTCGTTTTAGTACATTTTATTAGGAGTTTGTTTTTAAAAGGTTTTTAAATTATATTTTATTATTTCCGTTTTAGTCACGGTATGTTTGCAATTGTCCGTTGAGGAATTGCATAGTGAGTTTACTATCCAGCTTTCAGCATTAGGTTATAATTAATAGATAATAGTGCGCCTATTGTATAAGAGGACTACCTAACTCTTGGATTAGGTCTACCTAAGTCAACGTACTCAAAAAGTCATACTAAAAGTCAGTAGAATATCGTATCAATCAGATACTAAGCTAGTGCCCACGGAAGTTCCTCAAGGTAGCATCTTAGGACCGCTTCTCTTTCTTATTTTTATAAATGATCTACAAAGCCACCTAAAATCAAAGAATGCCTTCCACGTGACTCAATTTGCTGTGACGGCAGTTACATCAACGGCATGTACATGAATTGTCAAGTAATCCAAACATCTGCACCTCACTAATGAATAGTTACTGCAGCATATTTGGACTAAAACTTAAAGGGACAAAAACTCAAATGTTGATGTTTGCTAATAACACTCCTGATTACAGCTTGTTAGTAAAAATCAATAATTTATCAACAGGCACTCTGTAAAACTATTAGGTATAATGATTGTTAGTAATTTAAACTGGTTTGAACATATTGAAGACTTAACAAAAAAACAATCACTTAGATGCTATGTCGTCTGGCAACTTCAGTCTTGTGTGATTTTAGAACTACTAAAACTATTACTTTGCACAGATGCAGTCATTATTAAAATATGGCATTCTCTGCTGGGGCAACTCCAGTAGAATTAATCATCTGTTCATCATACAAAAAAATAATTAGGGCTATGTTGTTTAAACGTTCTACCCATTCATGTAGAGATTTGTTAGTTTTGCTTAGAATACTAACGCTTCCAGCTTTATAAGTTTATCATATTGTTTATTTGTTAAGTCTAATATTAATCGGTTTGTCCGGTTTTTCGATCGAAACGTACAATATAGCGTAAAGCGTTTATTGCCCAAACACAAGCTCTCTGCTGCTAGCAATGGTGTGACAATTATGCCTATTAGAATATATCGTGTTTACGAAGTCAATTGAAACTGGTCAGTGTTAAAGCACAGTACCGTGCGCACTTAACTTGATATTTTGTCATATGTATTTAACAATGGTATCGAGAATCGAATAGTAGTTGAAACTGTGCAGGCGGGTCCAAGACTGGCAATGTAATCAGCCTGAATGAACCATCTACGACTGCACTGGTTTAAAGATAATAAAACGGACAGGTCCATTAGCATAAAAAAATGTAAATTGTTTCTCAAGAGTCAACGTGGACTTGTGAGATGTGTTGTCATTGGCCTGCGTTTGAGGACGGGTGGCGACGATTGGCTGGCACCCGGGTATTCCCCAGTCCGATTGGTCGGTCGGTGTTTGAGTTATATCAGTCATTAGTCAACGTGGACTCGATATTTCTCCAATGCAGTGCGAAAAATGGTTTTCAGAACAGCTTTATAAATACCAAAATAAATATTCCGTCTAATTCGGTAATTGTATTAGATAATGCTTCCTATCACTCGCGAATATTAAATAAAATACCAAACACCAGTACAAGGAAGACATTTTAAAATTCATGAGAGAAAAAAATATGGAAATTCCTGTAAAAGTTCCAATAAAGCGCGAATTACTGAAATGAATAAAAGAACAGAATTTCAAAAGGTAATATGTTATTGATAACTTATCCAATATATACGGTCATACACTTTTGCGGTTACCTCCGTACTGTGCATATTTAATCCTATCGAGATATTTTGAGCAACTTTAAAAGATCGTTTGTGAAAATGTAATGACTCTCCAACGTTAAGCGCGGTAGTAGTTCATCATATAAGAGAAGTAATAAATGACCTCGACAATACTGATTTATGGAAAAATTGCGTTAAGGATGTAATTGAAAAAGAAAATCAATATCCAACACTTGCGCCGATTATAATTCAACCGGATAATGATCCCTCTTCAGAAAGTGAAGATTCGGACGCGTCAACTTTTAGCATTTAACTTTTTAATATATATTTTCAGAACAAAATATTTAGCTATTATATTAGGTATGAAGCTTACTTTTTTATTGTTACATTTCTTGGAATATATTTCATTTAATTGACAAGAAATTTTAATTTAAGTTACTTTATTCTAGAGACATATTTTAATTTTGTTTTTATTTATGTTTTATCTATACAAGTATTTATTTTTGTTGTACTAATTCTTTGCTTTTGTTAAGAAACATTTATATTTTTATTTTAGAAGAAACTTAAATTTTATTTTTACTATTTAACATCCTTGCCCCTCGCCAATCTAACCTGTCCCATTTCCTCATCCCGGCAAGGAAATGTTCATACCTTCTCGTTGTTCCTTGCTGACAATACCATATTTCAATGTAGAATGGGATAACTTTAAAACTAAACCCAATTTTAAATATTTAGATTTTATATCTAAAACTGCTATAATACTTCAAAAATATGTAATTGGATAAATGACCAAAAATAGCCTATCTAATAAACAAAAGATAATAAAAATTAACAGAATTTTCAAAAAATTATAACATTTTCTTATGACAAGTATTTCTATTTACCTCCGCCCATGTACAATAAAGAGTTGTCGACATTTCATGCAAAATGTACCCAACTCCGCTATCAGTTGATTTTTTAAATTCTTGCCGGAGTTGCTTGTGATACAAACACGAGTTTCCTTTCCGTCTCTTGACTCCATTTTCTTTAACCAAAAATATTGTATTGTCACCTATATTACATATGTATGCAAAATTACAAGGCAATGTATCAATTGGAAGTGATTCAAAATTGACTCGCAAACTTTGAACCAAATTGACTGATTGACAAACACGAATAAAAGCTTGCAAAACAGTGAGAAATACGTCACGAACAATTTACAAAATGTATCCTTTTGTACTTTTTCTCTTTGTTTCCCTATGAGTAGTTCTAGCTGCAGTTCATCGATGTCGAAATTACCCGAAAACAAAAAGAAACAGCGGTTCGAAAACATTTTCCCTTTCAGTCGACTTTCTCTCTTTCAAGACAGACTTAAAAGTATTTTTATTAAAAATGAAAGTACTTAGAGACGCACATACGTACATACGCAACTTGTCAAAACACCTGGCAGTCTAAATCAAAAGTGAATCAGTGAATCATAACGTGGTCTACCCACCTCACTCTATTTACAAATTGAAAAATCGTGTTGGCGTCACATGCAAATATTTGAATTTTATCGGTTTGCTTTTTCTGCATCTAATTTAAATTTAAACATCAATAAAAATTATAAATAAAATTGCCCCGAACAAATTTAACTCGCACGCGATGCTGCTTTTAACCAGTTTTCAATAGCCATAACACTGTTAGATTAACACTTTTCGACCAATTGATATAACCTAGGAGTTTACAACACTCTGAGTTAAGTGCGAAGGATCGTAAATAAATCGAATGGGGTCCTGTTGGACCAAATGTTTTACTAGGGACAAAACAAATGTAGAATTTAGTGCCTAAAAAATTCGGCAAAATTAAGACACCACAGTCAATAAAAATTCAAATTAAGAATGTTTGGAGCGATCTTGATTTTGTCAATTAATTTGCTGAGGAGCACTACTCTACTAGAATATCAAATAATATAAAGGATCACTTTGGTGACACAGCAATGTCCAATAACAACACCTTTTTCTTCACACTAGGTATCGATGAGGATATGAAAACACGAGGCAAATAAAAATATCATTTCTATAGGACCTATATTGTGTGCCTATTGCCACTAGCCTACATTACTAACCTATTTGTAGAATTAGGAAAATTTTCGGAAAAGTTGCAATAGGGAAAGTGAATCTACAAAAGTAAGCGATCCACATATAATAGAGAATTACAGATCCATTACTGTACTCAACCTCATGTGTAAAATAATTGAACGAGAGGTACTGTATATGACAAATATCTCCCTATCTCACAAAATACCAAATAATTTCGAGATGTCAAAATCAATTTTTCCCTGACAAGTCAACCGAGAGTGCAACCACTAACTTTTTGGAATTTGTACACGATCGTGTAGATAACAAAAAGTACATTGCTGCCGTTTGTTTGTCCTGTCCAAGGCATTTGATTCTGTAGAATCTACATTGGTTGCAGAGAAACTTTCTGCAATAGGAATTAGAGGCAATTTTCTTTCGTGGATAATATCGTATCTCAGCTTTAGATTCTTTTTTGTAAAACTGGCAGAAACTAGTTCAGAGAAGTATGATGTTAATCTTGGACTTCCTCAAGGCTCGGTATTGAGGCCACTTATTTTTTAAATTGATAAATGTACCACTTCATATTGGTATTGATTGAGTTGTGCTGTTCGCAGACATTTCCATTGCAGAAGAGATCAGACACCCCTGAGGAACACAACGCAAGCTCAATACCCTCTCTGAGCAATTTACAAACTGGTGCGGTATTAATAAATTAATTGTTAACCCAGGAAAAAATTGTTGCATTTCGTCAACTAATAGTTGCTCCAAGTGGAACAACAATATTTTTAGTAATCTAAACATATTACAAAACTCAAAATGAATTAGTAATAAAATAACAAAACATCTCTTTACTTTAACTTCTTGAGAGAGAATGGAATATACAAGACGCCTTTACAGTTTAGTTCGAACTGCAATGAATGCATTGCAACATAAGACTGATGGAATGATCATCAAAATGAATTTCCATTCTGGCCAACAGATTTAAGGTAGGTGTCGCTGCAAGTACTGCTCCTCGATTTATTTTATACACAGAACTTCAGATTTAAATAATGCACAAAAATATTGTTAATAAAAAAAAACTGGTGATATACAAGTATTGATCCTACAAAGTGCAGCTTAAAACAAGCAAAGCATTATACTCTTTACTTTTAATAAAACTTGCGAATACATCACAATAATGAAATGGTTCTAGACCATTAACGAAAATAATAAAAACACGTGTTAAATAGCAATCACACTCACGATGCCCTATTTAATTTCATATTATTTGCCCCAATTGCACTACATTGAGATAAAATTAATCTAGATAATGCTTCAAATATAACAAACAAATATGTTTATCAATGTCCGTGTTTTTGGTCTATGCTAAACACGATCATTTTCTTTTACGATATCTAAATACATTTCCATTCTCTTGTTATAAAATAACGCAACAAGGGAGAGGAAAAATATTCAAGTAGGACTTTTTTCATTACATTACATCATCCAGCCTTGGGTTCACGAATTGGAAACCGAATATTAAGTAATTTCAAAACCAAAATGGAAAGATTAAATAACGTGGGAATGTGTGTGTCAATAATTGACCAATTAAATTAAGGACAACCGAAACGTAACATTTTCCAGAAATAGGAATATCGAAGCGGCTGTTTCGGGATTATTATTATTCGCCAGCGCAGCGCTGGGAACTTTAGACACGGATCCTGGAATGATAAAATCAGAAGGCAGTTGGAAAGTATAGTACAACTGGCGTGTGTCTTGCGGGCGTTATGTTGCAGTTAAAGAAAAACTTCAAAAGGCTCCGTTATTGTCTGCTATTTTACGATATATAGGAAAATTCTTTTATATCTCGATACATACATAATGTTCATAATTGCGGCTATTTACGAGTACTTTATCCGTATCTTTATGATATCAATTTTTAATCAGTTCAAGAGTTATAACAAATAGAAAATACAAGTCATAACTTATAATTGCAAGCTTTTATGTTAACACGATTGCCGACATATGTGTAGGTATTTTTAGTCATGAATATTTTGAATGTATAAATTGTAAATGCATCATGTGGGATTGAAAAAGGTGCAAAAATCAGAAAACTGTGCAATGCTCGATTTCAGTTCGTACTACGTTAAAAGTAGCTTTAAGAGAAGCGAAACTAGTTGTACAATTGTTACACATTCTATGGGATACCCTTCGCAGTAAATAATACTAGTTTTAGACATCTTTTGTTTAATTACAAAAGGTAAGAAAAAAAAATATTTAAAAAATCAGTAACTTTTTTAGAGTCGAGTCAAGTTTAAAAAGACCGATGTATGAATTAATATTGCACATACGTTTTCACTATCTCTTGTACACAAACTTAAAGCCATAGCCTAAAGACATTGTCAATGTATGTTTACCAAGATTCTTTCCCACTTCTTTTGAGACGGAAATATGAAATGTACACTGAGTGAGAAACATAGTCATAAGCTCAGTGATTCTCAAACTGTGTGATTTAACGACGAATATTATTTACTTCCGTGAACTAACACTACTCTAAATATGAAAAACGTCTTATATGAAATATTTAAGGTATTTTTAGTGGTAAATAGTGGATATTCATCCGTCAAACGAACAATGTCAAACCACTAAGTTTTACAATTTTCTAGTACGTAGATATTACACGTTACCAATCGGTAAGATGTTCGAACAGTAATAAATATAAATGGGGTTGTTGCCAGATCGATCCCCCAGCACTTCCACTTTTTTTTTATTTGATTAATTATTAAAAGTTAATAATTTTCCTTATAAAATTTTTATTTTATTAAACTGCGTAGCGAGTTTTGTTAAAACTTTATTTTCCCCAAAAATGTGTCTTTTATTACTATTAGCGCGTGTTTATCTCTAATAAAATGTAATTTCTTACGTTATACAGGGTCCTGCAGCTCACCTCCCGTCTTCTACTACACCTAAACGATTTATTTTATAAAAATGATTCAAACGGGACAATAGACTGTTTGTTAGAGAGCACATTTCAAAAATATTTTTGAATATACAGGGTGTTCCAGAAATTGGTGGTGCATCAAAGTTGTATCTTTTTAAATGGAACACCCTGTAGTTTTATTGATTTTTGGGACCCCTTCGAGCTACTGTACATATCCCTAGAATATTATCAAATTTGATTTGATAGTTCCAGAGGAATAAATTAAAATCGAAAAAAAAAAATGTTTCGTCATATTTTAAAAAATTTATAAAAAATAGAAGAAACATCTTCAAACCAAAACTAAGGAACAGGTTGCTTATAATAAAAGGTTAGTTTATCCTACTATGAATATCGTAAAAATAACTTATACAGGATGTTCAAAATTCAATGCCAAACTTTTCAAAATGTAATGCTATTTTTCTCCATTTTTTCAAATGGGACACCCTGTATATTTTTATCTCATCGGATGCAGAATTAAAAAATGAGCATATTTTTTAATTACAATTATCTCGACTATCTTAAAGGTTTCACAGATATTCGTCAAAAACTACTACAAATCGCAAAATTATTATCTAATAGTTTTACTTAACATTTTTCAAATCAATCTAGAACTTATGTTCAATATGTCTTCCGTTCTCTTGGAGGCACAAACGAAGGCGGGTATGAAATGATCTTGCTACTCTTCCTAATAGGTCGGGTGTAATGTTTTGAAATGCGTTCCTGATTCTTTGCTGCATGTTTTCTGGTGTGGTTGGAGGTTCCTGATAAACGATTTCCTTAACGTAGCCCCACAAAAAGAAATCCAATTTATTGAGGTCGGGTGATCGGGGCGGCCAATTACATGGCCCTTCTCTTCCAATCCACCGGTTTGGAAAGGTTGTATTGAGATGGTCCCTGACTTGTAATGAATAATGTGCTGGGGCTCCGTCGTGTTGCAGCCACATTGCATCTCTCAAAGGTATTGGTAAATTTTGACATAAATTTGGCAATTGATTTTGCAAAAAATCAAGATACATAGCACCATTCAAATGTCCGTTAAAAAAGTGAGGACCAATAACATGTTCACCAATAATTCCCCCCCACACATTTATTGACAATCTGTGTTGTTGGTCAACCTGCCTAAAAATCCTTGGGTTGTGGTCGGAATAGTAATGAAAGTTATGGCGATTCACAAATCCGTTTTTATGAAATGTGGCCTCATCAGAAAACAAAACCTTATCAAAAAACTCACAATTTATCCTAATTTTAGCTTGCGCCCAATTGCAAAATTCGACACGTTGCTCAAAATCTGCATCGAAGAGTTGTTGATGAAACTGAATATGGTAGGGATGAAAACGGTTGTCCTTTAAAATTCGTTGAACGGTTCTCTCACTTACACCTACGGCATCACCGACTGCTTTTTGACTAACGAAAGGGTTTTCCGTAACAGATAATAGCACAGACAATTCATTTTCTTCATTTCGAGCGGGTCTATTTCTAACTGGTTTTGTATAGTCTACATGTCCCGTTTGTACAAATCTCTCTAATAAGTTGTTCAGGCTTCTTTTGTCTGGATGTCTCCATTCCGGATAACGCTCGTAAACTCGACTTGCCAAAAAACAGTTTCTTTCTGATTCTCCTAATATGAAAATCATATCTACTAGCTCTTCTCTGCTGTACTCCATCACAAAAAATGCTTAAAACTTGTAAATTACCAATACGTAATTTAAAATATTGACATATGCATATTTGTATGACAGTTTGTAAGCAAATTTGTTTCCATGGCTATCTACTAAATTACCTTATTATGGTTAAGAAACAACAGGAATATGATTTCTGTTTACTCCCCTTCATTTACGCCTTCAAGAGGAGAACTGCATAGACAGTTATATGAGAAACCGTCTAATTTAGGTATTTGCTTATTTAATAACATTAGAGGAGCTAAATGATAAAACGGAACACATATTGAACATAAGTTCTAGTTATTGATTTGAAAAATGTTAAGTAAAACTATTAGATAATAATTTTACGATTTGTAGTAGTTTTTGACGAATATCTGTGAAACCTTTAAGATAGTCGAGATAATTGTAATTAAAAAATATGCTCATTTTTTAATTCTGCATCCGATGAGATAAAAATATACAGGGTGTCCCATTTGAAAAAATGGAGAAAAATAGCATTACATTTTGAAAAGTTTGGCATTGAATTTTGAACATCCTGTATAAGTTATTTTTACGATATTCATAGTAGGATAAACTAACCTTTTATTATAAGCAACCTGTTCCTTAGTTTTGGTTTGAAGATGTTTCTTCTATTTTTTATAAATTTTTTAAAATATGACGAAAAAAAATTTTTTTTTCGAGTTTAATTTATTCCTCTGGAACTATCAAATCAAATTTGATAATATTCTAGGGATATGTACAGTAGCTCGAAAGGGTCCCAAAAATCAATAAAACTATAGGGTGTTCCATTTAAAAAGATACAACTTTGATGCACCACCAATTTCTGGAACACCCTGTATATTCAAAAATATTTTAAAAATGTGCTCTCTAACAAACAGTCTATTGTCCCGTTTGAATCATTTTTCTAAAATAAATCGTTTAGGTGTAGTAGAAGACGGGAGGTGAGCTGCAGGACCCTGTATATTAATACACGAATGGTGAAACGTGCGTCGAGTAGATAAATTGTTCAAGTGTAGTGTTTTAGTGTTTATGAAGACGTGTCAATGCGTTTTGTCAACCAGAATTTTTATTTATTGCCATTAAAAGAAAAATAATTTATTTTCATTATCCTCATGGAGAATTCAGATTCTTTTTTGTTATATGAAATATTTAATTTTTACTGACATCGTTTCCCCTACTAATACTACGATCCTATCCTTTCCTGGCAAGAAATGCCCAAACCTTCCCGTGTCTCTTGCTGGACTGTAGCAAAGTCTTTGATTTCTTTTTCTCATCACTCATTGTTATTGACTGAACTGGGAAATTCATTTTTGTTATCAGTTTCATTTGTGCCCGAACCTATATACCTACAGTGTCCGTCGTAAAGTTGGCTACATATGGGAAAATTTTGTATTATTGAGATTTCTAAAATTACTGTATTGGGGGTTCGTTTCTTTTTTTACATGCAACTACCTTTATTCAACTAAAATACATAATCAAATATTTGTGAAATAGACACAATAGTTTATGATAATTAATGGTAGGGGTAAAATTTGCATTTTTTTATTTTCCTCATATCTGCTTCAAAATTGATATATGGGATCCTTGTTGTATTCTATATGCACTTTTTCTTCATAAAATTTTTCGATATCTTAACAATTTGACCCTCTTTTCTGTACCACGGCCAACTATTTTTTTACAGTCCTGCCAAACCGGTGATCACATGCCACGTGTCAAAATGTAATTTTTTGTTGTTGGACATGCATATACGAACCCCCAATAGAGTTTTTTAGAAATGTCAAAAACACAATTTTTTCCCATATGCAGCCAACTTTATGGACACTGTATAATCAGAATTCCACTAAAATTATGAAGTTACTAAATTAATAATCTTAACATTTTGTGATATCTTTCCTATTTTTTTTAAATCATTTAGCGACATCATTGCTGAGAACTGTTTGAGAACTACTGGGATTTCTTATGCATCAAATAAAATCTTAGTTCAGACGTTTTAGCTGCCATGACACAACTCAGTTTAAATTGTACCCGACTCTAGAACGGAAGTTATAAAGGAAAAGGCTTATAAACAATTATGAATTTTTCGCTAATTTTGTAGTAACAAATTTAGCGGTGGGTGAATTACATCATGTGTATTTCTCCCGAAATATGGCTAATTTTTCACTATTTTTCCAAAAAAAAAACACACACTTTTAATATTCTTTTTGGCTTAAAATCACTGGTCTATAGGTCGATATTCATTTCAATACACTTGATTCGCTGAAAATAATAATTAACGATAATAAATAACTTCGGAAGCAACAAACAGCTATAATTATCGGATCGATTATCTCAAGCTAATTACATTTATTTTTTGAAGTATTGCCTCGCCTTTTCATATTTCCTGCTAAATTTCCTCGATATAACCATGATGATGGCTGTGGTTGCACAACTCTAATAGCATTAATTCCAAGAGTTATGTCATTATGTTCGCAGTCCATTTCGCGGTACGTAGAAGCAGTAAAACTACCTTTCAAGGCAAGAGTGGCGATCGGCTACCGCGTATTCTATGTAGGATTCTACTTTTATCGGATCGACCGTTATGTGGTGATTCGCGTGTTCTTCTGCCAGGTGCTTAGGTGCTTCGTCCTAGTAATTCTATTATTAAGATCGATCAGATCCGGAACCGTCGCGGTTGTAACTATTTCATCCAATCGTCCAAAAGGTAATGTGGGGCATTTTCTAGCAATTACGTTCTTCGCGTTGAATTTATTTACCTATGCAACTCAAATCCCGTATTTCTGTTCTTATATTCTACTCTCCAAGCCCCACAAAAAAAAAAATGCGACTAGCGAGCCAGACCCATATATCCCTATGTATTTTCAGTCACTGAAAACGAATCCGAGCTCAAAAATTATTAGCTACAACCAGAGCCGGATTATCCATAAGGCAATATAAAAACAAATTTTTATACTTGAAAATTATCAACAAAAATAAAAATGTTCTTAAAAGCCATTATCATTTCTTTTCTGTCTGGCAGATTTGGTCACAGATGTGGGTCGAATACCTGTGTAAAACTTTGTAGAAATGATCTTTAAACACAATATAACAATACTGTAGATCGACATTTGTCGAAACTTGAAACTCCCTCGATACTTTTTTCCTGAGAAACACAGAAAACGTAGAATTTTTCGGCTATGTTTACATTAAAATAACTGTAAACACTGAATGTTCTTCTGCATTTCCTGCAATCACATGGCAGCGCTAGAGCCTAGGGAATCGTTTGAGCCCAAAATCGATCGTTTTTGTTCACATCCGGCCGAGTAATGGCAATTCATGTAAACAAAAACGATTGATTTTCATTGATTTCGAGAGTGAAATTTTTTTGATTTTTATTTTTTATCTCGAAACCAAATAAGTGTCTATACGCTCATATTTTGTATTTCTTACATTGACGAACATTTTTTTCAGAAATGTTTTTCGGTGATTCTTCGAGATTTTCCTAGACTCCAAGCGCTCAACGAACAGCGAGTTATTGCACGCGGCACTTCAATCATCATGACTTAACTAGTGCGTTTAATTACAACCACATCCTCCACATAGTGAAGTGGAAGTACAGTAATCGTAAAAAAATGTTCAAACATTTTTCTTGTTAAACTAGGTTTAGAATATCATGAAACGCTGAGATTTTAAATATGAGTGAAAAAAAAATAGTCTATCGTCCTATCGTCTGTAACTTTTTTTTTTTTTACTGATATTATAAATAAGTAAGATATTCAGAAAACGTACATAAGGGTTATCTATGATAATTGGTAAAAATGATTAAAATTGAATTATCATTTGTTTGCTTATAATTGCATTGAAACATATTCTGTGTAGGATTATGCAAACAGCAGAAAAAATAACTATCTATAACGAAAAGAAAAACTTCGTGTAAAAATTCTGGTTATGCTAGCAAATTAAAATCCTAAAATGAATTTGTCTAATTTCTTATTTGACAATTCTCATTCTAACACTACCATCCACACAGTCCCCTACGGCCATGCAGATTAAACTAGTATCTACATAGCCCCCTACGATCATGAAGATTCAGTTAAAAATGAGGACAAAGGTCTAAAATGAATTTATTTATCTATCTTGTCTTAAAAAAAAATTCATTCTAATGGATTACATTTTCATGAAATCTATCATTCTGTTTCTTGGAAATGCTTAGCATTTGAAACGTTTTTCGCCCTTATTCTGGAGCTCATCATATATAATTATATAATTATTTCACTTATTCATACAAAATGTCTTGATTTTGAATGAAACATCTTTATGAGTGGCTTTATGTCTTTCTGATGGCTCAAAATGCGTTGTAATGTTTGAACTTTCAAATAAATATTGTTACTTTAAAGGTTTTAACATGTGATGCAAAGGCTCCATTGTAGAACAACTGTTTCTTACATTAGGGACCCTCATTCTTTTTGATACATCTAGGACTACATAGGGTATGTATGAAAAGGGTTTTCATGTATCATTGTCTGAAAAGCTAAATGAACCTTACCATTTTTCCCATTATTGTCTGTACTTTACAATCTGAGTCGTCTGGAGACCATGTTTTTTTAGTATTGAAAATACTACTGCGCGCATGATATAGGACCCATCTTACGAAAAACGTATCGAGAGCGACAGATCTGTCTAAGCCGCTGAGCCGGTCTTGTAGTAGAGTAACAAGCTGCCTCTATTGTGTCATTCCGTTTGCATTGTGTGGCTAAAAGCTACGACCTATTTTAAACGATGCCCCATCAAAAGAGAAAAAGATTTGACTTGGTCGTGGAAAAATCGCCCTGTACAAGGAGTTGCAGGGGGCAATTTTCCGAAAAAGTAAAAAAAAAATTGTTGTATATTTGAAATTTACAGCACGTCAGCTTTGTTCTCACGTAATATTACGTACATGTCTTAATAATTAATATTTTTTTCTAATTATTCAATATTGTCTGCGCTATGCTTTCTTATGGAGCGCCTTAATGACAACGCTTGCTCTGAAACGTATCAATTCACAAATCCTTTATCTCATCATAACTCGAAACGTGTTCATTTTTTCGAAAAACACCCCTGAAGTAAACGTTGTATGCTTGTTATCGAGGATTTAGTTGATTTTTTCAAATTTAATAGTATTTACCGTTTGATTTGTGGGAATTTTTTTGTGGACCGTTGTCGAATCGCGCCGATACGACCATGGACATGCGAGGAAGGTTCATAATTACCGAACGCCCCTGCTATAGCTATACTCGTCTTTATTCTTCGATTATGACTAGCAATAGTAGCAATAGCAACGCTGCGAACACCATTCTAGAAGTAGGGTGATCTGTGACTGTGACATAATACATAATAGAATATAATTATCTATGGTCTATGGTTATGTGCCAGTGCGCCCAAAGAATTTATATAAATAGAAGCCGAGATAAAGTGTAAAAGTTATACGATACTGTTGCCATCATGTCCAACATACCTTTTTCTCACCATTTCGTTCTAAGATACAATATTGCCTATAACGCTATCTCTGTTGCAGGTACTCCAAGACCGTGGTATGAGTGTAGCAAAGACATATGTGGAATTTAGTCATTTAAGAACTGTGTCTGTTTTAACTACTCTAACCTCAAAATTATTTTCGTGTTTTGTAAATTAAAACAATTATTCTCGCTGAATCGTAAAAATAGTGAAAAAATGTGTTGTTTGTGGTGTAGTTGAGGATAAGAATAGCCTGTTGTCTTACATTTATTTGTCATGTTAAAAACAGTAGTACTGCAACAAAGATGGGGCTATAGTCATTTTCATCATAAAGAAAGAGATAATTATAAAATGTAATGTCTGAACTTGAGTACGAGATGTTGACAACACACTTATAAATGTGTATCTGCTTCTATTTATATAAATTCTTTGAGTGCGCCATTGTAGTTACCAATTCCCTCTGGTTGGCAGCAATTGTAATTTGTAACTTGTCACTCTTGACGTCTTGACTTTGACACAGTGTTGCCGATTGGCGGATAATTCAGGAAGGTGGAGGATATTTTTCTCACCCTGTTAAAAATTGGACAAAAAACGGATAATTTCAATTTAGTATCGTAGTGTGGCCGATTGGATTTGTTTTGTGCAATAGTGGATAATCGCCAAAAATCCCCCCCCCCCCACCGCTCTTCTGAGAAAGGGGGAAAAATGCGCATATTTGGTTACTGAACTAAATGTAAACCAATAAAACTTTAAGTAGTATATTGGGTTGCAGAGTCGAGAATAATAAGTTTATTTTGGTTTTCAGAAAAAAACGGTCCTCGGATGTCAAGAGCATGCGTAGTTAATAAAACCTATTCTGTTTCGCTAACTGCGCATGTTCGTAACATACTAGTGACTTTCATTTCTCAAAACCAAAACAAAGCTTAAATGTCATAATTCTAGTACAGTTTTCTGGAATTTAGTACACTTTATAGTGTTATTCTAGTACCAAACTGAGAGACGCTTGTAGCAACACTGCGCATTTTCGTCCGATAACTGTTTAATCGTTGCTTTCTGAGACCGTTTTCTTTCTAATTCTTTCTCTCAACGGTTGTACCTACATTATAGAGATATATTATCGAAGGTATTTAATACATAATTATTCAGTTTTTCGTAGTATGATTAACAAAAATAATATTTATAAAAAATGAAACACAGAAAATAATTTGGTGTAATTTAGCAGGCATATCAATAGGACGATCCTATAGGACTTCGACCTAGAGCAGTATAGTTGCATCTGGTATTTTCAATACGCTTAAGATACTTGCGAAAGATGCAAGATCTGTGAATATTTTTCGTTGTCGAAGAATCTGAAAAATCGTTAAACTTAACTTTATACTTGTTAATTACCTAATATATTATCATCGCCTTTCGCCAAATCTTCACCTATCAATAATCCATTACAATGTCAGCTACAGGCTGCTTTCGAACTAACTGGCACTAACTGCTAAATTACGAATTCGAGTGGAACAAGCGCAGCGGTGTTGACGTCAGAACTAAATTATTAGATACATTGTTATTAACATAACAAATGGAAGTCGCTTATTGCCAAAATTGCACGTCCCAAATCTGGGCAGAGAAACAACTTTCTATACTTATTATGTATTCAAGAGCAAATGTGCAAAATCATTTATTTACGAGATCAAGGATTTTCCACACACCGAATTTGATTGAGACATGAATGGGGATTGTCGGTCTCGCAACAGGGCAACAGGTGTGAACCTAATTCGCCAACAAAATATTGAAAGTAACCTTATCGTTATAGTGCAGGCGAGCTAGTCAATAATAGTAACACTTAAGATAGTACGTTGGAACAATTTATTACTTAGGACTAGTTTATCAATATTTAGTTAAGATATTCGATAGATAGTTGCTATCTAGAGTAGGGTGGTCCTTATTGTTCAACTTTTAAAATTTGATCGTCTCACCCTCTCAAATTATTATGCTCGCAGTCTACCTGCTTTAGTAAATTGACACCTAGATTTAATGTTATCAATATTTATCAAATTATACAGTGAAGTAGGGTAGTGCCAAATTACAGAAGTATTAAACTGTAAGTACGTGTATCTGCATTGCAAATGGCCGATGCCATAAGCAATGTTTGCTAACGTATTTAGTTAGTCATGATTCTGTAATCCCTGGATGTTCGGTAACCAGAATTATAATTCCCGCACATTGTATCCTGTTATAAACATTGATTTTTCATCGATGGTTTCTCTGAAAAACTAATTAGTGAAAACGTCACGAGTGTCGAATTTAAACCTCGGCGTGTTCTCCAGTAAACTTCTGTCCTGGTGTGTGAAAATATATGTTAGTTCGACAACTAACACATCGAATATTAATTTGTCGGTTTCATTTTGTAACTAGTTTATAGATTTTGTTAGTGTAAAAATTGTTATCATTTAACTTTTGTTTCTATAATAGTAAAACATTTCTTTTACGCGGAACTGGCCAGACGCGGATATTTGAGTATATATTTTGCATTTCCATTTAATAATTTTTTGTATATGTATTTATTGTTTATGCTATATTGTTTTTGTATATTTAATGAAAGTGTTTTTATTCACTCACCCCTGAAGTCTCATGCTCCTTTAATAAATAGAGTTATTTGTCAAGAGGTATTTTGGGATCTATTTTCTGTATCGAAAGTAAGATTTTTCAGGACTACTGCTGAATGTAATTACAGATAGAAATGCCGATATTGCTAAATATACGAAAATTATTGTTTCTCAAGAGAAAAGCTGTTTGTTGTAACGCTAAGAAGTTTGGAGCTTTAAGGCATGGATCAAAATACTGGTGATGAGAGCTACCAAAGTGAAAAGTTTATAATAATTTATATAGTGTTTATAATTTCAACGCTTATATTCTTATATTGCAGTAATTATCAGCTTAACAGACTCTTATGGAAGCGAGGAGTTAACTAAAACGAGCTTAGAAGATAATTTGTGATTTATAAGGAAAATGTACAGTGTCAACCTGTTGGTATCAACATATTTTAGAATTTTACCTGTAAAATAGCCAGACTATTAAATTATCAAATCTTGCACCGACCATTGTTTATGTTAAACCTCGGCCACGGACGAATGGGTGGACGGACATTTTGAAAGTTGTTCAGAATTCGGATGGATTATTTACCTCTCCGCCCTTATAGAGTGGAATAACTACCGAAGTTTTTAAAAAAGATGGAAATGTTCCGGATTCAAATGATTCGTTTATTAGAGATGCTAATACATAAAGAGCCGAGTCTGGTAGATTTTCGAATATATTTACAGAGATTTCGTCGAGGCCAGACGACTTCTTATTTTTAATGTCGCTTATAATTTCTTTAAGTTCGTCGATGTTTGTGCTATATAGGTATAAGGTCTTATGATTGTATATTTCTCCAAGGTAGCTCAAGGGGTCATTTGTTGGAATTATGTTTTCCATTAGATTGCCTGCGATTGAACAGTAGTAATTATTTATAATATTATGGGGTTTAAAGACGATGTTACACGCGGTTGGCTCTTATCCCTAAGTTCGTTTATAATAGCCCAGCTCTCTTTTGCTCCATTACTGGCTCGTTCTATTCTAGACTTGTAATGATTTTCTTTAGCTTGTTTGATGACTTTTCTGTAGATATTACGGTATTTATTATAGTATTCAAAGAAAAATTCTTCGTTGGTGTACTTTCTTATATAGTGAAGAGATCTTAGATTTTTGGCAGATATTTTTATACCCCTAGATATCCATGGTTTTTTACTTTTTAGTTTGATTTTTTGCACTGGAAAGGCTTCATTGAATGCATGTTTAAGATGTCTGTAGAAGGCATCAAATGGCTCTGCTCTATTCAGCAGATCCTCCCAGTTGTACCCAAGGCAGTTTTGATAAAACCCATTATAATTAGTCCTACTATATAAACGGCCATATTACTTCCACATCCACGTAGTGGATTGGAAGTATAGTAATCGCAAAAAAATTTTCAAAAATTTTTATTCGTGAAATAGGTTTAGAATGTCATGAAACGTCGAGATTTTAAATTTGAGCAAAAAAAAATTTTCTGTCTGTCTGTCGGTCTGTCTGTCGGTCTGTCGGTCTGTCTGTCGGTCTGTCTGTAACTTTTTTTGTCCGCACGTTTTCTCCGGAACGGTTTGAGATATTGACTTGAAATTTTGTACACGTATATATTATGACGAGATCTGGAACTGGATTGTTTTTTGAGGAAATCCGGTGAAGGGTTGGGGGTTAAATAGGGGAAAATAGGGAAAAATAAGTAAAGCAAGCTTGTAAGAGAACAGACACTTGAAATTTGGTGTATGTACTAGAAGTTAAGGCCTAAGATTTTTTTATAACATCTTTCAACCCCCCACCACCCCTACCCCATTAATGGGGTTGATAAAATAAAGTTGAGATTTTCATTTGAAATTTCGTACACGTATGTATTATAACGACGTCTGAAATTAGATTATATTTTGAGATGATTCCGTTGAAGGGTTGGGGGTTAATTTGGGGTAAATAGGGAAATATAAGTAAAACAAGTTGGTAAGAGTACAGAAACTTGAAATTCGGTATACGTACTAGAAGCCAAGGAGTCAGATTTTTTTATAATATTTTTTAACCCCCACCACCCCTATTCCAATATGAAAAGGGTTGATTAAATAAAATTGAGATATTCATTTGAAGTTTGGTACACGTATGTATTATGACGACATCTGGAACTATATTATAATTTGAGATGATTCCGTTGAAGAGTTGGGGGTTAAATAGGGGTAAATAGGGGAAAATAAGTAAAGCAAGCTGGTAAGACCACAAAAACTTGAAATTCGGTGTATGTACTAGAAGCCAAAGCGTCAGATTTTTTTATAATATTTTTCAACCCCCACCACCCCTACTCCAATATGAAAGGGGTTGATTAAATAAAATTGAGATATTCATTTGAAATTTGGTACACGTATGTATTATAACGACATCTGGAACTAAATTATAATTTGAGATGATTCCGTTGAAGGGTTGGGGGTTAAATAGGGGTAAATAGGGGAAAATAAGTAAAGCAAGCTGGTAAGACTACAGAAACTTTAAATTCGGTGTATATACTAGAAGCCAAGGTCTCAGATTATTTATAATATTTTTCAACCCGCACCACCCCTACTTCATTATTACAAGGGTTGATAAAATAAAATTGAGATATTCATTTGAAATTTGATACACGTATGAATTATAACGACATCTGGAACTAGATTATTCTTTGAGATGATTCCTTTGAAGGGTTCGGGGTTATTTAGGGGTAAATAGGGGGAAATAAGTAAAGCAAGCAGGTATGACTACAGAAACTTGAAATTCGGTGTATGTACAAGAGGCAAAGGCCCCAGATTTTTTGATAATTTATTTCAGCCCTCACCACCCCTACTCCATTATTCAAGGGGTTGATAAAATAAAATTGAGATATTCACATGAAATTTAGTACGCATATGTATCATAACGACATCTGGAACTAGATTATATTTTGATATGATTCCGTTGAAGGGTTGGAGGTTAAATAGGGGAAAATAAGTAAAGCAAGCTGGTAAGACTACAGAAACTTGAAATTCGGTGTATGTACTAGAAGCGAAGGTCTCAGGTTTTCTTATTAGTATTTTCTATTTCTCCCCACCACCCCCACTCCCTTATTAAGAGTTGATAAAATTAAATTTAAATTTTCACTTGAAATTTGGTACATTTATATATTATAATTATATCTGAAACTAGATTATATTTTGACATGATTGCGTTGAAGGAGTGGGGGTAAGTAGAGGTAAATAGGGAAAAATAAGTAAAGCAAGCTAGTAAGAGTATTGCAACTTGAAATTCGGTGTATGTCCTAGAAGCCAAGACCTCAAGTTTTTTAACAATATGTTTCAACCCTTCCACTACCCTTACTACATTATTAAAGGGGTTGATAAAATAAAATTGAGATATTCACTTGTAATTTGGTAGACGTATGTATTATAATGACATCTGGAACTAGATTATATTTTGGGATGATTCCGTAGAAGGGGTAGGGTTAATAGGAGTGACTAGGGAAAAATAAGTAAATCAAGGTGATAAGAGTAGAGAAATTTGGGATTCGGTGTATATACTAGAAACCAAGGCCTCAGATTTCTTTCTAATATTTTTCAAACTCCACCACCTCCGCTTCATTATTGATAACATCAAATTGAGATATTCACTTGAGATTAGTACACGTATGTATTGTAGTGACATCTGATTGAGATGCCTCCATTGAAGGGGTGGGAGGTGAATAGTAGAAAATAAGTAGGGTGAACTAAAAACTTCATTTTTAACGTATATGGTAGAAACCAACTCCTCAAACTTTTCTATGACATCTGCCCTAAATATTATTAAAATTCTATGACCAATAATTTCCACATACTAGAGTGCAAATATAGTCAAGATGTTTCCTTTAAAACGACTTGGATGAAGAATCTGGATGTGGAAGTAGTGATTCCTTAGGCAGCGGTTTTTGAATTTTTGACAAACATTCCAAGAGGTCTGTAATGAACAATATACTGCCTCGTGGTCTGATAAAGCAGCTGGGATGACCAGGCAGGAGATATTTTCTTTACCAAGGTTACTACAGAAATAGTCGCTGGTTGTAGCTGAGTGCTGGGAAATTCTAGTAGGTGAATTAAATGTCAATACGAGTAAGACAATTGACAATATAAAAACAATTTCTACTTAAAAATATATTAACTTTGTCCTTATATAATTTATAAGAATCGACACCCCTAATATCATCCTGTAATTTACTATAGAAAGCTACTGCGTTATTAGTAGAGGGTCCACGCCTTCGAAAGCCGTTTAAATCAGCAAGTAACCCATTCCAGCAAGGTAAATAATTTTTGAGCTCGGATATCGAAAGAGGGTCCTAATGGGCATCAGAAATGGCTTGTTGGACTTTTGTTGACGATTGCACAACTTCTCCACAAGAAAAAAAGATGGCGAAATGTTATTTCACGAATTCGTATTTTTAAACGTATACCTCTCGCTAGAGAGTGAACCACATGCGATATTGATTTGATTTTTTTAATTTATATACTACTGACATGAGCTCATCTATCTGTACTAATTAAATTTCAAACTCGTTTATGGTTTTTTTCTAAATAAATCCTAAATCACAGTAAAGAAATTTGTGTGTTTGAAATTTCGACGTGCGGGCAACTATATTAAATATTCAATTTTTTTATATACTATATACGAATGAAATATGGTCTAAAGATCAACAGAGTTTTTGCAAAAAAAATTAGCTCGATATCTTATACAGTTTTTGAGTTAACGACCTTTTAAAATAAACCATAATTAGATTCGTGGTATTCCTGTTAGCATGCGGTGTTTTCTGGCCAAGTGTAATGCATTAAGATAGTAAGCCAATACATTTTTGAAATTGTGCTATTATTTACATTTTTACAATTTTGCAAAAATATTAACAGGTAAAAAGAAACTCATTTGGCAGATGATTTACTCGATCTATTAATTATGTAGGTGTATATTATTTATCAAGTATGTCATTATTTTGGTACAAATGATATAGCATTTTACAAATATGAAAATATAAAAACGTACACAAAACATGTAATATATACATAAGTAATAATAATAATAATAATAATAATGCATAATAATAATAATGCATAATAATAATAATGCATAATAAGTATACACAGCTCAGTAAGCATTGACAAATCACTACATAGGCATTACTATTAAGAAGCACTGTCTGCTAAAAACTGCTCTGTATTATTTCTGCCCTTAAAACAATTGTTAGGAAAGGCTGCACATGCAACAGAACACCAAGTGGACGCACATTTTTAATCACAGTTTACTTTACAATTCCATTATTTGTTTTCTTTCAGTTGTGACTTTTTGTCATAATTTCTGATTTTATTTGGTTATTCTCTATCAGATATCCAAATTTTCTGGGAAAGGGTAAATTGGGAAGGAGATCGGAAAATCGCTTGGACACTAAAATTTTATGTGCTTTGTTAACTGCTTCTCAAGTCGAGAAAATTTGTTATAAATCCAGGATTTTGTGTTAAGTAAGGGTCTAAACCACTTCTTGTGGATAATTTTGACAATTAAAAGTATTTCGCAGTGAGCAGGGTTTTAACCTACTTCGCTAGGTTCTTCAGTTGCTAGCTAAGCTAAGTACACTAAATCACTGCTAACGTAAGTCTAATAACCTTAAGGAAAAATAAATACTGCCTTAGCAAACCTAAAGATTTAAATTCACTACAGATGACCGTAGTGAATTTAAGTCCTTAATCCGTAAGTCCTATGTAAATCTGTATGGATAGATTCACATAGGACTTACGAGCATCTTAAATTACACGATCATCAATTGCATCGCAGTTATCTCGAAAATTATTCAAAATATATAGTTGGCGTATTCATTTTAAGGCAACAATAACTGCTCATTTAGCCTCTTCGGAAAGGATAACTGACAGGTCACACAATACACCGACTGCCAATAACGTTTTTACAATATTTTCTTCTTCATATTTTTCACTTAATTATTTACTGATTTCGTGAGTATCCTGAGATACCTTTTGTCATGTACCCACACAATTTTTGTAGGTTTTCTATTTTGCAAAAATTAAACATACCTTGCTCAAATATTATTGTGTTCCCTTCTTCATGATTGCAAGTTCACATTATTGGGCAACGTAGGTATGTCATTATTTACACCAATATTCTAAAATGTATTTTACTATTTATAAAGTAATTCCAGTTTAGAATAAGAATTGTGTCTGTTATGGCGAATTCATATAATTCTGATGGGTTTTTAAGTCATACCATACATTTTCTTAAATATGAAATGTCGGACAATTTTTATTTTTTAATCTCAAATTTGTATAATTTATTGACGATTTCATACTGTATTTGCATCTTTCGATATATACAGTCCTTCTAAGCCAAAATGACGTAACTGAAAATTTTCTAAGCAAATTGGACGAACTTCAAAGTTTCCTTTTTTCAGTAATCATTAAACCATTATTTCTGCATCTATATTTTAACAGACTCTATTTTAAAATCACGTAGTTGTAACATAACACATA
Source organism: Stenurella melanura (assembly GCA_963583905.1). Lineage (NCBI taxonomy): Eukaryota > Metazoa > Arthropoda > Insecta > Coleoptera > Cerambycidae > Stenurella > Stenurella melanura. The sequence continues at coordinate 7,183,248 of OY757314.1, read as the reverse complement.
AATGATTGTCTAATTTTCAGACAGTTGGTGACCTACTGATTAATAGTAATATAATACCTTAATCAAATTAGTTATTAGACTAATGTCTATCCACAATTACACAGACCGAATCCTGCCGCAGCTGTCACGTTGCGCGTTATCATAACAAGACATTATTACGATCGAATTAAAAAATCTGTAACTCGAAAACTGTATGAGATATCGAGTTAATTTTTTTTGCAAAAACTTTGTTGATCTTTACACCATATTTCATTCGCATATAATATATAAGAAAATTAAACATTTAATGTAGTTGTCCGCACGTCGAAATTTCAAACACACAAATTTCGTTCCTGTGATTTAGGATTTAATTAGAAAAAAACCGTAAGTGATTTTGAAACTCTACTAGTACAGACATATGCGCTCATGTCAGTAGTATGTAAAGAAAAAAAAATCAGATCAATATCGCATGTAGTTAATTTTCTACCGAGAGGTATACGTTAAAAAACACGAATTTTTGAAATAACATTCCGCCATCTTTTTTTCTTGTGGAGAAGTTGTGCAATCCTCAACAAAAGTCCAACAAGCCATTTCTGATGCCCATTAGGACCCTCTTTCGATATGCGAGCTCAAAACTTATTTACCTTGTTGGAATGGGTCATTTCAATTTTTAACGCTTTGGACCCCTTACTATATATAATTTATTATAGAAAGCTACTGCGTTATAGTATGGTGATTTCTTGTACAGAGCTGCTCTGTGATAAGGAGGCCTGAACATTTTCAGACATCTTGTGTTGTAAGAGTGCAGATCTGCATTCAGTATGAACTTATTTACATCTAATTTGACAAATTTCAACACAGAATAAATGTAAATGGATGAAACAGTTAATAATTTATTGTTAATGAAGAATTGCTTGCAGCCATCTCTTGGATAGATTTTAAAAATGATTCTGAGTATTCTTTTTTGCAAAACACCCTTTGAATATAAGCACTTTGGCCCCTAATATAATGTTATATAACAGATGGCAATAAGCCAAGGAAAAATACACATTTAGTAAATATTTGGTGTGCACTGTAGATCGAAGTTGGTTTATTGCAAAACACACTTTATTCAATTTCTTACATCCCCAGTAGCACCAATATTGCATCAATATGTAATCCATATAGGACCAATATATGAATATTGGTCCTATATGGATTATATATTGGACCAATATGTTGTCCTACCATTACCAACCCAGTGATATGAATAATATATTACCGGTTTCAGAAATGTACCGATCAAATGCAATATACTCTTCGTTTTGTAATTGCGAAGAGTATAATAATTACAAGAATCCTATGAAAAGAAATACTAATTTTGCCTCCTAGGTAACCCACCTGTACTATTAATTATTAACGATGACGTATGGTTTTGATGTGCACAAGACTGTAACAGTTCACGTCATCCCAAGGACAGCTTTTTTAACTCTTAAACGAAACTTAATGCTATGAAGAATAATTATAAACGAAACTACAATTGCGAAACTAAGGGCTTTCATAAATAACGCCAGCGATTTTGCAGCACTCGCAAGAAGAAAATGCTACATCACTTTACAATTATTGTTCTACACTAAAAGAAACATTAACAATTAATATAATTCGTCGAATAGGAAGGACTAAAACACCGCAAAAAGTTACAATATTCTCAGTACTGCCATACTTTGTCATACAGATATAAAAGTATTCAAATTCGTCAACAAAAATTGAACTGCCTTAAAAAAAATTATGAGATAACATTTCATCCTCGCCCGGTTAATAGGCCATTATTACTCACTACCCATATTGACTTCGCGCGTCGGTTTAAAATACGTCGGATTTTTTATTCGTATATAGTCCAAATCACGAATGTTGTCGGTCACGTCATCAATTTATGTTCCTATCAAAGACAAGATTTTTCTATCAGTTTAAATACTAGCGCATTACAACGTAAATAACAGGGTCACGTCTGCTGGGGCTACGACGGAAGTTCCAAGCATAACGATGCGTTTTAGACATGAATCATACAACTGCTTGTTGTTGCCGCAACCAGCGTTCAGCACTCTGTCTGTTCAGTAGCGTGCAGTTGGCGTATTTGTCAAATTTAATAATTTTCTATTTCCTCCCGTTATTTAATAAGTGTGCAGTGTTTTCTACTGTGGTGTTTTAAGTTTCCTTTAATTATGTAAATTGTTGTGCAAATAACTTGTGAGGACTTGCTTTAGTTTTACTGTTTCTAAAGAAACTAATTTCAAAATGCCCGGGAAAAAACTGAATGCAGTAGCCAGAGATATGGTGGTGAAATTAGTAGAGTACTTCAATCAGGAAAAATGCAACGGAGGTCTCCTTTCACCTTTGCAAGCAGTTCATGAGGTGAATCGCAAAATTAAATGTGGCAAATGTTTATAAAGTAAAGGACCCCGCACCAAATACATGGGAAAATGGATTTCGGTGAAATTCTTTCTAACTGGGGGGGAATCAATCCGTTATTTGATGCTGAAAAAAGTTCCCAATACAACTTGGGTCTGAAAATCCCGGTGTCAAAAGTTACAGCTTATGAAAGTCGGCTATTTTCTGCCAATTAACAAGCAAAGTGCAATATGCATGAATCCCTGGAGATATGTTTGATATATATGTATGTATATATATGTATATATAATAGGAAGGAGTGGATTATCAACCCTTAAACGGCCCTTTTCAGGGCCACACGATTAGTGTTTCTGTCCCGGGAATCCCGGGACGGGATTTCCCGGGAATTATGTCACTTTTTATCGTTCCCGTTCCCGGGAAATAACAGTCGGGATTTCCCAGACCCGTGGATATAAAAATAAGTTTTAAAAATATTAAATGTCGTGCTCCGAAATTTTACCGAGCGTGCGCGTCGGACGGCATTTACGTTTTATTTCGTTATTGTGTTATTTCCTGTAGTTAGTTATTCTCTATAATTGTTTATTTGTGGCATATTCAGTTTTTCTTACTTTTTATTGGGTATTTTGCCACTGAAAAATATTAAAAAATTTGTAATGAAAAAACCTCTGCGCCAAACGGATCAGACAGGTTGGTTCTTGAACACTTGACTGTTTCAAAAAGTCTCACACCTAAAAATATATAAACTAGAACAATGTAATAAACTAAAAACTGAAAATGAAAGCTATAGGTAGTTAACGTTTCGGAAGAGAATCTACCAAAATTTGTGAACACGCGTGGGATAATAATCACAGAATTAAATGGGACTCGGCGAAGATTTTGGAAGAGCAACGGAACAAAAAGAAAACTTAAAGAATCCGCGATTATTTTGTTAAACGAGGATAGATGCGTTTCGAATTATTCAATGGATTTTTGTACTAGTTGGTTGCCCATCCTTAGAGACGAAGTAAGTAAAAATAATATAAATATAATTTAATGTCTCACGTGACTATGGAATTACATAAACAAAGAACTATCATGGTTGATGGCCAAAAAAGTTTTGAGAACGGAAGTAGATTCTCTTCCGAAACGTTAACTACCTATAGTTTTCATTTTCAGTTTTTAGTTTATTACATTGTTCTAGTTTATATATTTTTAGGTGTGAGACTTTTTGAAACAGTCAAGTGTTCAAGAACCAACCTCTGATCCGTTTGGAGCAGAGGTTTTTTCATTAAAAATTTTAAAACATTTTTCAGTGGCAAAATACCCAATAAAAAGTAAGAAAATCCTGTAGTTAGTGCTGTTGTGTCTTTTTAATAACAAATAAAGCAAAACAAAACTGATGGATTTAATTGTTTATAAATTAAACACTGCTTTTAGATGAATACTGCAGTATTCACTATGTAATACTCTCGATAAAGGCCTAATAAGCCGAAATATATGTAGAGTATTTATAATATATTGATTGATTCATCTAAAAGCAATGTTTAATTTATAAACAATTATTTTCAAGATGTTTTACAAGGTACCTACCACAAGTTCAGTTCAGTGTACTGACGGATTTATTTTTTCACCAAAGGAAAAAAAGAAAACAAACATTTAAAAAATGAATATTTGAATGATGTGATATTTTGAAACAAAAAAATTGTGTTTTTCAAGAAATACATGAAAAATTTATTATTTCCCGGGAATCCCGGGATTCTCTTTCCCGATTCCCGGGAATGAAAAAAAGTCGGGAAATCAGAAACTCTACACACGATGTGCGAAATCCGACCGCACAACCTCCTCGTGGTGCACATTGGGTAATGCTAATGCCTGCGGTACCATGGTGTTTTCGATGTATATATCGCCGGGTTGTAAGAAGAGAGAATGGACTTATTTTTATGGGATAAAAACGTTTTTGTATTTTTATATTATTGATTTTTTTCAGGAGTGTAGGTATACATTGCACTTTGCTTGTTAATTGGCAGAAAATAGCCGATTTTCATAAGCTGTAACTTTTGACACCGGGATTTTCAGACCCAAGTTGTATTGGGAACTTTTTTCAGCATCAAATAACGGATTGATTCCCCCCAGTTAGAAAGAATTTCACCGAAATACATTTTCCCATGTATTTGGTGCGGGGTCCTTTTCTTTTAGCGCGCTTCTAATGCATTGGGTATTTGTATGCGGACGATGCAAAGGATTTGCAAGGAAAGCAATGAGGAGCAGGACGCCTTAAATACTACTGTGGAAAAATATGGACACAGAACGAAAAATTAAACTAAGGACTTGGTGGAGCCAAGGAAAATGGATGTCAGGGATACAATTTATAATGTGTACTCAGAAAGTAAGTCTGTGGTGTAGTTGTTTTGTAGTCTATATTGTATTATAATACTAAAATTTTATGAATACTTGTTATTTCACAGAATACTCCTATCAAATGGTACGCCTATGCGTGCCATTCTGTGTAACCTTGAGTCGATTTGATTCGGAAATTAAGAGATGATGACACGTGAACGACAACATTCGCGATTCGAACTGTAATTGTGCTATTTGTATAATAAGCAGACGGTTGCACTAATGTTGGTAGTTGGAGGTTGCCGAAGAGACGAGTTCAGGAAATTGACAACATACAAGAGTGAAGATGCCTGATGATCTAAAATATACGACATAGTGGAGGCTAACGATAAACAAAACATGTCAACATAAATTAAAAGAGGTTGTTTACAAAATTTGCATCATTTTTACTGATTTGATATTTTAACTGGAGGTCGTTGTCTTTAGAAGGCAAATCACTTTGGTCTCTGCACAGTTGTTTTCCTTATAATGGCCAATAAATTGATTATCTTTTCCGCAATAAACAGCAATGATATGAGAAATATTTAAGCATTGTATCATTTGATGCGCTGCCAAAGATAATATAGTACCATAATTAATAGGTAAGGTTGATGCGAAGTGGAAACAATATTTTTGATTGAAAATCAATAAATACTGTATCCTGCAAGTTTAATAGTTTTTACCACAAATAATAGTCGGAAAGCTGGTGAAATATATAAGTTTAAAAAATGTAAGCTGGGTTTAAGTCGTAAAAGCTTGTATATGAAATCAGAACTAATTATATTAAACTGGCCAAATAAAATCAAATTCTTGATCAAATTAAGAATCCAACAAAAAATATCATCTGATCTCTTTCACATTTACGGTGGATGTGCAGTTCCCTGATGGTCTAGCGAGATGAAACTTTTATTAAATTATTCCACAGAATAAATGCTCTTTCAAATAAAAAGTCGGCATCAAAATCGGATCACCCGTTAAAGAGATATAATTGACTACATATATTTAATGCTCATGAAAAACCGAAAAGATTTGTCGCTTAAATAGGGAGAGCGGGGTCTATTTTTGTAGAAAATGTTAAATCATAAACATAATGTAGTAATTAATACATAGAAGAACATTGTTATCACGTAAAACATGTTCTGGCATGATTAAAATAATAAATTAAAATCACACACCTGTTTGAATTACAATTTCAAATTATTTTGGTATCTCCCTCCTAGCGAAAATATTTTAGGATGTAACGGTTTACAGCAGGTATGTAAACTCTACCCACAACAAAGCCGAACTTAATATTGTCAGTGAATTATGGAATTTATAATTCGTCAATACTCCACAAATATATAAGATATTATTCCTATCTTGATACAAGCAAAACAAAGTAAAATTTCTTAATTTATCACTGTATCAAATAACTATTTATTTACCAAAGACAATACTTCTAAATGTCTACTGTTATTGTGCACAAAAATTTTAAGTACGGTTCTGTGGGATTTCACTCGTGCTAACGAGACAGTGACTTATGTTCGGTTTTCATGGCTTTCTTTGATGTGCATTAAATATGTGTAGTTAACTATATAAACATATACGATGAACTTATAACATCCTACCTATTGTGCCTGGAGTGAAAAAGTAATTATAACAAGTTTAGTTTCAAATGTATTTCATTATATTTGATTTATGAACCAAGAAAAACTTTCTAGCAGAAGATCTTCCGGATGACGGGCGTCATAAACAAAACTTACGAAAAACTGGTCCATAACCCAAACGTAGAGTATTCAAGGACCGATGCCTGTTTATACCTGTCTCCATTTGCTTAGTGCACATAAAAAAGGCCATAAAAACTACAGATCCGTACTTCAAATTTTTGCGAATTAAAATGAACAAAATTATACTTAAGATTTAGAAATCGCGTTTCGCTAAAAACTTAAAGACGTTTCTGGTAAATTTAAAAAATCTTACTCCGTTTTGCGTCAAGATAGGAATATCTTATGCATTGGTGGACGCATTGCCCATCCTTCGCGACATTATAATTGCATAATGACATTGCATTCAAAGAAACAAACTTTACAACTTTTAAATAAATAATTAGAAGATTTAGTGGGCGGCAGCGGCGGCCAACTTTACTCTTTTGGCCTTGTCCACCGCAGTCTTCTTCGGGGTCTCTGAAGTTGATTCTCCTTCTGTAAGCCATAATTCAATAAGGCAGTAGGAAGATATCTATGGATTAATCCTACCTTGAGCAGGTGCGACGTCTCAAACAAGCAGCCCTGTTTACTTGAATGTGTTCCACAACAAGCCTGTCAACATCGAGGCCACTGCAATCAGCATTACTTTCAGCATTCCTCAATAACTGCAGAAAAAAATCTGCAGATTTCTTTGGTCAACCCTGTGTTGTGCAAAATTGTTTAGCTTGAGCACAACGTCCAACGCCTCCATTGAAGCGTCTGAAAGGGACACACTCTTTCATGGTGGTCACATTTTTAAGATAAGCTACGGCTCTTTTTAGCGGCATCTTCCTTATAACGCTTGCTGTCTCGCCGGTATTCTTAAAGTGAACTCTTAAATTTGATCCGTGGGTTTTCCAGGATTTTGCAGCATTATCAGGCTCACCATTTTCAAACTTAAAACTAACGAAAGTAATCGTATTGACAGATAAATTCATAGTACGGCTCTGTTTATCTGTTCCCCGGGTACGACGTAGAAACTGTAGAAAAATAAACTATAGAAAAAAACCGCTGCCTAAGGAATCACTACTTCCACATCCAGATTCTTCATCCAAATCGTTTTAAAGGAAACATCTTGACTATATTTGCACTCTAGTATGTGGAAATTATTGGTCATAGAATTTTAATAATATTTGGGGCAGATGTCATAGAAAAGTTTGAGGAGTTGGTTTCTACCATATACGTTAAAAATGAAGTTTTTAGTTCACCCTACTTATTTTCTACTATTCACCTCCCACCCCTTCAATGGAGGCATCTCAATCAGATGTCACTACAATACATACGTGTACTAATCTCAAGTGAATATCTCAATTTGATGTTATCAATCCCATTAATAATGAAGCGGAGGTGGTGGAGTTTGAAAAATATTAGAAAGAAATCTGAGGCCTTGGTTTCTAGTATATACACCGAATCCCAAATTTCTGTACTCTTATCACCTTGATTTACTTATTTTCCCCTAGTCACTCCTATTAACCCTAACCTTTCTACGGAATCATCCCAAAATATAATCTAGTTCCAGATGTCGTTATAATACATACGTCTACCAAATTACAAGTGAATATCTCAATTTTATTTTATCAACCCCTTTAATAATGTAGTAAGGGTAGTGGAAGGGTTGAAACATATTGTTAAAAAATTTGAGGTCTTGGCTTCTAGGACATACACCGAATTTCAAGTTGCAATACTCTTACCAGCTTGCTTTACTTATTTTTCCCTATTTACCTCTACTTACCCCCACTCCTTCAACGCAATCATGTCAAAATATAATCTAGTTTCAGATATAATTATAATATATAAATGTATCAAATTTCAAGTGAAAATTTAAATTTAATTTTATCAACTCTTAATAAGGGAGTGGGGGTGGTGGTGAGAAACAGAAAATACTAATAAAAAAACCTGAGACCTTCGCTTCCAGTACATACACCGAATTTCAAGTTTCTGTAGTCTTACCAGCTTGCTTTACTTATTTTCCCCTATTTACCCCTATTTAACCTCCAACCCTTCAACGGAATCATCTCAAAATATAATCTAGTTCCAGATGTCGTTATGATACATATGCGTACTAAATTTCATGTGAATATCTCAATTTTATTTTATCAACCCCTTGAATAATGGAGTAGGGGTGGTGGGGGCTGAAATAAATTATCAAAAAATCTGGGGCCTTTGCCTCTTGTACATACACCGAATTTCAAGTTTCTGTAGTCAAACCTGCTTGCTTTACTAATTTCCCCCTATTTACCCCTAAATAACACCGAACCCTTCAAAAGAACCATCTCAAAGAATAATCTAGTTCCAGATGTCGTTATAATTAATACGTGTATCAAATTTAAAATGAATATCTCAATTTTATTTTATCAACCCTTGTAATAATGAAGTAGGGGTGGTGGGGGTTGAAAAATATTATAAATAATCTGAGACCTTGGTTTCTAGTATATACACCGAATTTAAAGTTTCTGTAGTCTTTCCAGCTTGCTTTACTTATTTTCCCCTATTTACCCCTATTTAATCCCCAACCCTTCAACGGAATCATCTCAAATTATAATCTAGTTCCAGATGTCGTTATAATAGATACGTGTACCAAATTTCAAATGAATATCTCAATTTTAGTTAATCAACCCTTTTCATATTGGAGTAGGGGTGGTGGGGGTTGAAAAATATTATAAAAAAATCTGACGCTTTGGCTTTTAGTACATACACCGAATTTCAAGTTTCTGTGGTCTTACCAGCTTGCTTTACTTATTTTCCCCTATTTACCCCTATTTAACCCCCAACTTTTCAACGGAATCATCTCAAATTATAATCTAGTTCCAGATGTCGTCATAATACATACGTGTACCAAACTTCAAATGAATATCTCAATTTTATTTAATCAACCCTTTTCATATTGGAGTAGGGGTGGTGGGGGTTGAAAAATATTATAAAAAAATCTGACTCCTTGGTTTCTAGTACGTATACCGAATTTCAAGTTTCTGTACTCTTACCAACTTGTTTTACTTATATTCCCCTATTTACCCCAAATTAACCCCCAACCCTTCAACGGAATCATCTCAAAATATAATCTAATTTCAGACGTCGTTATAATACATACGTGTACGAAATTTCAAATGAAAATCTCAACTTTATTTTATCAACCCCATTAATGGGGTAGGTGTGCTGGGGGGTTGAAAGATGTTATAAAAAAATCTTAGGCCTTAACTTCTAGTACATACACCAAATTTCAAGTGTCTGTTCTCTTACAAGCTTGCTTTACTTATTTTTCCCTATTTTCCCCTATTTAACCCCCAACCCTTCACCGGATTTCCTCAAAAAACAATCCAGTTCCAGATCTCGTCATAATATATACGTGTATAAAATTTCAAGTCAATATCTCAAACCGTTCCGGAGAAAACGTGCGGACAAAAAAGTTACAGACAGACCGACAGACAGACCGACAGACAGACAGACATTTTTTTTTTCGCTCAAATTTAAAATCTCGACGTTTCATGACATTCTAAACCTATTTCACGAATAAAAATGTTTGAAATTTTTTTTGCAATTACTATACTTCCAATCCACTACGTGGATGTGGAAGTAATAAAGCATGTCCCGGTCTCCCCTTATTTTAACTCGGTCGGCAGCTTTGAGTTTTTAAATATACTCCATATTAACTACACATGATAATAATACCTAAGTTGTTTCGAATTTTCAAATATACAACAACCACAGAACGGATATTAACAGATTTAATAGCAGTAGATGTCTTATGTATGCATTGTAAGATTTGTGACAGAAATCAATGCTAACACGTGTGGCAACCAGCAAATAACTGTAGTACTTCTCACTTCGACGAACTTTTACTTTTGCTCTTTTGCATGAACTAGTTCTAAATTTAAAAATATAGTTTCGATCTCTATCGAGCAAGCCACATGTGCTCAGTTTGTAACGACGAAATAAAACCGATTTATTGATTCTGCCTCAACTGTACATAAACAGATTTCAATATGCAGCCTTCTGGTGTTATAAAAATCTAATAAAATGAAGTTTACATGCTGCATTATTACAACACCTGTGTTATTATGATCATGATAATTAAATTTTAATGCAAACTCGTTGCTAAGTGAATAGTCCAATTTGCGTGATAACACGTGGAAACTGAATTAGTATTTTAAAGGGTCAAATCTAAAAAATATTGGGTCATCAGGGTATTCAAAAAAAATAACAATTTAATAGTAAAAAATCTAGTGCTATTGAATTCAGTGTTTTGATTTTAGTCCTATTTAATTATTTACTTCATCCAATTTAGTTCAAGGAGTAGGAAGAAAGAAGAAATGTTTCACAATTCCAACTTGTTATACGAGGTATGTGAAGACTCAGTTGCTCAAAAATACGATGCCAATCAAACATGTTATTTATACACAATTGTATAACAAAAAATTATTGACTGTATGTATTTATTTTGTAGATTTGACATGTCAAATCATTTTGAGAATATCCACTCATCGGAGAGATACCATCTTCAGAAAAACAAGTATACTTAACTACACATACAGGGTGTAATCAGTTTCATGTCATTAAAAAAACTGGCAATGGGGACCGACTAGACAAACAAAAAACCTTTATGACTTTTCCCTCTAGGGGCAGTTTGAAAAAAACTGACCTAGGTCAACATTTTTAATATTAAGGTAGAGAACAATTGATAACCACTGCTTTTCTTGGTCAATGGGCTTGTAGTTCCCAATTATACAACTTTTAAATTGTCATAAAAAAGTGCAAAGTCCTCGCCGGCACACGGCGGTCTGCGGTGTCAAAGGCCTTGGATCATCGACCGCAAGCAAATAATGACCATAGAGGTTTAAACAAAGCATTTCTTTACATGTGTTTTTTATTTTGGAACAAAATATTGGATGAATGTTTATAATTTAGAAAATTTAAATCTGACGTATTAACATTTGTAACATAAATGAGTGTCCTGGGTTAAAATAAAAGCTTACCACCTACCTAAATTATTCGAAATCTCTGCATCTGCATCAATACACAGTTCGCTACGTCTAAGTAAGGACATACGCACTCCGTTCAACACTAAACACTAAACTATCAATAAAGAAAAATAAAAGAAAAACTTGGTCCAAAATCCAAAAAGGAATACAAAAAGAACGAAGTTGTGTCTGTGCGTAATCAAGAATTTAACGACTTGAACGGTAAAGTCAATAAAATAAATCTTAACTATAAATACACAGTGACCCGAAATTCAAAAATAACACAAACAACGAACGGCGGCTTGGACGTGTGTACATAAAGGCGTGTCTCCATTATGGTCGGCTTTGCCGATCGGCATTGCCGCTTGGCTTTGTTGCTCGGTTTTGCCGAATTCAGCAACACGTCCACATATCAATCGAAGCCAAAGGCATCATCTATTGATATAGTTCAGTTAGTCGGGAGCAAAACCGGTTGGCTCACGTCCCCACTAGTATATTCGGCTTGGATTCTTTTGAAGTTTCCGACAACAGGCGGTAAATGTTCATGCCGACCGGCATAAGCCGAATTGTACGTACCCACTTGCCAACAAATGCCGGGTGGTCATGACGATCGGCAAAACCGACGATAACGCGCCTTAACGAAACACCCACAGTAACTAAAATATTGCACAAGGGAAAGTCATAGTATAGTTTTCTTCAGATCAGATCTACTAAACACTCAGAAAACACCGACGTCCTTCATCTTTACCGCATCGCTAACGACCGCCGACATTTTATAGCTATCTACACAAATATTGAGTATCATAGGCAAAGACATGCGCGACGATCTAAACCTACCTCAATATTCCAACAGTTCTCAAAGAATTTTATTGAAAATTTATGTTTATTTTTTTCTCCAAAACTATGAGCTTTAGACCCCATGTTATATAAGGTTTTTTGTTTGTCTTGTAGTTCCCTATCACCAAGTTTTTTTTAATGACATGAAACACAGCCTGTATTTAGGGCACAGAGAAAAGGCCAGAAAAACCGGTCATAAATATGTCTCGTTAGCATAAGTATATAAGAAATTGATATCCCGCAGAGCCGTACTTAAAATTTCCGTACACAATAACAGTAGAGATTTAAAAGTATTGTGGAGTAATTATAGCAAAAATAGGCACCAATCATCAATCATATATTTTTTAGATTTTAGCTAGAGGAGCTGGCGATTGGCTTTGGCCACTGCGACCATAGGTCTCTATTGCAGTACTCCTTTTTGTACCTTAGGGCTCCTTATCCAGACATTGTCCTTACTAGATTCTGTTGATAAGTTGTCGAGTCTGTTGATAAGGAGCCCCTTGGTAAAGTTATCAGCCCTTTGTTCCTATTTTCTCGCCAAGTCGTCTCAGTCCAGTCGAGGATATTACAGCTCATGACATGGACTGAGGTTTCCGACGAGAACGTGAGTCACCCATCCATGTGCTGGACTCGATCGACGTTGCTTAACTTCGCCCATCGAGTACCTTTACCTTTAAACTATTTTTATAACTGTATACATATTGAGCCTTAACCTCAAGTGTTTCAATGTGATATAACACAATACATTTAATGCATCATAAATAAAAACAAATGCACTACGCGCCCGATGGTACGGCTAACGAATTTCGGTTGACTCATTAAATGAAAATCTGCAGAAAAATTAAAATATGATGTAAGACATCTGTGTCTTGTTTCAGGATCTAAGAAATAAATAATGATTCTAAACACGCAAGAAAACCAAATTAAAAATCTGCTTAAATAAATTTTAATGGCCATTTTTATAAAAACTAGTAAATAAATAATATTAATATTCAGTGTTATATTTGTTTATGTATATGTATCGGCGGATTAAAGGGCATGGAAATATAAAGAGTGAGAGAATTTGTTGGTTGTATTGTATGTGAATTCGTTGTCACCGTCTTTCGAAAAAGTCTGGTGAATCAGTCTGTGCGTATGTGTTGGATTGTCGTCTGCACGTATGTTCGTCATGTTTGCTGTCATTTCAGATAACCGAATTTTCGTCGCAAAAAATGCCTCAGTAGTTTCATCTATGAACTCCCTAATCATATGGAGATTCGTGGTCCGGTGCAATTCAGATACCGGAGTGTATCTGTCGGCGCTAGTAGTCCCATGGAGTACCGCACCTAAACCGGTGACCGTACAAGGAACTGTAAGTTATTTATTAGTTATTTTGAATTTTTTCACAATCTTGTTGGCTTTCTGTTACACAATAGATTTTCAAATCATCGGCATCTAAATAATCTCTCCAATCAGATTAGCTACAATATCATTTATACAAACAACAACCATAAGCGGGCCAAGTACGAATCCCTAGGGAACGCCAGATACGGTCAAGACTTCAAACGGCTTGAAACCATGGTATCCCACACACTGCCTATTCTCTAAATACGATTAGGAAAATGTATAATTGTGCCACTGATAACCTAAATTTACTAAATGTCTCCAATGCAATACCACGATCCAGGAGATCGAATGACTTGGAAAAATCTATATGAATGGTACCAGTTTGCTTCTTCGTATCTAAACGTGGAATACACGGAAGGTTCATCTCAGTAGATCTACAAGAAACAAACTTATGTTGATTATTTAATTATTTTTATAATCTTGAGTATTTTTTACAATCTTATTCAATTGAATTTTTTAATCATTAAACTAGGTCGATTTTGGATTTGAAGCTCACTGTTGAGTTTGCAGTTATCATTACTGATAAAACGATGGTTGAATGTAAATATTCTGCGTAAGTTTTTAACGGATTATGTATTTATTGGGTGAAGTCATGGCAATGTATTCAAATTGACTAGTAACATTTCTCTATATACAACCACACCAGGAATATATTTTTGTCGCCAGTATACTAAACAATTTGCCATTAACATACCAAGTGATATAAAACAGCTGAGAAACAAAATCAAACTAGATATAGATATAGCCTATAGGGATTATGTTTTAAATGCATTTGCCAATTACTTTGGCAAATAATATACACTTTGTAACAATTTGCTTGGAAATACATTAGATGACGAAACCCAATAACAACTGGCACAGACATTCTCATATTCTCATTTTCATGAAGAATAATGTTCAATACGGCCTCGAAGAAAATGTTAAATAAAAAATGATCACTGGCTCTGACGTTGACTTTCCTTTAACGATAATTTTAAACCTGCAATCTCTATAATTTGCAACTTCGGTAAAGTACCTGAAATTCTTACAGGAGGCTATTTACGGTAACATTAGTAAGAAAATTACAATTCGCCAATACTGCTTTGTGAAGGGACGCTCCACAACGACAACAATGCAGTACCGCAAGGGTCTAACCTTGGCCCGTTATTTTTTATTATATTTATTAATGATATTGCATATGATTTAGATAATGTCAGAAGATTGTTCACTTGCAAGAGAACATAGAGAAAATTAATATCTTGTGCGCTAAGTATTAAAAACTCCCAGAAATTCTATGTTATGCCTTACACGAGCAAATTATCTTCAATATCATTCGAGTATAAAACTAATATTAATAATGGTACTAAAGTTGAAAAAGGATTGGTCTCTAAATTGTATTCTTACATTCCCAGAAAAACTTCTTCACAATAATGTATTCTTTCCTATATTACGAACAAATGTTTTAACTTTTTCATACAATTTGTGAAAATCACAACTCTACTAAAACGGACATATTTAATAGCAGCCATGGTGCTTTCAAAACTTAGTATGAAAATGGTTAATCCTCTATACTTGCTTTTCTTTGGGTTTATTAGATATTTATAAAAAGTGTTCTTTGTTAGTTGGGTTTAGTACTTGTGGGGCAGTGCATTAATTAATAAACTTGTCAACTGATTAAAATTAAAGTCCAATTAAGTCTTGAATTAGCGCAGATAAAATTTAATCGTTTATCAAATATTTCGTTTTCGATTTTAATGCCTTTCTTAGCGGCTTATAAATCAACAGGAAGTAGTATTTCCCCTTTTTGCTTTCCGTGTTGATCCCCTTTTCTAAAAATAACATTTTAATTAAAATCAAATTATTGGCAATTGGCGAAGCATGTCTTGTTTACAAGAGAGTATTTTTGGTAAGTGAAATTTTTGCTGCTGTACGTGCCGTGCCGTATAACGTATGATATAAGCAAACTGAGAAACATGTAAATGTAAAAATCGTGTTTGTTGGCTGAACAATAATATTTATCGAGTAAGTATTTAGGTGTTTTACAAATTAGTATTACAGTTCAGTTAGTGTTCTAGAAGAGGCATAGAGCATCGATCCCAGTAACGTACTGGCTAAATTACACAAATCTGTTTATTGTGTAAATACTAGTTGTAGAATTCTCTTAAAGGACGTAGAATATATTGGGACTCGGCAAAAATTTTAACAAAAGGGACGGATACAAAAAAAAACAAGCTAACCATTATATTCTTCGCCGATTCACTACACTTTTTATATAATTGTTGCACCTTCTATAGGACACTCTTCGCAGTTTTTTTTTGTGAATAATATTAGTTTTAAACATTTTTAGTCTAACTGCAAAATACTAAAAAAAAAATTCTTATTTAAAAAATTAAAAACTTTTTTATTTATTGATCGATTTTGTTCAAAAACAATAGGGTTCTTCCTCTACCTAACACTAACTTACCATCCAAATTTCAATACATTCGAACTTTTCGTTCTTAAGTTATCGTGCTGATATCGACATACAGACAGACAGACGGACGGACGGACGGACAGGCAGACGGACAGACAGGCAGACGGACAGACGGACAGACAGACAGACAGACGGACAAACAGACGGACGGACATTTCGAAAGTTTTTCAGAATTCGATTACCAACAAAAAACAATTTTTCTCTACAAGCAATATTACCGGTTTTAGAGATGTGCCGATCGAATGCAATATACTCCTCGTTTTGTAATTGCGAAAATTATAATAAAGCATCAGTTCTGTAGATGTTTGTACAGCTTGGTCGTCAATGTTGAAAGAGGAACGTTACAAATCATTGTTTAAAATGAAATTATCAACTATAATATCAAAAGTTCTGTTTTGTTTCTCAATTCAGATATTCAGTCTGAGGCGTTGCTACCAGGACCAATCATTACAATTCCTGCCTGTGACAGAATAACACCGATAATATGCTTGTATATTACAAACAATACCCGTATACGAATAGTCAACCAGATATGTTATGAGCTTACCTCAACCAAAAGTAGTCAATTATTTACTTGGCTCACCATTACTAGCCTTTATATCTGCTCTTGCTTTATCCGTCCAATCCGGTAGCATAGCCGTAAGTTAAATGATATTTATTTACTGTCATTGAATCATCTATGGCATTGTTCATTATAAACATTATTTATTATAAATAAATAATTTATATGATGCTTGTCTGTCAATTAATATAAAGCAGTAAAACAATATTTAATTCATTCCAATAATTAAAAAATGATTCTAAAAACAGTTGGTCGACGCTCAATGGTGTTATGAACTATTTGCTTTGTCGGTATATTTAAAAGCTTTTATTGAACTTGCAATGTTAGAACTGAATTAGAACCACTTCCTCTTATCCTACGGAGTTAAAATTTTACACGTTGATTCAGTTTCGAAGACAATGCATTTTTATGATAGGCATGACCTGATTCTACACCCAGGATATACAGCGTGGTCGAATAAAATATTTTTTAATAT
Organism: Stenurella melanura; assembly: GCA_963583905.1. Lineage (NCBI taxonomy): Eukaryota > Metazoa > Arthropoda > Insecta > Coleoptera > Cerambycidae > Stenurella > Stenurella melanura. The sequence goes on along the minus strand of OY757314.1, from coordinate 7,166,135 downwards.
AACTTTTTTATGATTTTCCAATTGATAATAGATAAACTTATGCTATGTTGCTAAAAATTACGACATACTATGGCTACGTCCTTCAAAAATTATCGCAGTCGGGAAGGTCATGGTCAAATGCATAACATCTTTCCTTTTAATAAAGAGTTAAAAACAAGAAAAAGACGTAACTTCCGTAATACTCAAACTCTGAGAGGACATCTCGTTTGCCATACAAAAAAAATTATATTTTTTTTCCTTATGGATATACTCCAGTCAAACGGAAAATTCGAAAAAGTTTTCCGACCTCTCCAAGATGTTCAGTCAGGCATGCTATTGAAAACAATAAAAGTCCCCGTCTCTATCTGTTGCGCTCGAGCCGGCATCTTGGAAAAATGGTGCTCCGATTACGTTTATGTCTTTATATTAACCTTAGTCAACGGCATAGAGCTCCTGTAAAAACTTATAATCAAAACGCCGCTATGTTATTAATACCTGTCAGTAGGCGGAGCGAAAATAAATAATCTTAAGGAGCCTGATTCAAACAGGAGTAATGTAGCTTTAGAGCGGAAAGCTTTTTCTGGCCACGCCTGTACATTTGCAAGCCAAGTTTACGCAAGGGAAATTAGTAAATCAAAACAGATTTCTTATTCTATTCTTACTCAATAAAATAAGAACATTTACGCTGTAATTTAAATTTAATAAATTCAATGTATTTATAAGATAGCCAAATGCCAAATGAAAGTGAATTCAAACAGTAAATTTTTATTTTGTGTACCAATGGCCTTGAAACGGTCTCGATTTCACTTACTTGGGAATTCCCATGTGCCTGTGTAAACTGTGCACCGTTCACAACGTAAACAACGGAATTCTAATCTGAAACCCACAGTAAAGAAACCATTTCATCATTATGTTAGCCATAGAAGTTTAAACAACCTTCAAAATATCGGTCCGTCAGTCTGTCTTTCCATTCGCTACGTTTCTTGTAAGCACGACAACTTCAGAAGAGAATTCTGATTTTTTGAAATTTGGAAAGTAAGTTCCTGCGATCCAGAACGCTATAATTTTTGACTAAAATAGATCAGTACATATGGAGGACATGAAACGTTTTAAAAAAAAATTGCCCGTGAGTGATGTAGCCTCTGATTAGATTCTGTAACAGTTTGCCAAACAAAATGGCATGATCGGAAGACAATTAAAATTACAAGTATAGTAATTATACCTAAAAAAAAATAGTTTATTTTTAGGAAATTACGAAAAGAACGTTTGGAATCTAATTTGTGAAAAGGCCGGAACAAATTGTTATCAAACCTAGAGATTGTATCCGAAATTCTATCGGTGTACATTTGTTTCGGTTTCTCCAACATTGTTACACACAGGAAGTACTGTATTAACAACACTATATATATTTACCCGCATTTAACATTCTTTGGAAGCAAAGTGCGAGAACTCACTTATTCTCGCTAATTATTTTGATGCTTCTATCAGTTGCTAAACATCACAAAGCTATTTACTTTATTTGAAAAGAAAATATTTTGATAAGACGAATCGACCTAACTGGTTTTTTATTTTTCATATTTGCTACTAATTGCTTGGATTATAATGTTAGTCACCGGTTTTAATGTTTGACAGAGTGCCAAGACTCAACATGCAGAACCGATCAAATACATAACTTTGGCGAGGGTCCAGAAATAACAGGATGATTTTTATTAACCTCAAAATTGGTTTTCGTTGTTTACAGACTTCGAATTAACGCGCCACGGGGCGAAAGGGTATCTTAAAAAAAATTATATTCAACAAATAACTTAATATCGACATAAATTTATTCTATTGTGTGTGATATACCATTACTTATTTAAACACATTATCCTAGTTTCAACCATCTCCTGATGATGCACACGTGGTTGGAGAAAACGCTGTTGCTATTCCAGTGTTGTATTCAAAAGTTTTGGTGTGAAACTACAACACAAGTAGGACAGGTGTGGTTCTCACAGAGCAATAACATAAAATGACTAGCTAAATGACTGAAGATTAAAATTTAAGTAAGAGAATTATTGAAAGCAAGCAACAACAGTAATTCCATAAGATGATTCCAATAAAATTCATATTATTATTTAATGCTACAGCTAATTTTGTAAGAATTTGTCCCTACTACCCTTTATCTTACAGTGAAACATATCAATAGCGAACTTGACCTTAGAATAACTAGAGCAAGCTTTAAATATTGACGATGGCTCCAGTAAGTTTGTGTGAGGATTGGTTAAATGAAAAGTCTCAGGAACACGCGATGACAATCTTGGTACGATGTACTTTGTCCTTAAAGTACAAAGACTTTAGAACGCTGGATGTTTTCTAAATTATTATTTATCTACATTGAATATGATGGACACTGTACCATGGAGGAGTACTCCAAGCGTGACCCAATAGAGGCATTATGCAAGAGGATCGCGGTGTTAGGATGGGCAGCAGCCTCGGTAAAAGTTCTGATGATAAATCCCAGACTTTTTATTTACTAAAAATTGAACTATATGTATTAATGATGGTGGTAAGCGATATTTGTTTTTGTTCAGAGCTAACGCTTCTAGTTTCTATTTCTACAGTACTTCTTAATCTCTCCAAATAAATAAACATTTCCATGTATGTATACAACTTTTTGTTTACGATAAAAATTAATTTTTAGCATTATGTGATTTTGTCGCTTCAATTGTTAACATGTTCCAACGTGGCCTGCAGTCGAGCATAATCACCATATATATGTTATATTTGATACTTTGTATTTGTCTTTTTAAAAAATATTTATTTAATTAATTAGAGTCATCGATGACTCTGAGTAAAATATAAAATTGTAGAATTAAAAGTTTATTGTAAAGGTGAGTATAATACTGGCTACAAAATCGTCTGCTGGTCATATTTATAATATTTCAAAAGCTTTGTCAGCTAGACGTTAAACAAAGGAAAAGCAATTTTGCAATTTGGCATTACTGTGAGAATGGAAGTATAACAATGTGTGAAATATGATATGTGAGATAAGCAATTACCAAGAGAAGTCGTTATCAACATTATGTAATTTGATACTACTAAGAAGCTTACTTATAAAACAGTGTCGTACTGTTATTTTTTAATATAACAACTTCCCCCTTAATAAAAAAGTTGATTGTTATACAACAACTTTTGAATAAAATGATTATTGAATACAATATAAAAGTAATAATAAAACAAAATGAATATAATGCAAAGATAATAATAAAATATTGAGTGAATAAAATAATAAGCATAAAATAGAAAGAATAAAAGTTTAAGTCAATAAACAAAAATTAGTGGTTCACTGGAAAGTCTATGATAACTCGATATCTTCTTCTTGAGGTTTGATACCGGGTCGCTTTCTTGGAGGGATTAAACTTGGTAATTTCATGAAGGTTTTGCTTCGTCCTGGAGGAGGTGAAGGAGAATCGCCTGTAGAGGGTTCGATCTTCAGTAAACGTCTCTTCCTTCTACATTTACAAAACACGTAAAGTAGAATTATGGAAATGATGAAGGTGATGGTGAAATACGTGAACCAGGACATATGTTTGGTCACGAAAGGTTCGTTGATGAGATCGTCCAGATCTTTAGAATATTGCTCCAATTTGTTTTTGGCAATATCCAAATCCTCGATATTTAAATTGTTGAGTTTCAATGGTTTTAATTTAGGTAGTTGAATTTTGTCGGGCAACTGGTTACAACATTCAAATGGGATTTGCACAGGATGGGAATTGTCTTTAATTTCGGAGAGGTCCTTGGCACTGGCTTGTATCCTGGTGATACCTGCGAAGGCGTAACATCCAGGTTGTAATTTTACAATCGAATTTTTATTAATCAGCTCCGTTGCTGGTTCTCTCTTCGGGCAGCTAATGGTGATATGTAGAGGTTCGGAATTTATTATGAGCCATGTGTTCTCTTCGAGTTCTTGAACATTGTACCCTTGGCTAATAATGAAGGAGGTTTGGCAATTTTCGGGAAGTTTCATCGGTTGTTTCAGGATCCTAGCTTCACATATGGCATTCTGATCAATAGGATATGCAAACAGGTTTGAACAAAGTTTGGTTCCAAAATAGAGGGGTTTGCATTCTTTTAGATTTGTTATCGGTATGTACATTAAAGAATCATCATCTCTCGCGATAAATTTTTGAGAAATAGATAAAATATGATGAAGACCAGTTCTGTTATCAAATATAGGGATAGGGTATAAACGGTAGGTATTATAGTTCTGAGGTTCAACAAGTGGTATCTTTAAAACAAATATTAAGTTGGAATCTACTTGAAATGCTTTTAATTCAATGATGTCTAAATATTGAGCAACTGCCGATAATTTGATTGGAAGAGGCAAATTGTTTCTTCGCAAACTCTGTGAAATTTCTTGTAATGCCGTTACTAAATGATCGGGAGTTATGATTGATGAATGAATGATTCCCAATCGAGCAAATGTTATTGAATTTAGAATATCATTCAAGTTATCTTCAATATACAAATAGCTTGCCATTAATTGTTCACAAATGTGTAAGAATATTAATTTTGTTTCTACAGCTTCGATGTTTCGCGTCATGGTTTCGATTGTGCGATCGATTTCTTGCATGTCTTTATTAAATGTTTCTTCGTCAATTTGCAATTTTTGAATGGTTGAATTGAAATTTTTGATTACCGATGTTGTGACTGAAATTTGGTTTTTTATTAAATTTTCTAACTGATGTTCGTCGTTATTTAATTTATTAATGCAATTAGCGTAATATTCGCCATCTTCGGCGTCTAGATTTCCAGTTATTGATTTGAAAATTGTGCCGATACCATTTAATATTCCGCGTTTATATCTCTTCGTGTCTAGAAATACTTCATCAAACTTAGACTCTATAGTTTTGGAAATTTGTGTTAGAAGGTTAAGATCTGTTTTGACTTCGCTTCTGAAAGTGATCATTTTTTGATGAGCACCGTCAAGGGTGTTGAGAATCGTATCTAAAATTCGTTGGTTCTTATCGAAGGCTAGTTTAAGGGATGATATGTTTTTATGTACCAGTAATGTCCATTTTTCGTTTGTCACTACGATGTCCGTGTCTTTGTGGTAAAATACACCAACAGTGTTATTTATTGGTATTATTTTATATTGTGCGAGTGCTGATCCGAACAGCAGGATAAACCTGAAAATAAATTTAATTTTCAGTATATGGTTTCATTCTATCGAAATTTACTTTAGTTTCTTGATTTGTTTCAAGATTTAATAAGGTAGCAGAATTTTGGAAAATTTCTATGATTTTGAAAGGGCCGTTAAATTTATTTTGAAGTTTGTTTTTAATTTGAGAATCTTTCACATATACTTTATCGCCAACTTTGTATTCAGGTCGATTTTTTGGGACATTTCTGTCAAAGCGAACTTTCGCTTTCTCCTTTTGAGATTGCGTTCGACTGCGGGCGATTTTATAATAGTGAGATATTCTGTTGTTTAAATCTCTTATGTATTTCGTTATTAATTCTTTTTGGTTGTACAAAGTTTCGGGCGGTCTAATAGACGTATGTCCGAAAATGAGTTCGTACGGTGTGAAGCCATGTGTTTTGTTAACCGAATTGTTATAGCAAATAATTGCATATGGTAATATTGTGAATGGATGTTCATTCGGATTTTCAGTTTTGTGGACTCTTATCATTTCGGCTAATGTAGCGTGAAATCGCTCGAGAGATCCGTTGGATTGGGGATGTCCTACGCTTGAGTATGTCAGTTTTATGTCATAGAGCGTACAAAGGTCTTTTAATAATTTATTGTCAAATTCACCGCCGTAATCACAATGAATTCTCAACGGGGTACCGTAGTGTTGAAAGTAAAGCAATAAGGTATTTACAACTGATTTCGCGGATTTATCTGGAACAGCATAGGCTTGAGTAAATTTTGTTAATTCGTCGCGAATTGTAACAGCGTAATTTCGCGTGGGAAATTCGAATAGATCAACATTTATTCTTTCGAATGGTGTTTTTGGAGTCTCGGTAATTACCAGAGGGTTGCTAAGATTTTTACGACAGACTTTAGTTTTTTCGCATGTCTCGCAATTTTTTATAAAGTTTTCTACGTCTTTCGTTAAGCCTCGCCAATTGTACTTTACTCTAATCCTTCTAATAGTTTCATTAATACCACGGTGTAAGTTATTTTTGCCTGAATGACTTTGATCTAAAATAATTGGAATTTCGTCTTCATCGGGGGTTTTAACAATATTTTGACAGATAACCATTTTCAAGTCTTTTTCAGCAAAAATAAAAGATAGCATTTCGAGTATTGGAAGATCTAAATTATTTTCTACATAGTATGTTTTAGAAAGATCCAAAATGTCTTGTCTTTTGTACAATACCATGAATAAATGTTCGTTTATTGAATCTACATCAAAAGGTAAAGGAACAATAAAATATTTTCTATGCCTGACTGATTTGCTTGAGACAACGTTAAAAGTGTTGTTATAAAACTCGGGGTGTTCTTCGAACATGTCCTCAATAATTTTATGATGCAAATCTTCTAACTTATTTTGTTGAAAGAATGTTATAATATTTTTGTGTTCCTTGTCTAAAAGTTGTCTGTTTGAAGTTTGAATTTTAGAATAATCTATTAAGGATTTCGTCTTATACAAATTACAAAAGATATCAAATTCTCGAGAAATTTGTTCTTTAGTGATTTTGCCGTTATTATTTGGGTTTTTGTCATTGTTTGGTTCGTCATCTTCTGATTCGTCGTCCTCGTTCGCGGCTAGAATTTTTGAATAAAATTTGGAACATTCCGAAAAGTGATTGATTTTAACTCGCGATAGCGCGTCCGCGTTTTTATTGGTTTTGCCGGGTTTGTAGATGATTTCATAGTCGTATTCTTCTAATTTGAGTCGCCAACGTGCGAGTCTGCTTCCTGGGTCTTTTATCGAAAATAGCCAGGTAAGTGGTCGATGATCGGTTACTAACTTGAACTTTCTGCCGAATAGATATGGCCTAAAGTGTTTTACTGACCATACTATAGCTAATAGCTCGCGCTCTATCGTTGAATACTTAGTCTCCGCCGCGCATAAAGTTCGAGATGCATAAGCTATTGGTAAATCTTTGCCTATATTTCCTTGCGAAAGCACGGAACCAATGGCAAATGCGCTAGCATCAGTAGTTAGGATGAAAACATCGTCAAAATTAGGATAAATAAGAATCGGAGTTGTTGTTAACGCTCGTTTCAAATTTTCGAAGGAGTTTAAGCAATCATTGTCAAAGTCGAAAAGTATGTCTTTTTGCAATAATTTTGTTAAAGGTTTAGAAATCTTTGAAAAGTTAGGTATAAAACGTCTGTAATATCCAGCTAAGCCTAGGAATGATTTTATTTCCTTAGGGTTTCTCGGTTGAGGAAAATTTAGAATCGCGTCAACTTTAGCGGGATTTGGTTTTACACCGTCCTTAGTAATAAGATGGCCTAAATATGCAACTTCTTTGCGTAAAAATTCGCACTTGTCTGGTTGAATTTTGAGATTAGCTTTTTGTAAACGTTTAAATACTTCCGTTAGTCGCGAAATGTGATCATGAATGGTAGGCGAATAAATAATGATGTCATCCATGTAAACGAGACACCGTTCGTTTTGGATACCTAACAAAATGTTGTCCATCACTCTTTGAAATGTTGATGGAGCGTTTTTCAGTCCAAATGGCATTCGTACAAATTCAAAATGACCGTTTTCTACTGTGAAAGCAGTTTTTTGAATATCTTTCGCGTCGATTTCTATTTGATGGAATCCGGAGGCAAGATCTAACGTGGTAAAATATTGGCACTTGCCTAATTGATCAAGAAGGTCCGAAATATTTGGAAGCGGATATTTGTCGTCAATAGTCAGTTCGTTAAGTTTTCTGTAGTCTACTACAACTCGCCATTTTTGTTTACCGGAGGCGTCTAGTTTTTTAGGTACAACCCAAACCGGGGATGACCAGGGTGAAATTGATGGTCTGATTATACCTTGGTCTAGCATTTTAGAGACCTGAGTTTTAACTTCCTCTTTGTGAATATGAGGATAGCGATAAGATTTTGTAAAAACCGGTTTAGAATCGTTCGTATCAATGGAATGTTTAATCTCGTTAGTAAAACTTAAATTGTCGCCTTCTAGATAAAATATATCAGAAAAATTTAGACAAAGCTCTGTTATTAACTCGGCTTCTTCTTCGTTCAAATGTTCTAATCGTAGTTGATTTCTAATTTCGAAATTTCTGTCCGTATGTTGAGGACTGTCCGGATTTTGAGAGTTTAAATTAAAAATTGATCTAAATTTTTGAACTGGTTCAAGTTTAAGGTTCGAGAAATCGATTGTTTTGGGAATTGCGTTAGCGTTTATAATAGATGTTAAAAATTCTCCGTTGTCGTCGATTTTCACAATAGCGTTTGGTAAGCGTACTTTTTCATTTTCCTGGGCTAATAGTATAGCCTCAGTATTCCGTAAATTACATTTTAATTTAAATATTTTTTCCATGCGTGGTTCGATTGAAATTAAATTTTGATTTTTCACGTTACATGGAATTTGATTCCGAATTTGATTTGAGTTTGTAGTTGGTTGCAAAGGTAAATTTTGTGTTTTTTCGTCACCCGTAGCTTTAAATATCGGTACGGTTTTGAAATTGGTAATTAGTCGCTTATTTTTAATATCTACCATACATTCGTAGTGTTCTAAAAAGTCTGCGCCTAATAGCCCGTCAAATTCTATATCCAAATTATGGATGTAAACTTTGTGTGGATTATTGTCGGTAAATGGTATAAGTACAGATTCATTAATGTTAATTTTTTGTTCAGTTATGCCTTGTATAATAATATTTTCAGAAAATCTTCTTTTATAATTTTCTGCCGTTTTTGGTTTAAAAATCGAAATTCCTGCACCAGAATCAATAAGAATTTTAAATTTATTTGTGATGTCTTTGATATAATAAAGATTATTCGAATTTACAGTTAATAAAGCGTGTGAAAGTGTTTCTACATGAACTTCTGTTCTGGGAAGTTCAGAAACGGGTCGAAATTGTTGTTGAGGTTCATATTTTGAATTTGGTGGGAAATTTGGTCCAATTCGCAATTCGCTGTTGGAGTATCCGTGAGATACTCCGGACTTTTGCAAAAATCCTGAGGATTAGCAGTATAATCCTCCTGCGGCAAGTGAGAATTAGCAGTATAATTCTCTTGCGGCATCTGAGAATTAGCAGTATAATTCTCGTACTGTTCTTCTTGAAAATTAGATGCATAATTTTCCGAAAAGGTTTGATTATTTTCTAGATTGAAATTATCGTACATTGTATCAGCGTTTTGGTATTCAGGAGAATAATCTTCATATTGGTCAAAATTATATTGGTCATAAGGTTCATAATTTAAATGATGAGTCTTTTGTTGATTGAAACGGTTAAAATTCGGATTTGGTTGTATCGCTGATGGTCTTTGTTGAATAAAATTAGGATTCGGTCTAATTGCTGAGGGCCTATTTTGTTGCGCTTGGCTAACTTGATTATTTTGTGGATAAGTTCTAGTTTGTTGTGCAAAATTTTGAAAACTTTGATTGTTTTGAAAGTTTGGTCTTTGAACATTTTGTGAAGTCGATTGCATAAATTGTTGTTGCCTTGTGCGACATTCGTTTATTATATGTCCATTACGTTTGCAAAATGTACAAAATTTTTGTTGAAAGTTTGGGGTCGGTCTTTTTTGTTGAGGAGGCACTGGATTTTTAACATTATTATTATTTTTAGAAAATTTTTGGGATTCAAAATAAGAGAGTTGTAATTCTCTTCTAATCCTATTGATGGCTTGTAACATATTTGTTGGATCTCCAGCACGTACTATTTGCCCTAATTTTGTTTCAAGGCCCGCTAACAAAGTGTTTAATGTCATCGTTTCAATTAATTCTGACTGAGATTGTTTCTGTTCACTGGATAAACGTTGTTTTTGTATGGCAGCGTGCATTTTTGCATTATGCGTCTGTAGACGCGCAACAAAAGTTAGTGCAGATTCACCTGGCATTTGGTGAATACGCTGCAAATCCTGAATTAAAGATGTCAAGTCGCGAGAGTCTCCGAAATGAGTTTCGAGCAAGACTCTTATTTCCGCCCATGTGGCAGGGTTGCGTGAGTTTATTAATTCGGCAGCTCTGCCGCGCAATTTATTTTTAATATGTAGAGTTAATAATATTTTCTGATCGTTAATTGCCATGCCTTGTGCATAAATGCAAGAATTTAAAAAGGTTTGTAAATTAATGGCATTGCCATCGAATTCTGGTATAATTGAAAAAATTTCAGAGAGCTTGTAAGGCTCAATTTGCTCTATCCTTGCATTTTGTACCGTTTGTGTAGTTTGCGATGTTTCTGGCATTGTTGCTTTTATTTAGAAAGTACAAAAATTAAATTAAATGTTAACTTGAAATTATTTTTTTAAAAAAAATGACCTTTTTAGATAAGGAAATTAGTTTTAATAAAACAAAATTATTTAGGTAGTTTGTGTATTAACTGTATAATACACGGTGACGTATTAGCAGTATAATACGTTTCTTATGCTAATTAAAATTAAATTAAAACTTGTCGCGTTTATTTTGAGAAGGAATAATTATTCGATAATAGAACTGTATTTTGTTCGCTGAGTGTATATAGCACTTTTATAAAATAATTAGGAAAAATAATAAAATAAAACGAGATGATTCTTAAAATGACTTACATTAATATTTCCATTGGTAGGTTCTTTCTCTAGTTGAAGGATTGGGATCCACCGTCACAGCTAGGAAGGTCTCCTTGTTCTTCCGGTTGTTTTCCACAGGTTAGGCACCAATTCCAGATGTTCTCCTTGTTCCTTTGGATACGTTTCCCAGAAGTTAGGCTCCCGAACTTGTGCGTTTCACTAGATCCGGTACGACTGCGCCACTGTTATATTTGATACTTTGTATTTGTCTTTTTAAAAAATATTTATTTAATTAATTAGAGTCATCGATGACTCTGAGTAAAATATAAAATTGTAGAATTAAAAGTTTATTGTAAAGGTGAGTATAATACTGGCTACAAAATCGTCTGCTGGTCATATTTATAATATTTCAAAAGCTTTGTCAGCTAGACGTTAAACAAAGGAAAAGCAATTTTGCAATTTGGCATTACTGTGAGAATGGAAGTATAACAATGTGTGAAATATGATATGTGAGATAAGCAATTACCAAGAGAAGTCGTTATCAACATTATGTAATTTGATACTACTAAGAAGCTTACTTATAAAACAGTGTCGTACTGTTATTTTTTAATATAACATATATATCACTGTTAAAACGTTGGTGAGGTGAAAGAGCTTTGTTGATACCGTATACTTAACAGACAATGGGGTCGTTGCACTATATCGAAATTGATACTTATTTTGTATGGAAAATGTAACTGTGGGTTTGTTAATATCTTGTGTTACATGAATTGACCAAACTATTGTCTAAAATTTAAAATACACCACTTTAAATAAAGCGCGTCGTCAGCAGAATTCCTTTGCCCCTGATACGTCATAAATTGAAAATGCTGTTGCGCTAGCGCCGGATTATTGATCGACACGTAGCCCTAGGTCATGGTCCACGTTCGGCCGCCAGGTTTTTGAATGACAGGGACGGGCACGGATAGATCGGTAAGTTCCGACTATTCTCGGAGGCACTTGGCGTTGCCCGCTCTGCGTCATCATTTAAAGGGTTTAAAGAGCCACAGACCGAACTTTCATGCTAATTTACACCCTTAAAACGCATGCAACAAAAAAAACAAAAAACACACGGGTCTAATATTATTCATTATATTTTCAGAATATTCAATAAAAAAAAATACGTGCAACGACCCCATTGCGTCCAGTGGCATGAAGCTGTTAGACGTGCCATACAACAGAATAGTGCATAGGTCACAAAACGTCTGCTAAGATGTTGTAGATAAGAATTGTATTCTAAGGATTATTAGATGCCTGATTTAATATACAGGGTGATTCGTGAGGAGACGGTCGTACTTTACCAAAAGATAGAAAACATTGAGGTGATCTTAAATCCCCAAACAGTAATGGCTAAAGAGGCCCCGTGTTTTATATTTTTTGGAAGAATATTCTTTTAGCAAAAAATCTGTAATGCGTAAGAGGAATCCAATGATATTTTGTATTTTTATGACAGCAGTCATTCACCATCTAATGCCTGGGATATTAATAAAATATCAGGACCGGACCCAGATTAAAAACATTTTTAAGTTATTCCTAGAAAATAACACTCTGTATACTGTTTATAAAATATTTGACATTGAAATATTAATTTACACCTAGAAAGGTACAATATCCCATAAAAAAATCTTTTGGCACCATTTCATTGTTTAAATTAAAAAATTAAATTGTTGAGGGTTCAATTTTTTTTTCTTTCTTTAAATGAGAAATTGGGAGAAAAAAGTCTCATTTCGCCGTCCTGGTCAAGTGGTGGAATAGCATTAGCTAAACTTCACCAGGACGATAAAATAAATAAGACGTTAAAATTTAAAAAAAAATAAAAATATCTGGTGAAAAAAAAAACATTTTGTAATGAATGTGTAATTAATAAACTTAACAAAATAATAAATAATAAAAATTAACAATTTAACTAGAACATAAGAAATCAATCAAATAACTTACTAAATCCAATTATTTTGAATCAGTCTATTTTCAAAGTGACCACCGCCAAATTCAATACATTTTCTTGATCGTTTTGTCATTTCATTTACGCTTTTTCTAACAATCTCTAAATTGTTTTTAATTTCATTGCAAAAATGCTCGATGCTTGCAATCAGCTGCTCTTTGGTATTTATTTCTTCTTTACATACTTCAGCTTTTTAATAGCCCCACGAAAAATAGTCAAGGGGTGCGAGATCTGGTGATCTCGGAGGCCATGCAACGGATATTGTTCATTCAGATAGTTTCTGACTCGTACCGAAAAATGCGGCACAGCCCCATCATGTCGAAACCACATTCCTCTTGTGTTTGCATTATTTAATAAATTTGGCAGGGCATGTTGTAAAAAATCTAAATAATTGTCACCATTTAATGGACCTTCAAAAATATGAGGACCTATGAGATTATTATTGAACATCCCACACCACACATTTACAAAAATTCTATGTTGGGAATTCTTTTGGATTATTGCACGGGGATTCTCGTGACTCCAAATATGAAAATTTCGAGTATTATTTATACCATCACAGGTAAATTGAGATTCATCGGTAAACAATACTCTTAACATAGTTCGTCGATGGGATAAAACCCAGCGGAAAAAAGTTAACCGAAATACTTCATCACCTGGTACCAATCGTTGGACAATTTGGATATGGTAAGGATGCATTTGTTCGCCTTTAATAGTTCTCCAAACTCTGGTTTGAGGAATATTTAATTGTTGACCAATTCTTCTTGTGCTGATTTTTGGGTTCTGGTCAACCATATTTAAAATCAAATCTTTTTCTTGCCGGGTCTGCCTAACAGGACGTTCTATTTTCGGGGTTGAGGGAACGGTTCCAGTTTCAGAAAGATGTCTAAACACTCTATAAAATGTTTTATAATCTGGTACACGTTGATTTCCAAACCAGCGTCTGTATTCCCTTTCAGCTGCTTTTGTATTGCCATTGCAATATCCATAGACAAAAACCATATTTGCGTATTATCTACTCGTGTATGTAAACGGCATGATTTAGAATTATTACAAGACAATATTGTAATCAGTAAAAGCAACAGTGGTGACGTGATACTTCTTAATTACAATATGACTGATTTTTACCAGGTACCTACTTGATTATTAAAAAGTACGTAGCCATAACTTTTAAAACAAATGTAATGGTAGGACTAGATGATTGTAACAATTAATTACTCTTGCAATGAATTAAATATTGCTGAAACCAGAGTTTGGAGAACTACCTTTTGGTATTGTAGATAGGGAACAAAAAAAATAATAGGTAGTTAATTCCTAGAGTGACTTTTTCTCTCAATTTCTCATTTAAAGAAAAAAACAATTTGAACCCTCAGCAATTTAATTTTTTTATTTAAACAATGAAATGGTGCCAAAAGATTTTTATGGGATGTTGTATCTTCCTAGGTGTAAATTAATATTTTAATGTCAAATATTTTATAAACAGTATACAGAGTGTTATTTTCTAGGAATAGCTTAAAAATATTTTTATTCTGGGTCCGGCCCTGACATTTTATTACTATCCCAGGCATTAGATGGTAAATGACTGTAATCAAAATACAAAATTTCATTGGATTCCGCTTACGCATTACAGATATATAGCGAAAAGAATATTCTTCCAAAAAATATAAAACACCCTGTATTTCGAAAACGGGGCCGATTTAGCCATTATTGTTTGTAGATTTAAGATCAGCTCAATGTTTTCTATCTTTTGGTAAAGTACGACCCTCTCCTCACGAATCGCCCTGTATAAACAATTTCGTAAAAACCTTAGAATATTGTTTAACTCTTAAAAAAAACCAAAGCGGTTTCGAAATTCTTTCGATAACGTATACCGAGCCTAAACTGGTCTTTTTTTATTAGCAAAAATCAAATATCACAGGCAGCGAAATGTATTTTATAAGAACGACACTAATCAAATAGCTGAATACAAATAAAACTATCATCTGTTAACTTGCTATTCACGCATGCACTGCATGTTATTATCTACACTTTTATGCAAATGTAAATATAATAAAACCGTTGGCTTGAATTTACTCCTTGGAGAAAAACAACTGAAAATAGAAAAATTATGAACTAAATCGTTTGTGAGCGTCACGTGATGGTGAATAATCCCGAAAATAATACGGTTAAAATACATTACTTTCAATGGATGCAACAAAATAAATAAGTATCATATTTTGGTGCATTCGGAGTATACCGGGTGCCCACAAGACCAGGTACACCTCCAGTTTCTTCGTTATTTTTCAAGATAAAAATTTGACATCACGATACATGATACTTGACACAAAAATACATTTCTTGGCATAATCAGACCCAAATAAACACTTCCGATTTAACAGGAAGTACTGCTAACTTTCTTATTTTAAATAGCACCCTGTATATTTTTGAATCTTATCTGACAGAGGTTTGGATTATCTTCACAGCAAATTTTTCAAAATCAAAATCGAATCATAAATGACTTTGAAAATGGAATTTTGGGTAGTTATTGAGTGGTCAGGAAAATCATGTTTAAGTTCATACCTAGGAAGTACCCACAATATTTAATCGGAAGGTATTTTTCACCTAAAGCAATTAACTGTTTTGGCAATTTAATTAATTTATGGCTTTTTGAAAATAAATATTTTATAAGAAATAAACGGCCCAAAGTTCCACTTTTTAAATGACACCTTGTACATTTTTTACGTTTTTTCGACAGAGCATTAAATTACACAGCCACACAAAAAAATTCTTTCTGGTCTGGGGATCTGACCATGCACACTATATGTTTTTGGGGTCGCTGAATTTGCCATAACCTCAAAAAATCCATAACTTAATTTTGACTTCTATTCACGTAAATAGCTGTAACTTTTTCTAGACAATAGTGACCCAATCTTTTTTGTACTAATCGATTGCAAATTAAATTTCCCATCCAATGATGTGCTGCACGATATTCTTCCTAAGCTTTTTAAGTGAGATATCGGCCGCCAAAGTGAAAGGTCCGAGGATTTCGCTTCTCGAGCGATACGGCCCAGCTTCGAGGGTCATTTCTGCCGAACGAAAGTTAGCAAAAATCTGAAAAAAATCAGGGATACGTAGAATGATGTAAGAAATCGTTTGGCGCAAATCTGAGGTCGATGCGTGCCTTGGTTTTCGAGATATGGCCGCTCGAAGTCATCGGAAGGTGAAAATCGAATTATTTTACCGCTTCCCGAAGCTATATCTCGAAAATCAAACTTAAATTATGTGGATTTATATAGTAGAACGAAGTGCCGCTTAAGTATTACATAACAGCTACTATCCTTTGACCAGAATGCCGCTGATTTTTTGCTCTACTACACTTCTTTTCAGTTTTTTGAAAGTTAGGAGAAAAATTATCCATTTTATGACCTACATATATGTTATATATGTATGTATGTCAAATTATGTATTTCTTCATAACCTACATTTCTATTCTATTGCAAAATTTTGAAATGGATCCTAGACTGCGAGTAAATGTAAAAAAAATGAAAAATCCAAAGCGGCTGCCTAATTTTGTGGGGGTTCTTCTATATGGGAACTTTTCATCATAAAAAGAAGTCTCAAGTGAACTTAATGCTGCAATAACTAGCTTGTTACCAATTTGATCGGATCAAAATTTATTTTTTTTTATTAGTGCCAAAATGTCTTAACCACAGGAAAATCACAACATCCTAACTCAAAGGCATCTTTGCGTACCTTTAAAGTTGTAAATTATAAACTCTTTTAATTAGAAGAGACATTTAATGACTTTGTATTATACAAAACCACCATGTAGATACATTAATAAAGAAAGAAACAACCCATATCAACACGTCAACACGGAAAACTCCATATTTTATCAATAGATCCATTAGAATTAGATTTATCTCTAAATAGATGAGTTCTCCCCAATGATCGAATGACCTTGGTTTATTTGGGCACGCATGCATATTATTATTACTATTGTACTTCCTGTTTTTACACAAAATACATATTGCCCGACTATTTTCTTCACAGTTAAAGTAAACATGAAACGACCTTAATTATCTAATGATAATTATTATTTTAAACAATACGGATTTACACTCAACAAACCAGTTTGGATTAATATCACAATAGTATTTTAAACGAACAAATAGTTAAAGATTTATTATACAAGTAAACAATGACAAAAAAATAACAAAAGAAAGATGTGACAGTGATACAGCCCATGTTATTTAGAGGAAGAAGACAATTATACAGGGTATCTGATATATACGTACAAATATTTTTAACGATAATACGTTGCCCCAAAAAATGTCTTATTTTACTTTAGTCTGGCGGTTTTTCTAAAATTAAACATTCTCTAAAAATACGACATTTTCAGGACTGATAGTTATAATATTGAGACCAGGTCAATAATGTCCTCCAAATTCAACCAAGTTCGAGGTCTCTTTGCTACCTACATCTCCCGTTTCATGACATTCGTTGCATCCAAAACAAATAAAACATGTAAAAAACGCCAGATAACTGCCGACCTATTGAACGTTGCTAGCTACCTTCCATAAACAAGCCACCATTGTCGGCAGCTCAAAAAGACATTTCATGCCTTGCGTTATTCAGTTGCAGGCTATTCTGGCGCTTAGCAATCATACGGTGTTGTCAAATGTGTTTGATTTATCTAGTTTTTAGGTAAATATGTAATAAGAATTTACATCACTGGGTGTGACGAATGAGATAGTGAATTAAGTTTTATTGAAATTAAATTAATCGGTGTTAATTTAATTACTGACTGAAAGCTCAAGTCCTTAGTCTATTTTTGCAGAAACTTGCCGGAAACGAGGACATGAATATATTTCCTTCAGAACCATCTCCGTTTTATTCAAATATTCAAGTGTTTAACACCAACGAAAAACAAAAGTCTGCTTTATCAGCATCAAATGTGACGCTTCGTCATTTAGGCAATGGTATTGTAAATATTTACAACAAACAACACGTGTTTAAATCATTATTGTTTTTAATGATTTTTTAAGCATTAGTAGTACTTAATAGTACGGTACTATTACGCACCAGTGCGTTCGAAACTAAAATGACAATAGAAAACTTATATTAGGTTTTCAAACGGTTGCGGTAACATAACACGTTAAAGGCTGATATTATGACGATATTACATAAAAATCCTGTATTATTAAGAAAATAGCAAAACTGGTGTATGCAGTCACCGCAGACGAATTTTTACGATGTCTGCAAAAATAGCAGCGCTATGTTTATAAATCATGATGACTAAAACAATACAATGTGCGAAACGATCGATAATTTTATTATAGCTACCCATTAACTATCCAACACGACAGAATGCAATATCGTTAAAATGAAAATAAAAAAGTTGCGTGTTAACCTGCGGGCACGTGGAGACAAACTGACTCTAGCCCGAATATTGTCATGATGTCATCTTCGACTTTCTGAATTGAAATATATCGCAGAGTTTATGGCCTTTTTATAAATATGAATCATTGGTGTCACCAAAGTTGAGAAGGTTGCTTTGCAAAACGTTCTAAAATATTTTACTCGGCTTAGATTTTAGGCCTCTGAACACGCAGTTTCCACAAAAACCAAAATTCCAGAACCCTACAGGATGCAATGGTGGACTCATTGCCCGCTCTTCGCTATATGGACAGATAAATTCAAAGTACAGCTCTGTTTTCTACTCCCTGGGTATGGCGCACGATGGTTTCTTAGAATGGATTTCTTGGCCAAAATCCCATTTTCCAATTTTCAGAAATAACCTCTTTGTACCCAAATGTAGTGTATCCTCCATATCTCCGATTGATATCATATACGTGAATGGCAAGTCCGAGGCCAGAAAAATAAAGAAATTGTTGCCAAAAGGAAAAAAATTATACAAGAACGATTTTTAGAAGACCTTATAAAAAAATTTAAAGTCATTTTAATTTGCCTGTCCTGTAACTACCAAATCGATGCACCAAAATTGGAACAATATTGCTACGCAACAGCCAGACTATACATGAAGAAATATTCCTGGTACCCAATGCCTGCAATTGTGCATAAAGTTTTAGCACACTTACTGTGTGCTAAAACAGATCATTGAAAATACTGTATTGCCAGTAGGGTATTTTGGAGAAGAAGGATCTGAAGCTAGAAATAAATTGTACAAACATGACCGACAATTTCACGCTAGAAAAACTAGTAGGCAAAATAATATGGAAGACATTTTCAACAGAGCTATTGATAGGTACATCAGATCCTATCATTTCAACTATTAGTTTACAAAAACGCATAAACCGCCAACGTAGATTGCAACTTCTTTTTGAAACCTGAAACTTTACAATCTGAAGAGAGCAGCGAGGACGAGGATGATGTAAAGAACGTCCTAGAAGATATATTGCCTATTGACCCATTAGATTTATTAGAATTGGAAAACGATATATAATGTTACGTGTTTTCCACCCTTTTAGGAAACACCCTGTATGAATCCGTGGGTTCTAAAATAATTCCAACAAGGGGTAACCACTAACACTTTCTTTAATAATTTACTATTTAACCTCACTTTTTCGCTTTTCAACTTGTTCACTTTTATAAACTTCTTCTTTAATAAACTTCTCCCTCTGCGCTGGTAATCGCGCCTTATATACTCCGAAATTGCCTCTCTAGATCCATCCAGAAACAATCGAGAATCTTTTAACCATACTCTAGAAAGAGTCCATTTCTTTCTACAAGTTTCCAGTCACTCAATATTAGACATAGGCGTATCAATTTCCAGTTCCAAGGGGGTGTAATTCATAACAATAATATACAATTTTTTTGTTACGTAAGTAAATCAATAAAACTTTGCCAAACAAGAGTTATTAACATTTTTACGTTAAATACCCCATAATTTGTCTTTTTGTTATTAACTATCACAGGAAATAGTTACGCCACTTAATTTTTCCATAATATAATTTAATTAATTTTGGTCAGATAATTTGGGCTGAGAAACCATAGTGAGTGTGGCAGATAGGACAAAATTCGCTTTAACGCTCAATTTTTGAGATATTGACTTGAACACTGCGGCTTTTTGAAATGTTTTGTTTGCATGAAAAGGTTAAGGTCATTCAAGGTCAAATTAGTTTTTTTAAATGGGAACCCCTATTTTTTTATTACAAGTTCGGATTGTATGACTAAAAATAGACTACTTTTGTTCGAAACATTTTTTTCTGAAATTATCATTTTTTTTTTAGTTATCCGGCGAGGAAAAATCTAAATCTTAGAAATTAGCGATTTTTTTACTTGAGAAAGAAGAAGTTTGGACAAAAATTGCAAGAGGCAAAACGAGTTTGGAATCATCCCGGGGATACTCTCAAATTTTATCGGAATTGTCCAATGCAATTTTTGTCCAAATTCTTCTTTTTCGAGTAAAAAAAGAGCTTTTGCTGACGAGACCCTTTTCCTTAAATCCGCCACTGCCCTCCTTGTTTTTTAATTTGTTTAAAGTCGGTTATTAAGTTTCACCATGACCTAATTATAATATTGCCAAAGATTAAAGAATTAACAAGATAAGACAGTCACAGAGAAGACGAAATAGAAGTATACAGGCTCCACTACTAGTTAGGTAACAAATAGAGGCTAGATGGCGAAGGGTTTTGATTGAATTTTTGGCCCATAGGCGAGATTATTGTTGGAATCGCTGTTTTAGCGTGTAGTTGATCACCCTAAGTTTGCTTACAAATTAGTAAACCGCTAAATTTCATAATTAACAATTAGTGAGTAAAATAGGCCCTTTTTCCATATTTCTTTAAATATCTCCGTTCCTGGTAAGTTCGAGTATAACATATGCATTAGGAAAATTGTTGGTCGCTAGGTGCAATTGTTAACTTGCAATGGCTTCCAAAGCTATCAAACACGTTATTTTCACTATTTCTTTACTAGAAAACAACTGCACATAGAGGACTAAAATTCTTGAAAATGGTGTATATCTTGTCCCGATAATGTACAAAAAACTTCGGCAAGATCGGTCTATTGCTTTTTGAGTAATTAACGATCTATTTTTTTAATCCTTAATTAACAATTGTGCCATTTTTTGTAAAATCCATTTATAATTATTGGGACACTCATTTAAAAAATTCAAAAAACTATTGAAAAATGATATCCCGTAGGAATTTTTGAAATATCGCAATTTTGGCCGATTTTATGAAGTTCTCTACGCGTGAACCTTTTTATGCGCGACATAAATAAACAAATATCTTGTTACATTTCAACTTTAAAGAATCCGCTCTTGTATATCTAAACGGTTGCTGTTTTTTTTTTTTTTAATTTAAAAAGAAAGTTTGTCCTAGCATTTGTTTATAAAAAAAAAATGGAAGATAATTCTAAGTTATAAATATTCCCTATTTTTAAATTTCCTAGAAACGTGTCATTGTTTTTACGAACGATTATCACAAAACAAATGGACTAGTTCCGCGTGTTATTCTGCAATCGTTACGAAAACGTATTTAGGGCGCTTTTGTCTTATAAATTATATTATAAATAAATTTAGGTCAAGGTGTGTTATAAATAGAGGCGTTACTATAACATCGGGAAAACCGATTCAATTTACAAGTGTTAAGATTTAAAATAGATTGTCTTAGGTATCCTTTATTTCCTACCTATCGATTTTTAATTGTATTTAAACTAAACCCTACTGCAATATTGTTAAAATTTACAACGACTGTTTCTAGAGACAGACATTTTTAACTAAAAAAGTAGTATAACTTCTCCGCTTAAGTTATAAGACACAAAAAATCATAATAATTATTATAAATCTACATAAAATCATCGAGTTATTTTTTAAAAGCCTGATAGAGCTATTCGATCGCAAGGAGTAGAATAGCTCTAGGTTATTAATTTTTGAACCTTCAAAAAAAGTCAGAAAGAACTCAACTTGAAGATAATCTGCCATTCTATCTATTAAAAATAAGCCCTTGAAACGTGTTCGCTCTTGTTAGGCTTTATTAGAGCTCTTCAGAGGGACATAAAGCTACTTCAAGGAAATTAAACTTTCAGACATGATATAAAAATATCTTCACTATGAATATGGACATTTAAATCATATAGTACTCAGTTAGTAATATTTGCAATTCAATTAATTAGAAATTAAGAATGCCAGTCAATTTTGCGACTAATAATGTTCTATTAAGAAACGTGTTTATAAATTCTTAATAAAAATATGTACATCTAATTTTGTCCCAGGTTTTAAAAACACGGAAATTTATTTCTAACGTGCGTAATGGAAAACTTGTAAAAGTTTAAAAAGAAATAAATTAGATCTGAATTTTAAAATGTCACTAGGTACTATCTATGGCATGGTGTTATAATATACGGCATATCTTATTCCCCGTTTTATTCCGTTAAATATTTATAACATTTATTAGCCTACCTATGGATAGAAGACTTAAAAGGTATCAGTTTACAAGATTAATTGTAATACTTATACTCAGTCACAAGTTAATAGTCACGTCAATATAGGGAGCATAGCGAAATAATTCGACTCGATTTTGTTTTTGTTTAGACTCTATGATTGTCCAAAACGAGTTTGTAAATTTTACCTCTGTCGAGAGCCCGACCATTTTTTTTTGGGTGGCCATTTCCAAGAAAGAGACATGCGATAAGGAAATATTTATTATTTTTGGCCATGACTTTTTTCTTAATATGTATATTTAAACTAACTATAAGACTACCTAAGTAGAACCATAACAACACTTACTATGAATGTTCACTCAATAATTTCAGTGGTTTGTAAGATAGTTAAATTTAAAACTACGAAATAGGAAGATTAGAATAATCTTTAAATTTAAATCTAAGTGTTTTGCAAACCACTGGAATTATTGAGTGATAATTCATAGTAATAGTCTTGTTATGGTTCTACTTAGGTAGTCTTATAGTTTTCTTTTTTAATATAAGTAAGTACTAAGAAAAAAACGTTATTGCCAAAAATAATGAATATTTCCCTATCGGATGTCTCTTTCTAGGAAATGGCCACCTTATGAAGTGCGAAAAGTACAAATTCCTCGATATTAGTCTTTACAAGTCGTTGTCATAAAAATAGAATTGTCTTAGAGTATTATAACCGTATTTCAGGGATTCCAAGGAAGGTTTTAAAAAAAATTTGATTGAGTGACTATCATAGCATAAAAAAATTACTATAAATTACTTAAAAAAGTGACACAGTGTGATCCAGAATAAAAAACAACTGCCCCCAGCCAGCGTCTTGATAATATCAAA
The DNA here is from genome assembly GCA_963583905.1 of Stenurella melanura. Classification (NCBI taxonomy): domain Eukaryota; kingdom Metazoa; phylum Arthropoda; class Insecta; order Coleoptera; family Cerambycidae; genus Stenurella; species Stenurella melanura. The sequence goes on along the minus strand of OY757314.1, from coordinate 7,143,261 downwards.
GATATATTAACGTACATAAAAAAACGAAATATTAAAAATTCTGATGTTATTAATTAAACAAAACTAGTAAAAACAACTAAATGTAATTAATTATAACGCACTTTGTTCATTCCATCAGCCCTCAATTTATTTCTATCCTTTTAGTAAATGTTTCAATAATAGTAGTTTTCTTTTTCTTAACTTTTGACTGAATCTCATCAGTTCCTTTTCTTTGGTTAAGTTCCTTGTCTTTGACGTGTTTGTAGCTATCAAGTGGACATTTTGCCACCTTAGCTCCTTCTATATGATCATTTTTAAAGCATCATTCGGTTTTGCATTCGCATCACAGAAAAAAGTACCAGCAGCCTATTCTTGTATTTTCAAGGAATCTTTAATTTCTTGAATTTATTCTTCTAAATCTTGTATCCATTTTTTATTTATTTTTTTGACCTGTAAATTTTGTTCTGTCAATTTCTGTGATCTCCATTGCTCTTTTACGAAGGCGTGGAAAGGACATGGTAAAAATATTTTTTATAATTGCTAGTTTAAACTTGCAATTATCTAAAATTGCAACTTTAAACTTGCAATTATTCATATTCATAATTTTATTGGGTATTTTGCAACTGAAAAATATTTAAAAATTTTAATGAAAAAACCTCTGCGCCAAACGGATCAGACAGAGGTTGGTTCTTGAATACTTGACTGTTTTAAAAAGTCTCACACCTAAAATTATATAAACTAGAACAATGTAATAAACTAAAAACTGAAAATGAAAGCTATAGGTAGTTAACGTTTCGGAAGAGAATCTACTTCTGTTCTCAAAACTTTTTTGGCCGTCATTCATGACAGTTCTTTGTTTATGTATTTCCATAGTCAGGTGAGACATTAAATTATATTTATCTTATTTTTACTTACTTCGTCTCTAAGAATGGGCAACCAACTAGTACAAAAATCTATTGAATAATTCGAAACGCATCTATCCTCGTTTAATAAAATAATCGCGGATTCTTTAAGTTTTCTTTTTGTTCCGTTGCTCTCTTTTTCCAAAATCTTCGCCGAGTCCCATTTAATAATCCTGTGATTATTATCCCACGGGTGTTCACAAATTTTGGATTTTTCAAATTATCCCCTTCTGGCGTAATTTCTATGTTCACCAAGCCTTACGTTGAAAGGTCTAGATGATGACGTTTGAAAAACCGTTCGTACGGAAAACCTATTCCCAATTTTTCGTAATTTATCCGATAGACCATGTATATACGGAATTACTGCCATTGACCAAAATACCTCAGGTTGTGGTAGTATATTCTCTCTACTACCAATGTTCAATAACTGACTATCAACAAAACCCTCAGGATATTGATTATTTGATAAAACAGTTTTTATAAATTGCTTTTTGTTCCTTAATATTACATCATTTGAAGAAATATTTTTGGCTCTGTCATACAAACACTTAACAACACCTTTCTTAACACTAATATGTTGATTTGAATTGAAATTTAAGTATCTGTTTGTGTGTGTTTATTTTCTATACACACTGGTTTGGTATGTGTTATCTAATTTTTTAATTAAAATATCTAAGAAAGGTAATTCATTATTATTCTCTATTTCTATTATAAATTGAATTGAAGGTTCTTTTTCGTTAATCTGATTCAAGAAATTACTTAATCACTCTTTACTATAAGGCCATATAGCAAAAATGCCATCTACATATCTCCACCATACAGTGGGTTTATAAGCTAGAATAGCTAGATTATTAAAATTACATTCCTCAAAATTTTTCATGAAAATGTTACTTAATATTGGAGATAATGAAGAATCCATGGCCATCCCAAAGTCTTGTTGATAGAAGTCATTATTTAATTGAAAGTATGTTGTTTTAATGCAAAGTGTAAAGTAATTCTACTACAGTTTCAATGCTAAACTTAGTTCTATTCGCCAAATTCCCATCTTGTTGCAATTTGTTTTTAATTATTATTAATGTTTTATCTACAGGAACATTTGTAAATAGGCTTACTACATCAAAACTGACCATTAGATGATTATTGTTAAAATGATTTTCTGACAGCTTTTCCAAAAAATGTTTGCTATTTTTAATATAAGACTCGGAGGAACCTGATAAAGGATTTAGGATTTTTAATACATATTTTGAGAGTTTACTACATGGAGAATTAATTGGTCTTAAGGGAATGTCATGTTTATGAATTTTTGGCAAACCGTAGAAATGACGAGGCTTGCTGTGATGTGGAGTTAACATCTTTCGTTGAATATCTGTAAATTCGTTTTTGTGTTTAAATAAGACTCTATATATTTTGTTTTCTAAATAATTTGTAGGCTCTTTATTTAATTTGGAATAATTTCCATCATTTATTAAGTTCGTAATTTTTGTATCATATATAGCTGTATCTGAGATTACCGTGGCATTGCCTTTATCAGCTGGTAAAATTTTAATGCTCTGATCATTTTTTAGAGATGAAATGGAACGTTTTTCATCGGATATTAAATTATCTTTAATCTTATATTGTTTCTCTAATTCAATTTGAGGTTGTTTAGGTACAATGTGTGCATTTTTAAATCATATAGAATGCCTTGTTAACATTGGTCTTTATCTTTTACTAAATTGACTTTTTAATGTTAAAAAAAAATTGGATAAAGTTGAATAACGTGGCTACGCTGCAGTATAAGTTGAAAAATTATATAGATATGCCTAGACAGAGGCTTAAAAAAAAGTCAAATACAGTAAATATAGAAAGATGTTGGATGTTCCGTTTAAAAAATCCAAGTATTACCTTGTCACCACTATGTGAAACACCCTCTAGATTTGAAAATAAAATACACCACTCTTGATATCGTCGCCCCCCCCACCCCACAATTTTTATCTAAGACGTTTGTGCAAATTGTAGATGGTTCAGGAAAAATCAACTGTCCATGCATTTTTGATTCGCCCTGTATAAGTCGCTAACAGTTATCGGAAAAAAGGAATCTTAATTTATGGGTCGAAAATAAGATTACTTTCAAAACTTCGTTAATAAGTAATGTAATAATTACATAAAAGACTCGATAAGTCTCCAATGAGTACAATGTATATAATACCTATTTATGTTACCTGGATTCACCTGATATTATTTAAAGGGCGTTTTGCTTTCGTGTTTGGACATTGCCAATGATGCAAACGGTTTTATGGTAACGGTCACGTAAGCCTAAAAATAGAAATGATCTCACAGTGAGACGGTGGTTAAAAATAACAAATATTGGTCATGTAACTTGGGTCAGAAAGACTTTCTATTTTTTTTTTCTAAATATGATACAGTGAGGTAAACGTAAATAAGTCAAAGGTATTTATAATTATAGTCATTTGGCAGTTTGAAATGTTCTTACCAACGCCCAGCAACATGTTAGTAAGGCAGGTGAAATTTTTTTAAATTCCTGGAAAACGAGGCAATCTTCGATTCTAGGTACCCTGTCTATTTCAGAAATGAAATATGCTTTTAAAAACTAAACCTATTAATCAATGCACTAAAAAGAAGAAAATATATTTATTTATTACTTACGTTTTGCCTTTCTATTCAAAAATCAAAGCATTTTGTTTGCCGTACTGGAATAATCTTCAGCCGCACCGACAGCCAGCACGCGAGTTTTAAAGGTTCCCTACAATACGTTAATACGTACAGTATACACAACAGTCAAACAATAACACTACGCCAGATGTATTTAATAAAACAGAATTCACATAAATTAACTAAAATTTCACTACAAAACACAAAACCAACTGATTCGTACGGCAGTAACATGGCACTAAGTTTTCGTGTAACCTGCGTTTGTGTTTTGTTTCTACTACCTACCAGTGGCGGCTCGTCAGGGGAGGCTGAGCCTCCCCTTGGAAGAACCACCATATCTTCAAAAGTAATATCTTAAGAAATTTCTATTAGGTATATCTCAATTTTCAATATTTTTTATTGTTTATTATTCATTAATTAATTTTCAGTTTATATATAACATTTTTGCATTTCCTTTCCACAAACATACCTATAACGTTACAGTCCGGATAGTCTTTGTATGCATATTTCCCGGTCCGCCGGTCTTTTACTGAATGAACACTGCGGTTCGCTGGAGGCTAATACGAAATAGCTTCCAACTTTACCGCATTTACTTTAACATGAATGACCTTGAATTTCTTTGAGCTGTGTAAAATAGCAACACTTGGAATATCCAAGTATGAGGCTAGCTTCTAGATCTCAGTTCTTTATAGCGCATGTGCACAGCTCATTCAAGAGTCAGGTGATTCACAAAGAAAACGAACTGACGACTGACAGTTGCGTTTAGCCGGTTATAAGAACAACTTGACGTATAAATACATAAAATATTTGATGGGCGGGCTAGAAATAAGTGCTCTAGGTGGAAATATTCCCAACAACATGTCTTGTTGTCCAGACGTGGTGGATTATTTGTGATTAAATGGATTTACTACTCTTATTTATGACGAAAAGGTAAGAATTAAAAGAAATGCCAGGCCTACACCAGCAATGCTTTCGTTAGTTTTTAAAAGTGGTAAACAAAACAGAGGGTTTTGTGATAACAATTATAAAAAAGTCGAGTGGCTAACGGCATCAACAGTTAGAAACAAATTATATTGTTGGAGATGTTTATTATTTACTAATGATCAATCCTCAATTTGGGGCAGGGCCGGGTTTAATAATTTGCAAAATTTGTCGCGAGGTTTAGAAAGGCACGAAAAATCCCAGGAGCACATTTCATCTTGCATTAAATTCGAAATGTTTGGTAAACAAAATATTGTAAATTTCTTGGATTCTGCACATAAGAGAGAAATAGAACATGTTAACGAAAAGGTCCGTGAGAATAGGGAAATATTAAAGAGGTTAATAGATGCCGTTATATAGTTATTTTCACAAGAAAATTCTTTCCGAGGACGTGACGAAATACAAGAATCGTGCAATAAAGGAAATTTCAAAGAGCTGGTAGATTTTTTAAAAACTTATGACCCAAAATTAGAGAACTTTTTGAATAACGCCACTATTTTTTAAGACAATTCCGGTAAGCTTCTGTAGAATGATCATTTTCAGCACTTAAACGCATAAAAACATTTTTACTAGAAACAAAAAATGAGTCAAGACCGCCTTTCAAATGTATCGCTTATTTCAATAGAAAAACGTTTTTTGTCAGAATTGAGGAAACACGATTCATTTTATGATGAAATAATCAACCATTTTGCTAGTTCCAAAAATCGCAGGTTACCACTCATTTATAAAAATATTCAGGCTTTAAAGCAGATATTAATATAGGTAGTTGTTATTTTAGAAAAAATATTTATTTGTGTTATTTATTTTTTAGGAAATATTTTTTATAATTCTCCATAATATAGAGTTCCGCGGTTATATATTTTTTTATATAACTTCTTTCTCAAAACTATTTTAATTCCTATTAAAACTTATAATTTTACACGCCTGGCAGTGATAATGAATACAATTTTTTGTTTGTAGAAAAACACTTTAATTTTTTTACCAAAACTATTTTTATTTTTATTAAAAGTTATATAATTTAATTACAAGTGGGATAGTAGGACTCCTTTGGATACCGATACTCGAGTCGTAGGAACGAGAATTTCATGAGAATGATTTTTTCATCTCATCATATTTTCTATTTCCTTTTCATTCTATTCTTTTATTAGTTCTATTCTCTCAAGTCGTGAATCGGTATCCTGGCGAACAACCCACGGCAAAAAAATGTAACGCGCCGTTGTAATACCTCAGGGGTGGTGGGGAAATGTACAAATTGTAGTCATATTGCACATCAGTTGTCTTTCAGAATATCAAGCCTCCTCTGCAGACAATATCACGAGCCGCCACTGCTACCTACTTGACATTTCGCAAAATTCAAGCGCTGGACAAGTTCAGAAACAAACGTGGAATTAACAGTAAATTGCTGTAATTTGCCTATTGACTGTTCCCTGCCATGGAGACTAGACAGGGCGATTCCAAGATTTTCAACTTGCAGGTACATTTAAAGAGCACTGAATGCATTTCTATTGAGTAAATATATGTTTTGGCATTAGTTCATCATTTTGTCGGTAGGTGGCGGAATATTAATCACAATAATGATAATAATATAGGCATATAATGTATTCTGACAAGCCCGCCGGTTTCGATATCCCTAGAAAAAGTTGGTACAGTGTAACCCATTTAAAATGGAAACAGTTTTATAACTTTTTTATTTTTTGTCCGACTTGAACCAAATTTTACCAAAAGATAGAACAAAGTAGGATCTACTGATGACCAAAAAAACATTCGCGTTACAAATGCAAAGTCACCTGCGGTAACAGAATAAATGGAAAAAATAAAGAAATCATATTAGGCATTTTTTCATCGAAACACTTTATTAATGAAAGTTGTTTAGAATTCCCCAAAAACCTAGAGCCCAAAATTTCAGCATTAAAAAATATTGAATTTTGTTTTAAATCACTTGACAACTACCTGACAGCTTACGTTTGATTTCATGCAAAATTGTCAGTACAATTTTCTAAAGGAAAAAAAACAATTAAAATGATACTTTTGGACTCGGACATTGTTTTAAACAAAATTTCAATAGTCTTTAATGTAGCTGAAATTTTGGAATCTAGGTTTTTGGACAATTCTGAACAACTTTCATTAATAAAGTAAATGAAGTAACACGCCGCGTTTATCCGTGTTCCCCAACGTGTGATCACTGGTTTGGAGGAAGCGGAAAATTAAGACATTTTTTTTTTTGGAAATGTTTTATCCTACTAAAATTTTCTTTATATTAGCAATAAGTTTGTCAACATTTGTGAAACAATCTAGTACTTTTTCGAATACGCGGCGTAACGCATACGCTAAACCAGTAACATGGAACACTTGAGGGTATTTCTTTTTAATTTTTTTTCCAGCACTTAAGTGAAGCAGCGGCTTCAAGATGAAGAATATATTTAACATAATTATTACTATATTATTATTATTAACACTATTTTCTTCTTTTAATGCATTTTTAACAGTTTCAGTTGGTATTTAAAAACATGTTTTTTAATTTTTAATTGTTAACATGTTCAGTAAAATGCATAATTATAAGTAAACAATACAGAAGTCACTGTTCTCCCTTTCACGTTTTTGCATAAGAACAACATAAGTTCCTATTAAAACAATTAGTTCCAAGTTTAGTAGTAAGCTTATTCATATTTTATTTATATAGTTTTGAAGCAAGTTAAAGACTTAATAGCTCATATAAATAGCAACTACAACATACTTATATTATCAATTGGACATCAACCTTGATTACTAAACGACACGTGCAGAAAATGTCAGTTAACAGTAACATTTTTGTCAATCAAATTTGTATGTTATATTTATATGAGTAGGTAACAAATATTTTGTTAAAAAAAAATCGTAAAGTCCATTAACAATTACTCATCAACATTTAAAGTGGCAAATTGACATCTGCTAAGAGATTATTTAATTTTTATTGCAAACACGCGTACTTTTCTGATTAATTTTAAATCAGAGATGAGTTTTATTATATTGTATAATAACCGTTTTATTTGCCGCAATATTTAACAGAATTCTTTGTAAGTTGTACTGGCTGTACTGTCAAGTGGTATTAATTAGGATAGTAACAGATTTGCCACTTTTTCCAGTTATAATTAACACATCACAAATAAATCAATTCGGTCCTTTATTACGAATATGTTAATAACAGCAATTAGTGAAGACCTAAGACTCCTCTTGAAATTCAATATATAAGATGCAACCTTCGAAATTAGGTTCAAGGTTGTTTTTTAATTTCTTTTCTAGTTAGACACTGACTTGCCCACCTATTATAATAGGCCTGCATACAAATATGCTTATCAGGGTGGTTCAAAATATCAAGTTAAATTTTTGTATCTCTAACTTCCAAAATTCTACCAAATTCTAAAAAAGTAATATCCTAACTTGAACAAAATTAATAGGTGCCTCCGAAACCGTCAAGTTTTCTATGTATTTCTTATGGGTAAAATATATTTTTCCCATCCAAGTATTGTAACAAAAACATATGGATCTACTTACTATACTCCTATAAAGGGAATAACACTTCGATATAGTTTCTGTTTCTTTTTCAATATGAAGGTATTGTTGGATTTTCAGGTGTAGTTTTGCATGGTTGGTAGAATCTTGTTTAAGTGACGCCACATAGAGGCTGGCTAATGCTATAAAAAGTTGTTTTTAGTGATTATCTACCAATATTTTTGTACATAATGCATAGAGGGTTTTAAAATTAACAACTAATCGACTTTTCGTGCATTTTATTATATACAGGGTGATACATTATGCATATTTCAATTATAATTTTTTCTATTTCATAAAGTTTATACGTGGAAATTAAAAAAACAAGTATTGAATAAAAGCCACGTTCCATAACTAATTTTATAATAACAGCATATACAGGGTGACTCAAAAATTGCCGAAATTTAATAATACAGTCCACGTTTTAAATATATGTTAAATTTTAAATGCAACTTATAAATTCTAAGCACGGGGAGTCCATGATGGATTTCCCCTCAAAAAAAAACTTATAAATGAATCTGAATCTGACATTTCCTCGCTGACTGTTTCACTGTCCGATTCTTCTTCTGAAATAGCTGAAATGTTTAAGGGGGGGGGGCATCTAAACAGCTGAATTACTTCACTGTCTAGATTGCGTTTTCGTCTTACTGGTTGACGAAATTAGAGTAAATCTTAAACGAACAAGGAAGAAAATATAAGGATAAGGTTTTAATTTTATCAAAAAATCTCCATTTTTTATAAAGTTCATTTTGAAATCTTATAAATTAAATATCAGTGTAAAATAAGTGCTCGGACGTACGCCGAAATCAACTAAAACCTTATGGATAACTAACGATTCAATTAACACACGCCATGTAAAAATAAGTTATTGGTGAATTTTTTTTATACATTATATGTATAAACGTAGGTTTATTTTAACAAATATTTGTTGACTTACTTGTACCTACTTATTGATGCCATGTTAATAAAAAGTAAATAACTACCGTACAACAACCAACTGACGCAAAGGACAAGTATGGACTGTTATAATTTAGGTTCATGGCCCATTATCGATCAGGTAAGGGTGGTTCCAGGGAGCCGGGTAAGATTACTAGAAATTTTAGGTACAGTTGTACCATTATGACCATAATGAACTTTTCGTATTTTTGCCAACTTTTTATAGCATTGGCCCCTCTCTGTGATGACGTGTCGGCAGATCAGATCTGCTATTTGCAGATTCTTGCCTACTGCTTCTTCTTGTTGCTGGAACTGATCAGTTCGAGCATTGAATATGGTAAAATCTAGCTAAATCTAACTAAATTCATCTGAGTTATTAACTCGCGCATAATTTCATATGCTTCTGAATTTTGTTTCCAATATGGGGCCGTACAGCTTTTAGACCATCAAGTTATCTTCCATTTAAAACGTGAAATTTTCTGATGATTAAGTTGCATGGAAACTCTGACATTTTGTTGAAGTTAATTTACCTGCTGCAATCGAGATGAGATGGGCTGGTCATATACCTATCTCGGTGTAATAATAGGTAGGCTTATGAAGTGGCGACCAAGAGAAGACATAAGGAGTAGAGGCAGACCACCAACAAGATGGACTGATGATGTGAAAAGGATAGCAGGAAGATGAATCAATGGAGCCCAAGATAGAATAAAGTGGAATAATTTAGAAGATGCCCATGGTCAACAATGGACACGAGTGGCTGGCTGATGATGACGATGAATGGAGATGACAAAGACCTAGCTTTTTTATTGGATATGACATGATTGCGATTAATCAGATTGAACTGATTCGTGTTGATTAATTTTGACGGTTCTCCAGGCAGTTCATCACGATGACAAACTGGACGAACGACAGGTAGTAAATTATGTAATACTCAGGACAATAGGAGGTATCAGGCAAAAAACAATTCGTAACAAGATCTTGATTGCCGTCAAATAGGCACAACGATAACCATTCTTTCACTTAATCAACTAAGAAGGTTGTTCGCATAGTTGTTACATGTAACAGTTGCCTACTTTTTGTCTTGGCCGCCAAAATATAACGCCTTCTGAATTATGGACGTAATACTACGTTTCTGATTCACAAAAGTCACTCCACAATAAAATATTCCAACACCTAAATTCTTGAACACAACTCTTGAAAGTCGTCAACTACATTGACATCATTAAGATATGATATCATCTCCTGAAGATGTAAATGCAGTTGGCGAAACGCGAGTCGAATTTTAGTATTCGAGTGTGGTTTAAGAGTTCTGGTGTTGTGTTTGTGAAACTATAATACTTCAGTTCAGAGGCAGCGTCATATAGAAGGTTTCTACCTCCGTTCAGTACAATTTCATGTGTTACGCACAACGAGGCGCACAAAGTAATTGCAATTATAATTAGTTATTAATTTTGGCTAATATTTTTCAGCATTATTACATCAATTTTGTGGGCAACACAAATAGTACGCTAAATAACAACTCCGAAATCGAAATATAAGTTCAGACTTATTGTCCGTATAAAAAATGTCGGGGTCTTTGATCTTTACCGCAAAGTCAAAGGCGCCGACACTTTTTATGCCGCCTAGATAAATGAGAAGAAGTATACGCACATATATATCCATTAGATTTCTTCGCACAGACATAATTATTTAAGCTGGCTTAACGCAAAAATACGTTTATCTAAAAATTGGAAATCTTTTAATTCCAACTGAACAGCTTGCCGATTCATTTGATTGATCTCATAATTCATCGGCTCAGCTTCCCCCACTCGTCACAGTTCTAATGTTCCATTTTAATAATAATTAATCACGCTTCGAAATGTCAGGCGTTGATAAACAGGTGCACGCGCTGCTAGAATACCTACAATAATTTATAAATTACGCATTGCGAGGACAAAATTACAGCGGTCCAAATATCAAGTCTGCAATCACCGTTTCGTAACATTCCAAGAATACACACATACAAGTAATAGACCAAGCACCCGAAAATTTTTAACGTCAAACTAACGTGGAAGGTTGCTAGTTTTTATATACAGAGTGGATCTTTAATAATAGGCCATAGTGCAGGGGTAGATTTTTTGGGCCAAAATATAAGGATAGGTATCGATTGTGTCTAGGATACTTTCTTTCACGTTCATGATACCACGGTTTCTATCATTTTTAACGTGGTCTAATTTTGAAGTCCTAGCATGTCTTCTCCAAAAGTCCTTTTCAAGGGCAAGTAATTTCTGACGATCCCGTTTATTCAATTCCCATGTTTTGGAGCCGTATGTGGTAATACTTTCTATAATAGTTTTGCAAGCTGGTTTTAGCTTTTTTAATTTATATTCTTACTCCATAACAGTGAGTTTAATTTGCGGATTGCTCTTCTTCCCTGCCCCATTTTATTTGAAATATCCTCGCTGCTCTCTCCGAGCAGACTTACATCTAAGTATTTAAATGAGGGGAAGTGTCTTATTACACAGTGCTTGCTTTTATCATTTTCTTCGCCTGCTATCACATATTCTGTTTTTTCCGTGTTTATGATAAGGCCCCAATCATACTCCTCTTTTTTAATCGCTAGATTTTTGATTCTAAACATGTATACCTAGATTGGCAAATATAAATCTTTTCTGTTTATTGTTATACAGCCAAAAGAATTTTGAAAAACAGGTTATATATAAAACAGATTTTTTATCTATCTTATCTTCCTTTCGTACATCTTTTAAAAAATATATTTATAATTAAGCGTAATTCGTCTTGAGGTCACTTTTTCATGAGGTAAAAAGTACGAGAGGAGAAACATCGTGCTGCTGCTATTGTAAACACAGCGCGCGTATAATCAATTATATTTAATCTACCCGTCTTTGAAAGCGTAAATCTATGAAGGTAAGAAAACAACACAGGACCATAAAATTAAACCGAAGTGCACCTTCGACCAGACCAGGTGTATCATATGTTTTTGGGATCGCTGAAACTGAAACCGAAATCCGTTTTGCCCCATCACCTCTGGTCCTTCTCATAACCTTACCGACTAGTAAAATAGTAAAACTCAACAACATTAACCTGGCGACAACCTAATTAAATTACATATTTTCATATTTCTATAACCCTTTTACATTAAAAGCAATTACTCAAAAACTTCATAACCTCAAAAACGCTTAAACCCATAACCCTTCAACCCCATAACCCCAAAGCGCAGTAAAAAAATAAACTAAGCGTTTAGAACCCGAAACGGCCCGAAACTCAGAAACTTCGATCCAGATATTCCAACCCCATAACCTTAGAACCTATAAGTAACCTAAAAACACCATAACCTTAAAATTTAGTAAGATCGAGATTTTCCTTATAGACCAATTTCGGTTGACGTCACGCTGGTAGCGTGGAGGGCACACAACGCATTGTTTTGTTTTTTAGAGATGGGTAAAAGCTGTTATTTTTTATTAACAAGCTTAAACTGCTTCTGCTAGTTATTTGTTAATAACAAACTCAAACTGCTTTTGCTAGCAACTGATCTCTAATTGTTTACATTTGTATTCTTTTGTGATTGGATGAGGTTTGTGTCAAAATCAGGTGACCGAAAATGGTCAATTGCAATTACCTTCATGCCTACATTTTGCCATACCCAGGAACAACGATGTGGACATAGAAGGCTTCTGATCCCTGATTAACGTAAAAGGGAACATATAAAGAAGCCAGCAAAAGGTTCAAGCTTTTTTTTATGAGTAGCAGTTCTCGAGATCACATACGGACAAATTTGATCAATTGAACTGATATTATAAGTATAGTACCATATTGAGTAAAATAACTTGCGGGGTATACACTTGATATTACCAACGATTATATACAATTTTTTGAGAGATATATGGATGGGAGAGAAATTAAAAATTCTCAAGAATATCGATTTTTCGGGATTTACTGGCCGGATATTAAATGTTAAAAGCCTAAAATATTTGTTTCAGTGCTATTCAAACCATTTTGAAAAAATTATGAATTTTAGAGCGACTTCAAAAATTTGACAATTTCCAGTAAAAACAAAAATTTCCCTCTACAGATTTTGAAAGTAGGCAGTAATAAAAAATCCAGAATTTGGGCCGGAGAATGTCTACATTGGAGACCACCTCAAAAATTACACCGATTTTCGCTCTTTGGCGTCAAGTCGGTCGACATCACCTTTTTGAGAATACTTTCAGCACTAACTGGTGAAATCTTTACACCAATTGCTTTTTCCCCGAAAAGATTTTTGGGGAGTAAGTTGATTTCATTGTTTTTTTTTTTTTTTAATTAAGTAGAGATTTTTTTTCGTATATGTTCAGAATCATAAAATCTTGTGATTAAAAAAAAAACAGCAACCTTCTACTTCAATTTGACGCATTTTGGTTTGTTTCGTCTGTGGCGCTTGGTCTATAAGTAGTTAGCCAAGCCATTCTAGACTCAACGTCGCCTTTCGTTGCCCGAGGCGTCGCCTTTTCTGTCTTACTTCATGCAATTCGGTTAATTACTTTGCAGAGATGATGTCATCTCTCCAGGCATCCAGGGGACTATACAACAACGGCAACACGTGGAGAACATAAACATATTTACATTTTTATGTATGCGCAATGAGTACAGTAATTAAGGATTCAACACGAGTGTAATAGTAATAACACTGAAATGCGAATAATATCGTTTAAATGGCGTTTTTATGCTATTTGGGTACGTCGGAACATGCATGAGAAAGCAGAAAACGGGAATTTCGCAACGACGCACATCTTTGTCGAAGTCCGTATTTCCGTCGGCCCTTGGTCTCCCCAAGTACACTAATAAGTACAAAGTTGTAATACAAAAAAATAAATAGCACAAATTATCATTATTGCTGAGTTTTTGTTTATTTGTCCACTGGACTATTGTCCAGTTTTGTAAACACAACAAAAATATATACTGGGCTGGTAAACTAAATAACAAGTTATAAGATTTTTCTCTTCTCATGGAAAGTGTCTTGCGACTCCAGTAAAGTCATGCTAACATACTAACAAACAGGTGAAGTTGAAACAAAAGCTTTTAAAAAATGATATACTTACTTAACAATAATATTTTTAATATTACTAATAAGCAAAAAATATACTTTTTAATTGGTACCCTATTTTGCTTATTTAAAGTACGCCTCAGTGTGTAAATCCAACTTTTAAAAACGCGCCTGTTTTAAAATTACCATAGCAACAACTACAACCCGAGTCAAAATGTCAACTTTTTAATTATTGATCTGACAGGAATTTTTGCGGCATTAACAGCGAATTTGCTTTTCTATTTAAGTAATCAATGTTAGAACTCATTTTAAAGCAATATTCAATCAGTAACAACTGTAGCGACAATAATTAATCCTATGTGACAGATTGCAAATTAATTTTTGTATTCCTCATTTGACACTGACAGGTATCCTGACGTCACATCACGAATTCAACCATTTTACATTCTTAATTCTTATTTCCATTTTTTGTAGTTGCTCTATTTCGAGCACTCCGGCTGCGTCGTGGTGCTCGAAAAATCGCGCGTGTTTTAAAGACTTAATATCCACTTATACTTTAATATACTATTTTAAATTCATACGGTAGCTCAGCCAGCTAAGCGTCTTAGTGGCAAGCGTGCTTGGTCAAACTGTCTATCGTGTACAGGGTTCGATCCCCAATTCCGACACTGGCAATGTTGGTGGATAATGGATGTTGTCTGCGTTTTTCCGAACAATCTGGTGCAATAATGTTATATTTGTCGGAGGCGATAGGTACCCTTGTAGGCGCCCATGAGCATATAATTCAGTAAAGTCAAGACAGCGTTGTGAGCAAGTGCCGATTGCGTTGGTCATGTGAAACATATGACGCCCGAAGTACCCTGGGAGAAACCCTCTCCCCAGCGAGCAGAACAAATCCTCTTAAGAATCCCGTGGATGATTATTCCAAGTATAAACTTTGTAAATAGAGTGCGAGCCCGCGAGGCTAGTGGTTGCGGGCTGCTAGTTCGTTAAGAAAGTAATATGTGGTACTGTTTGCTCTTTCAACAATAAGATTATTATTTGACATTTACCTATTTAGATAAATCACAACTCATGCTACTTTGTTATTTATGTGACTGTTATTTAAATGAGTATATTGTGTTTACCAACATGTGGTCTAAATCAAGTAGAACCGCCGTAAAATGCCCCTCGCCCCTGTCATCTTCGACATATTTATCTTCCTGTTTATCCTTCTTGGGTAGAGTACTCCCTACTGAAATTAGGTCATATCCGTTATACGTTGTTATACGGGATCGCCAAAAGCGTGTAAAGTCAGGATTTCTATGTACTACATTTTATTCAAATTTTAGAACAAAATTGAAGCAGGATTTTTACTTCCCCTTCTTATCGAAGAAGAGTACTGAGCTTGGAATATTTAGCATGTCAAAGTACATAGGAAAATGATGGTCTGATTTAAGGTTCAATGCATTTTTCCGTGGCTGTGTTACCGTTAGTAGTTAACTTGACGACCCCGTAGCGAAACACCGGCATATTCTAATTAATTGTATCACAAAAAAAGGTCTCTGGATAACCTTCCTTTTACCTTTTAAACAGCATATTATTTTTAAAATTTCTAGTTGATGGAACAGTGAAACAGCTGTAATTTATTAGTGCTCATAGCTATTAAGTTGACGGTCAAACTTTGACCATGAAACTTGGTACCCAACGAGACTGCCACACAACACAGAATAAATATTCTTTTTTATGTATGCGGAATGCTTATTTATCTTGTTTATTAGGTCATGTGTCAGTATTGCTATAAAAAGAATAACAATCAATTTAACAAAAATTTACGTCAAATTAATTCGCCTGACAGAGGAACAAGAAATCTCGACCTATTTATAGTTCTGTCAAATTAGGGTTCTGCCAGAAAAAAAAGCTTACAACTACAACCAGTTTGGGACATCTTGCAAGTCAATTTTGAACCACAGTCACTTGATCTATTGCCTTGATTGAATTTTGCATACATATGTAGTACCGATGAAAATACAATGACCTGATGTCGCAGGAGTGGATGTTAATAAAGATAAGTTAAGCTAAAAATTATCGAATCAAACAATCTAAAAGTTCTTCAACATGGTTTTACAGCTGGAAAATCAACAGAAACAGCAACTTGCCATTTATTAAACTACGTAAACACCTCCTTAGATGATGGCAAGTGCGTTGTCTCAACAATGTTTGATTTGTCAAATGCTTTTGACACGGTAAATAATTGCTTTCTAGAACAAAAGCTATATAGTATGGGGATAAGAGGAAACTTACTATTGTGGATAAATAGTTATATGAAAGGACGAAGACTTAAAGTTGAGAAAAACAAGTAGAGTAAGCTACAGAAACTTCATTTTTGGCGTATATGTAATAAATCAAGGCAAAGCCTCAAATTCTTTTCTGACATCAACCTGAAGTATTATTAAAATTCTATGGCCAATTATTTACGCATACTAGAGTGCAAATATAGTTTTCCTTTAAAGAGATTTGGACAAAAAATCTGGATGTGGAAGTAGTGATTCCTTAGGCAGCGGTTTGAACCCAGTTTACCAAGTGTGTAAAAATTTCTCAGCAAACACTCATCTAATGGCTTGTTATATCTGTAGATGGCACTTGCAAAATTTCAAAGCAGCAGATTTAATAGATTTTTTTGAAATAATTATGTCACTTATTATAGGAGTAGGAATAGCTATTAAATACTTTATAATTCTAAGCCATGTAAAGATGGTATCAGTCAAGATCCTTTGTTTGTCGAAATTGTTGTATAGGAGGTACTTAACATGATGATCCTTTACCTGAATTACCTCATTATCTTATCATATCATTGTGCAAATAAAAGTTGTTTGTCAGAAATGTATTTGGGGGATTAGATTTTTTCTGTATTTTCACCATTACACTGCACTCCAGACAAATAGTAGCCACACCAGCCAATCTGTCTGTTGGCATCAAGTACTAAAAATATATCTGGGTCGCAAAAATATTTTTTTTGTTTATCTCTACTTACGTAATTTATGGTATAAATAAAAAGTTGATATTGATTTATGGCTTCTTTTCGTATTCACAAAAACAAAATAAGCGGAGCGGCATGAGGTTTGCTTCATTACGTTTGTGTGAATACCTATTAGATTTAGGCCAGCGGAATTGGTGAAAATACAGGTCGTAATTCACCACAGGAAGTCACATGGTCTAATGGGTAGATTTACTAGTAAGGAATATAGTCTTGAATTTTATCCCATTTTAAATAGTGGGAACATTGTTAAATCGATGTTTAAATGTGCAAAAATCACGAAAAATGTTTTTTTTAAGTAGCTCCAATAGTAGCATGTATCACTTTTTTTCTGGTGTATATATATTTATTTAAAATTTTATTTTTCATGCACAATAATCAGGAAACCTTCTGTTGTAATACTTGTAATAGAGACATACACCAATATGGAGCAAATAAAATAGACATCGACAATTACAGGCTTAGTAAATATAAAAAATCTCCCTATTACGCTGGCGCTCGTCTATACAACACACTTCCTGATAATAATGTAAAACTATACCAAAATTTAAATTGTTTCAAAATGAGCCAAAATTTTTTTTATAGAATGCTCTTTCTACAGTGTAGATGAATTCTGTACCTCGAGCTCTTGATCAATGTTCCCAATCAGAACATATTTTTTGTTTTATTTTAGTGTGTGAATGTTTATAATATATATTTTTACTTTTTTGTTTTATGTTTTACATTTGTATAAAATTTGTATTCTTATTATACAGGGTGTTTGGTGCATCGTGTGCCAAATTGAAATGGCCGACAAAAAGGGTTATCTGCTATCCTTTCAGGCCCCTTAACACTTCCCATGCCCTGCGGGATTTTTCATATCGACCTTTTATCTTTTTAATGAAAAAATCCCAAATTCTACATTTAAATTCAAATTATAAAAAAAAGTATTAGGCGTAGACTGCGAATTTCATTTTTATTTTGATGTGTATTGTTGAAGGGATCTTTTAAATCCAAAATTACTGACATTAGTCATCTAGTTGTTTTTTTATTCACTCGCAAACTTTCGGAATAGGTAAAATTTAAATTTAAACTTAGACTTTACATGGCTATAAAAAAAAAAACTCAGAGCAACCGGAATCTTCCAACTCCCTCAAAAATTCTCTAGTCTATCCTCTTGCTAGTGATGACGCATTTGGGAACACATTGTCTAGATATTGTCTTACAATCAATCGCCAGTGCGCGGGAAAGCCGTCATTTTGAAAAACTATAGTCGTATGCGTAGATTGGGCGGGATGGCCCTATTCAATGGCCTCCACGTTCCCCAGACCTAACTACGTTGGATTTTATGTCCGAGGTCGTGCCAAAGAGCTCGTGTACGCGACGGAGGTTGCGACTAGGGAGGAACTTGTCCTCTTGTCCAACTCATAGAAACGGCTTTCGGCACAATTAGGGAGGAAATACGACTTCATACAACAACTGTCGAAATACGAAGCAGATGTCGGGCCTGCTTTCGCAACAGAGACCAACACTTTGAGCAAGATTTTTAAATTTTTTTAATAAATGATAAACATGTAATTGTTTCTTTATTTCAAGAAAACCAATGAACAGAAAGAGATAGAAGATAGATTTTACTTCGCAAGAGTGAGATAACAGATTTTACCTGTTTCCCATGCATAATTTAAGCAAAAATAATTTTTTATTCGGAATTTTGAATATTAGCCTTATGTGACCCGATTCATTAATTTAGCGAAGTCACGAAGTTATTAAAAGAATTTTATGACGTGTGGCACATCACTAGCAAGAGGATAGACTAGAGAATTTTTGAGGGAGTTGGAAGATCACAGTTGCTCTGAGTTTTTTTTTTATAGTCATGTAAAGTGTAAGTTTAAATTTAAATTTTACCTATTCCGAAAGTTTGCGAGTGAATAAAGAAATAACTAGATGACTAATGCCAGTAATTTTGGATTTAAAAGAACCCTTCAACAATACACATCAAAATAAAAATGAAATTCGCAGTCTACGCCTAATACTTTTTTTATAATTTGAATTTAAATGTAGAATTTGGGATTTTTTCATTAAAAAGATAAAAGGTCGATATGAAAAATCCCGCAGGGCATGGGAAGTGTTAAGGGGCCTGAAAGGATAGCAGATAACCCTTTCTGTCGGCCATTTCAATTTGGCACACGATGCACCAAACACCCTGTATATTTATGTATTACATTCTTAATATTTGGCATATGATTCCTACGTCCGGGCTTCTGTGTAATTTTGACGAAAACATTTTTTGTAATTTTTGACAATAATGATGATTAATAAATTCTATTCTATTACTTCTTTTTGACGTGTTTTGCGTTTATTAATATATCCGTATTTATTTAGGATGGATTTCTTAATGAAATGCACTGCCTAAAAACTTTATAAACCAGTAAAAGTGTAGTCTACATCTAATTTTCTTTGTAAGACGAAATTAAGAACTTTTATTGACTAATAATAATTATCCTTGAGTGGTTTCTTTCTTTTATCCTAGTTAATTAATTTCCACCGAAGAATCAGTTCCTTCACCTATCCAATAATATATTCATCGAAGCAACACTTCCGCTGTCGTCATTTTAACAATTTGATTTTGCTTCTTTGCCGTGCTATTGGACAGAAGTGTTCAAACGACAATGCCAAGGATAATTTTAGACGAACAGGAAACTCATTTAAAAATAAGGTACATAATTACAGTCAGAAGATCAATTTATTTTTAGGCTGGCCGTAGGTTGAACTCTGCCTGAAAGACATTCTACAAAAAATGTAAATTATGCATTTAATATGAAACAGCAAGGCGAGATGTTCATCGATATCAACATCTATAGATAGAAAATCAGTTTTCTCGGTTGATAAATAAATAGTACAGGACTTTTTCGGCAAGTCATCGTATTATACTTTATCAGATATATTTATCGCTTTATTACTGACAACGATTCACAAAATTGACTTTGCGAGATGCTAAACTTGAAAAAACAACAAGCTATGAGCACGTGATCGTTATAAGATTTTAGATTAAGAATGTTCACTTAAATATGTTGAGCACAGAAATAGAAAGAAACTTCTGCCAGAAGGAAAAATGTTTCCAAATTTATAAAAAATTCATGTGACTGAAGATTCGATCGATCAAGTTTGATCGAATCCATGAGAAAAAAATTCTAATTGGCGAAACAGTGTGTAGGCAAACCCCCAAACGAGACAAAATCGCCAAAGTCAAAATTTCATTTATTGTCACCCAACTCTCGACCGGACGTGTCTCTGGTAACGTTCTCCCCTTAGTCGTATCCAAAATCGAAGTGCGGAATCCATATTTTCACTTTTGCTCTCAAACGAAAAAAATTCGCCAGTCAAAATTTCGTTTAGAGTCACCCAATTTTTCCATAAGCATACAGACAGACATATTTTTTATATAAAGAAATGTCTTATGTGGTTATTTCGGACATCCCACACCTACCTGTAAATTGTTTTACAATAGATAGATACCCATTTTGATCAAAGAAATTTCATATCAAGGAGAGAATCAAAGGAAAACAAATTATGCTGATATTATCTCATTTATCAATTTAGCAATCTCAATAATTAATGATCAAAAACACCGCTATTATTGAAAACAAAATGATTCAGTACCTACTTCGTGAAATTCCGCTGTTGTAAAAAGTGAAGTATTTTTTTATCGTAGATCAAATATGCACAGGGTGAGTCACGTGGGCGATCGATATCTCCTCAACTGTTTGGAATTTAGAAAAATCGGCAGCTACTGGAAGCGGCGGGCACCTCCCCACCCGGTGGATCTTTGAAACCGAAAAGGGCACTAAATAAACTAAATTGGGTGCCATAACAGCACTAAACGTAATCCGATCACAACCATAACCTTGTCAGATCTTCTGGAGCACTAAAGAAACCCCCATGCAAAATGTCCGTTTAGTAGTTTCGCCGCTGTTGTGCTAACACTCATATACACGTGCAGACATTTTCCAAAAACCACTTATTTGGGTTTCTGGGACCTCAAACCGTAAAGATTTGATGTTATCTCAATTTTCGATTTTCGACCAATTTTAGTAACCTCTTACAATTTTGTGGGAAGGTTAAAATGTCTCAGGTAGCAATTGTAGATCGGCATATTTTAAAATTATTTTTAAATTCACTGGGCGTTTCACTTAGTGGTGACAAACTAATGCCTGGATTTTTGAAACGGGACACGCATTTCAAAATCATTTAAGAAAATAAAGGTAATGTTTTTATAGTATTTCTTAATTTCTTAATTACTGGTGTAACTCATTCTGTTGCTCTTTTTGCTGTGTATTAAAAGTGATGTGTTGTTAATTTTTTCCATTGTTAGTTTGTTGCAGCAAACGCATTTTTTACCGGAAAAAGTGGAATAACGTGGCAACGCCGCAATGTAAGTCCAAAAATGATATATATACCTGGATAGAGAATTAAGAGTCAAGTATAAATATACCAAAAAATTATGTGTTCCAAGTACTCCTGTTACCACTATGTGCAACACCTTATCGATGTTTAAAAGTTAATTATTATTTGTTTGCTTATCATTGTATTGAAACATAATATTCTTTATAGGATTTTGCAAACAGCATAACTATCTATGAGAACTAAAAGAAAAAGTATGGGTAGAAATATTAATGAAATCTTTGCATTCTTTCGATAACCTGAATTCTGGTTATGCTAGCAAATTAGAATGAAAATTTTTTAACACAAGGTAAGTAAATAAATTCATGTTAGGCCTTTGTGCTCATTTTTAACTGAATCTTCATGACCGTAGGGGTTATGTAGTTACTAGTTTAATATACATGGCCGTAGGGGACTGTGTGGATGCTAGTTGTTGAATGAGAATTTTCAAATAAGAAATTATACAAAATTCATTTCAGGATTTTAATTTGCTATCATAACCAGAATTCAGGTTATCGAAAGAATGCAAAGATTTCATTAATATTTTTACACATACTTTTTCTTTTAGTTCTCACAGATAGTTATTTTTTCTGCTGTTTGCAAAATCCTATAAAGAATATGTTTCAATACTTTATAGATTTTAAAATAATTTCTGAAATATGTCGCTCTTAATCCCCTACAATTTGTATCTGAAATATTTTTTTAAATTTCAATCTGTTGAGGAAATATTAACTCACCCTGTACAACCAAAACACGCCTACCTTTTAATAATAAATATATTAATGGATTTTGAAAGCGGCGAACAAACACAACAAAAATTGAATCAATATCCAGAATCGTGTAATTCGTTAAGGTTAACGTACTTACATATATACAAAAAAATTAACTGCGACGTCACACCACTTGGTGTGAGGATAGGTCGCCCTTCGTCGTGCCCGGCAAAATCGATTAGGGCACACGTGGAATCCATTTCGACACGACCATTCCTGGGAAGAGAAGGGAAACCGGGATAAACAACAGTAGCGTGTCATAATTAATCCTCCCCGATGAACATAAATCTCATGAACTTTGGCGAGTCTCGCAAAAAGTTTTATTTTGTTTTCTCTTTTACGTATCTGATACTCAAACAGAAATTTATCATAGCTGATATAATGCAGTAAAATAGTTAAATAAAATTGAATTAATTTATTATGAACCTACTGAAGTGTTATGCGCATAACATTAGCTCATTAGTCAAACTTTTTCACATACGATTTTCACGGAAGAAAAGTTTCAAATAAAAAAGTTGCTCCATCCTTTATATGTATTTCTTCCTAATATACTTGTATCTATTTTGAAAGATAAAAAAGCTACATATTACCCATGTAATTTCTCATAATTCATCGACATAGCCTTAGAAAAAAATATTTTCTAGATTTATTAAAATTTGACCTCTATATTAACACATTTTGTTAACGAATATGTAGTATAAACACGATAACATTTTAAAAATAATTCCTTGTTCCGTTTGAGTTAAAGAGAGTTAAGGACAGGATCGAAATGTCAAAAACTCGTAAGCTAGTACTTATGTTAATCCTAGATGGCACAGTGTGTATCTTATCTCATTTTATTGGCAAGTTTCAATATTTGTCGGAATGTTGTCCGCATTGCCACATGTACAAAAATTTCTTTAGTATAAGATATAATTAATGTTACAAATTATAATTATAAATATTACTCAATTACATAAATTGTCGTAAAATAGCTAGTATGTGGTTAGGTAAATTCTAAAATGTAGTTGTGCATAATTTATGCCATGTACAACTAATATCATATAGGGATATTGTTTAAATTTTAAAACGAAATAGTTAACCACATTATTAATTTCGAATTAAACAGCAAGAACCTTTTATCCAAATTATGGGAACACATCAGTTTTAATTATTGAAAATGGCAAAGACAATGTGTATTTAAATTTGGCAACTGTTCATCGCCTAATTTTTATTCTACCTAACAGTTGTAAATATGTCCTTGAACGTAGTGTGTGTGACAAGCGTTTAGGTACACGAAGCTTTGACCTTGCGCAAAACGTGATATCATTTATCTGACTCTTTAATATTTATTCCTTGTTCTAGCGTTCACCGTCAGCCGAGTGGCTAGCGCGTAGATAAGGTCCCGGGTTCAAACTCCTACGTCCGCTGATTTTTTTTTTCTTTAATTTTGTAATGATTAATATATTTTTTCACTAATTCGTTTCTATGATTTTTTTACGTTAGGTTAGAGGTTTTTATTCTGCTTAAAATAATGGGAGTGACTACGCAACCGCCGCGGCGGATCTTTTGCACGACTTATTGAACCGCCGCGCAGAGAAATTGAAATATTGTATGCAATTTTCTGAAAAACAAGGCGGGGGGACACCCCCCGCATCCCCCGTTTTTGTCTGCGACGCTAATGCTGCCTGCGGCGCTGATAATCTATTAACAATTATTTAGCAATATAAAAATCAACCTAACTAACCCAACTACCATCACATGAAAGAGATAATTTATTATATGAAAAAAAAAGAACATTATTTCTGTCGTCAAATCCAACCAGAATTTGTGAAAAAGGATATTAATCGTTACAAAATATTTAAAAAAAAGTTCAGTTGCCAGCAGTTGAACCTGTAACTTCAGGGTTTTGGGTTACACGTTGTTTCCTTTCGGTGAAGCAGTCACACATTGAAATATAAGATAACTCCTTTCTGCGGAAGCATAAACGAGATAAAGTTATGGACAGTTGATTAAAACACCAATGCCATGAACCATATTCAGGGTTCGAACCTAATTTATATATTTACATTAATTGAAAATTCACCCAATTTTTGACAAAAATTAACAGAATTTATTGTATATATTATATACTTGGGATATAGTGCCATTTTAGTGCTTGAATACAGTTGCAAACTATTGACCATTTAATAATACTTTCATTGTTTAGTTTATTTAACAAATTTAAATGTGTCACTTTTCATTTCATTCATAAATCAAAATCATTACCCCCTTTCATTCATAAGGCTATTGGCGCCATCTTCTAGTTACATGCTGAACTTATTCTAAATATTCTTTACAATTATTCTGATGACTCATCGATTTGTGTTAAAAATTGATTTCATACATTACAATTTACAAAAGCAATTTTATGCAAATTTTTACACAGGTAAAAGATAATGACTGAAAAACGCATCAATACGACCTAATTAAATGTACTTAAATAACTCTGATTATCTAATATAGCTACAAATGTATCGTCTGATAATTAGGCAATTTTAAAAATTTATTCCGAATTTATCGTGCACTTAAAAAAGAAACAAACAGGTCAGTCGTATTTGGCCGACTTCTGTTATAATACTGCCCACTTTAAAACTCCGTTTGAATTACTTGTAAAAAAGTTATTTATGAAATACCAAGTGTCGATTTGATGGAATTTTAATGATTATTAGGCAACCACATATACATTTTTTGACATTTCGATCCCGACCTTAAACGAGAAAATATTTGACGTCCCACTCTACAATAATAATCTTAATTATTATTACTATTATTTATCCAATAGATGCCGAGAACGGAGAAAATGGTCCGCGGAAATTATGTTAAATAAATATCTATAACAATTAAACTACCAGAGTTATCATTGTGACATTCGATAGGGTTCTATTCTGATAGTAGGCGCAGCGATTAAAAGTAAATTAAATGTATCCCTTAAGAATTGCAAACTGTAGAGTGTCTCTGTATATAGAGATCAACTGATGGTGACTTATAGCCATTTTCAATGGCTATTTTAGGCCTTAATAAAAGTTCAAATCAATCTGAAAGCGGTACCATTTTTTACAGTAGTTTTCTTTTTTAAAAAGCAATAATAAAAATCGATTCCTTACAGATTTAACCAATTAAAAGCTGGCTAAGAGTGTGTCGGGCACGCACAAGATATAGCCCAGGCGGTGTAGCTAATTTTGTCTATAAAACGCGCAAACATGTTCGGAGGCAGATGATTTATTTTTTTATGAGCTCTCTGAAATAGAATTAATAAGATCATCTAAAGTTTGCATGGTTCCGAGACCGATAACATTTAAAAAAAATCAAAATCTTTTCTTTTCGGTATTTTTGAAAAATTTTTAACATGAGTCGATGTATGGGAAATACAAAATATTTTCAAAAAGAGCAGATATTTTTAAATGTCTCTAATTTTTTACTTCCCTCGCATACCGAAGGGAAGTATTGTATTCGAGAAAAAATCACCCTCCGAGTTTTTTCCGGATTTTCACGTTTCAGATCATGTAGATTACGAAAATATACATTTTTCAATTCCGTCAGTCTGTCTGTCTGTCGGTGCATTAACTAAAAAACTACTTGACGGAGAACAGTCAAATTTGGTAGGTAGCTAACGCTACTGTCAGAGAAGAAATCGTTAAACTTTCACTGGAAAATATGAACATCTAAAGGGAATAAATAATGAAAAAAATTTTTTTTTCGCTTAAATTTAAAATTTCCACGTTTCATGGGATTCTAAACTTCTTTCAGAAAAAAAGAATTTTGAAATTTTTTTTACCATTTTTGAAAAAAAATTTACCTACCACTAAAATAAAGGGAAACATTTTTTTTCTTTGTTCAAATTTCCACATTTCATGGCATTCTAAACCTATTTTTAAAAAAAAGAAAATTGAAAGTTACCAACGTTTTTGAAAAAATTTTTATCACTAAAATGGAGGGAAACCAACATTAAAAAAAAATTACTAAGTACTAAAAAGATGGAAAAAAATTTTTTTTTGCTCAAATTTAAAATATCCACGTTTCATAACACTCTAAACCTATTTCAGAAAAAAAATTTGAATATGTTTTACCATTTTGAAAAAAAAATTTACCACCAGAATAGATCGATTTTTTTTATGCTCAAATTTAAAATTTACTCGTTTCATGGCGTTCTAAATTTATTTAAAAAAAAATTGAAATTGTTTTTGAAAAAAATTGTAATGTTCTTTTACCACTACTATAGAATAAAAGGAAACATTCCTTTTTGTTCTAATTTAAAATTTCCACGTTTCATGATATTCTAAGCGTATTTTAGAAGCAAAAAAATTTGAATTTTTTTTAACAACATCTTTGAAGAATTAAGAAAATGAAATCGTTTAACCACTACTATACTTCCACTCCACTACGTGAATGTGGAATTGAAAATGTGACAGATGGCAATAATATTTGGCATATGCACCTATTATATTTTTATTGAAAAATGTACAGGGTGGTCATCTCAAGAAATAATTCAACCATGGTGGACATTTGTAAAGGTATTTGTGCAAGCCTTTCATATTATTTGGCACCTGTTATTTAGTATAGAATTTTTGCTGTTGGATGAGCACTCTGTATATTTTTTTGTCGAAAAGTTATCAGGTTTTCTTTGTAATAATAGTGACAACTATATTTCGATTATTATTCTCAATGTCATTTCGTAATTAATGATTTTTTAGAGTGACCGCCATACACAAATAAAGAGGGAAGTTCTGTGTAAATACCTTTACCGATTTTTTTTATTAAAGTCACAGGATTTCATTAAAAAATATTGAATTAGAAGTAGTGGAGCAAGCGAATCTTCGTTGTGTTATGTTTGCAAAATATGACCTCAGGTACGAAATATATTATGAAAATTGTATTATTAAACAACATTTGTTAGGGGAAATAATAGAAAATAATTATTATAAAGGATATTTATTCTATAAAAAGTCATATACAACATACAGTAAAACAGGAATACTGTATTATGTACAGGTAGACAAATGTGCTTTCCACTATATTCTATGTATACGTGATACTCTGTCTAATTATTTTGTAAGTATCAGAATTTATATTATATTTCTTAGCGAACTACATTTCCGAGACTGTAAATGTTGGTATTTTCATGAGATAGCACTGAAAATTTCGAAAAACTAGAATTACATAAATTTTTTTGAATATTTCAAAAACTGGTACTTATCTTCTACTTTGTAACTGAATTTTGTTTTATGTATCAAAGTAATTTTTCCTCTGAGTTCCTGAGGTTCAAACTGACACATTTCTCGAAAGTTTCCCGTAGACCAAAAAAACGTTAGAACATTTCCTACGGATTATCATACAATATACAAAAATGGGGTAATTTTTCGAAATATAATATATATATTGATGATTTGCTTCTATATATTAGCCTTATATTAATATATACAGATTCTGAAAATGTTCGTTTAGGTATGGCAATAGGAGCAAGCGAGAGTGAAGCAACTAGGCTATTCTTGTTTATCGTGTAACACATCACCTGCTTTCTCCACCAGATGTAGCCAGTTCTGTCTGCGACATTTCAATTTGTTTCCGTCTT
Source organism: Stenurella melanura (assembly GCA_963583905.1). Lineage (NCBI taxonomy): Eukaryota > Metazoa > Arthropoda > Insecta > Coleoptera > Cerambycidae > Stenurella > Stenurella melanura. The sequence continues at coordinate 7,115,465 of OY757314.1, read as the reverse complement.
TCTTTACGTTTTAGTGCAATACCAAGACCAACACTTTCCGAATCTGTATACCTAATTATATGCATAAGAAAGGTGGGACTTTCAATTTTAAAACGATTCTATAATTTTTTTATTTGTGTAAATTTTGTTTCTCTAAGGGTTTTTACGCGCGCCAAGTACTGTATTTGCGTTTTGCTGCAAAACTATGCATTTTTGAGAAAATACGCCCTGATTTGATATTGTAGATCTAGCGATTCTCTACAATTTTTGTTCTCTTCATTTTTTTGAAATTCCGCTTACTTACGCCGCTAGAGCGCGCTGAAGTTTATGTAAATGTATACATTTTTTTGGTGTTTGATTTTAAGCCAAAACTATGCATTTTATAAAAAAATATCAAGATATCAAAGTTGTAGACAAAAAAATTTTCGACAAAATTTGTTCGTTTTTTTTTTCAGTCGCGCTGTTTTGCCGCTAGAGCGCGACAAACATTTTTTCAATACTCTTGAGCGGAAAAATTGTAGAGAATTGCTAGATCTACAATATCAAATCACGTCATATTTTCTCAAAAATGCATAGTTTTGCAGCAAAACGCAAAAAACCGCCGAAATGGCCAAAAAACATATATATGTATCTATATCTAAAAAACAACCCTTATTTTTCATGCGCTTGGTGAAAAATATGTTAACACAACCCCAAGACAACTTCCTATACGGGTGGCTTAGCTGCAGGAAAAATTTCCCTCAATTTTCCTAATTTGAAGGGACTATAAATCTTCGGAATGATTCCCGTGGGAAGTATACAAGGGCCCACCTTCAAACTGGTGCATAACATACTCAATTTCAATTTTTCATATGGTTAATGTTAATATCATTCATTACCAAATTCGAGTTCATATTTGAGGACCTTGAAACAGGCTATTTTTGAGCTCTCTTTCACACTTGGGAAAATTGGATCAACCCACAGTGTGTATAAGTACCTACTTATTTCCGCACCACCCACGCGATAAAGAGTGGCCCGTTGTTTTTACAACGTGGTCTTCCCTGAGTTCCCTGGAGGCTTATCCACAAATTCAAGATTGCTAAAGGTCATTGTCGATTTCAATGTGAAATGTCAAATTCAGTTATGGTCTTGTTCCGGAAATTTTTCTCGATATGCATAATTTGTCAGGGTTGTCATATTCATGGTCATCAGAGTCTGCATCTCTTGAATTGCTGAATTAGTGTGCCAGGACCATGCCTACACAGTGATGATTATTTTGACTCTGTTGGTACGCAAATATATTTGCTACATTTTTCATGCATATAAATATCTAGGACTTCATGACAACACATGTTTTAAACGAATTTCTGTGTAGTATTTGTTCATTTTAGTGATAACTGACGACATCGTACAGGTAGACAAGTTGTCGCCATGGCTTATTTACTCAGTTGTAAATATAACTGAAAATTGGTGAAACTCGCTTGACTTACAGAAGATTTTCTAAGAATTGTTACGATCCGATAACGTTTTGGCTACACTTTTGAACGGCCTATTATAAAATTACCACGAATAAACTGATTAGCAGTTTCTGCTTTTGCACATCTGGCCACCACTATTACAACCTAATTTCCATGTTGATAAATTCGCAGAAAAATATTAAGAACAAAGCTATAAGTTCCGACGATCGTTACAATTGTCGTCACTAATTAGTAATTCCTATTTTAGTCATTAAGCAAACAAGTCGCCTAATCAACAATTCGTAATTAATATGTTTTTATATATCATTAATCACAATTTATTCCGAAATTGAAACGACCAGACAGTTTGTCGCTGGTAGCTATCAATAACAATTTGACATTTTGACAAAAATCGTGCGCAAATAAATAAAAAGTTGAATGAACCAGAGCTTTGTTTCTGGAAGGGGGTCAAGGAACTCGTGTTCGGTAATTGTAAATGGATTTCGTTCTTTTGTTAATATCCAGGACGTAGGGAAAATAGAGGGTGTCCCAAACTGACCGGAGGCGCTTGTAATGGCAGACAAATATAGTATATTACATACCATGAACTGTAAGTGATACTTTTCAGGTCGAGAATGTAGTTTGGAAAACCGAGGCCCGTAGGGCCGAGGTTTCCTAAACATTCGAGACCTGAAAAGTCACTTACTGTTCGCGGTTAGTAAACAGTTTTTTGTAATACCTGCGAAAATCAAAGAAAAGTAATTAATGAGTTAAATTTGAATTATTGACAACTACCTGTCAAAATTAAATTTTAATATTTTAAATAAATTAGGTATATCCTAACTAGAAATTAAGAAAAGAAAGCCTAATAGATAAACAACTCGTTGAAAAGTCAAGTTTGACAACCAGTTTTTGAGGAAATACTATTATGGATATCGAAGAAGCTGCAAATATTGCCTGTACATCGCTTCTAAAAAAGGTACGAAATCACATATGACGTATTTAGAAAGTGGTGCGACGCTAAATATGTGGATATTCATACCAGTGAGGCGGTTTTACTCGCATATTTTCTAGAGAAATCTAAAAAATATACATCTCCAGCCAGCTTATGGTGCGAATATTCCATGCTGCGGTCAACCATCTTCTTAAATAATAATGTTGACATTCCAAAATATGCCAAATTAAGGGCATTTTTAAAAAACAAAAATATTGGATATCGTCCCAAAAAAAGTGAGGTGTTTACTATAGAACAAATTGTAAAATTTTTGAGTGAAGCATCTGACCAAACATATCTGATGAAAAAGGTCGTTGCTATTATGCAAGGTAACAGTAGACGATATTGTTGATAAAGGAAGCGTAATACTTATCAAAATACCTGATTCTAAAAATCACCTTTCAAGAAGTTTCACTATCGTAGACAATGACAATTTCCACTGTCTGGAATTATTCAGGAAATATATGAGTCTGCGACCAAAAAATTCAGAAAATAAAAGATTATTCTTGAGATATAAAAATGGGAAATGCGTTAACCAACCAGTTGGGAGAAATATTTTCGCTAAAATTCCGTCTGATATTGTAACATTTTTAAATTTGGAAAATGCAAAAAATTACAGTGGACATTCGTTTCGCAGAACCTCGGCAACTCTTTTGGCTAACAGCGGAGTCGACGTTCTTGCGTTGAAAAGGCACGGTGCGCGGTGGGTGGAAGTCCTCGGCAGTAGCAGAAAGTTATGTGGCGGAATCTTTAACGAACAAAATACAAGTAGCTAACAAGATTTTCAACATTAGCAACCTAGAAGCCGGTTCATCTCGTCAAACATCTGATAATGATCTCTCGGATAATATGGAGAATACTCCACTAGATGGTCCTGAAGTAATTAAAGAAATACAAAAAAATTTAACATCAATTTTGACTGTTGATAATATGAATAATTGTACTTTTCACATTTCCATAAATAATAAAGATGCTTAAAATAATATCTTCATTTTTGTGTATGCATGAAATGTTTGGTTTCAACGATAGATTTTTTTACCTAAAATTTCTGTTGATCTGAGCAGGTAAATAATAACTAGTACGTAATATTCACTTACACCCCACGTCGGACTGTAAGTGAATATTACAGCCCTGTAACCATGGTAACCAGTAAATGAATGGGCTTGTTCCATGATATTCTTTTTATATGGTTTCTATACTTTTTCATATAGTACTCGATATTCTCATTATACACTTAAAATTTCGTATTGTTAACTTTTTCCATTCTCGAGATATAAGGAGTTGAAATTGGTAATAGTTGCAAAAACCGAGCGCTCATATGTGACGTCACTATACGTAAGTGACGTAAGAAAAATGGCTTTCTGGAACCTTTCAAACTTAACCTGAAAAGTCGAAAAACATGGAATTTTTAAACGCTGGTAACTAAATAAATACGTCGAGTGAAAGTTCGTTCTATGTCTCTAAGGAAAGGAGAAGGTCGGCGATCAATTCTAATCGTAAATTGCATGGTCAAAATCGAAAATTCGTCCCTCCAGGAGCGATAGAAAATTGTAATTTTTTGACATTTCACCAAATTATACTCCCCTACTGTCAAGTAGTAAACAAAACAAACAACACTTTGAAAACACTTATAATTATAACAAGTAAGGAGCATCAAGTCTATTGAGATCGCCGAGTCTATGCGTATAGTGACGTAGCGCCTGGCCACGCCCCATTTTCGCGAGATGGAAATTTGTAATAGTTTTTAAGATACTAAACGTGCGAATAAGATTCTAATTTTTTGCAGATCTATTAATTCATACTTGCACTTTCGATTTATGAAATAAAAAAAAAATGCTGAACGAGCCCATTGTAAGTTCAGCTTACTCTAATAAAAATTTGTTAATAATGATCCACTTACAGTACAGGTATTACAAAAAATATATTTTTTTAACGTTGTGGTTCGTTGTCATGAATACCCTTTTGAAGTTTGTGCATGTCGAAGACGAGTATTATATTGTAAGGATTGAAGTAACAGTTAAAGGTCATATCAACAACGGAAAATTTCGGAATTAACAGATTTGAGTAGTAAATATGTAACAAATGTGGAATCAAAATAACTTACATATTTTTTATTTCTTATGTAAGATATCATAAAATCACAAATGTATTTTTACTAACTTTGGGTTTTCAAGAATGCTTTCAATATCTTTGTAAATGAAAACGTATTCTACGTTTGATAAATTGTAAACTGTTCTTATATTGGCACAAAATCAAGTTACACTATCCTTTATTGCAGAAAGGTCGTTTAGATACCCGTATAGATAAGCTTGCAAATAAGACTTTTACGGTGCTTTCCTGTTAAATGTGTATTGACACTAACTATAAACTTTTGTTGTATTATGGACTAAAGTCGAGCCATAATCATAAGATAAAACAAGATAAAAGCCAAATTATGTCGTGTTTTATCGTTACTGCACCAGGTACTATATTTTATTGTTTCTGTCTTGTTGCTTTTTATTCTTTTATCTTGTACCTAGATGCCAACATTTTAATAACAAAGAAGTAACTGAAAGTTGATTAGTAAAAATAATAATAGGGCATATTTCAGGCCTGTAGCTAGGGGTGGGCCAGGACGGGCTACGCCCGTCCTGGATTAATTTTTGCCCGTCCTACGGCGACTGTAGAAAATAATTAAGATCACAGTACACCCAAACCAAAGTTGGTGAATGGAAATAATTGTTGAGATGACGTAGACCAAGCTCCCACTGCAAAAATAGTACCCCATCGAACACCTAAAAATGAAAATGTGAAAATGGTTGCAAAATCATGTTACGTCTGGCAGACAAGTAAAAATTTATTAATTGTTATTTTTTATGAATTGAACATTTTCTTGCTAACCATGCAGATAAAGTCCGACCCCTCCCAGTCCAAATAAATAAACATAAAATGGAAAAATAAGAGCAAAATGGAGGTTACCTCTGTTATCTGTGAATCAATCTTCTCTACTTATATACTTATATTATAATTTAGTTTTCTTGGCGTTTGAAAGGAAACGCACAGAAAGCATAGAGATAGAAACTGTATTTAAAAAATTCAATATGATTAAGGAAAGACGGCTACAGTTATGCTAGAAAGGTTAGTTTTTGTACAGGTTTTCCTTATGTTATTTTTATTGTCATTACGACTTTTCAATTTTAGCTTTCATTATCCAGTATTTCTTATTTTCTTTAGATAACAGCTACTGCATAGGCAGTACTCATTTATAACTTTTCTATAACTATTTTGCGCACTCAGTCTGGTCTAGATCATAAAAAATGAAGACAAGTCCCATTTTTTCTACATAGAGTAGATAGGGAGTGAGTCTATTGTATATTTCTCTACTGTGCTAACACGCTGCCGTACCCACAACTCTCTCAATTTGGCATAAAATCCAAGATGGCGGGCTTCTGTTGCTGATCCGCAGTTTCCACCTCACAGTTTCGATGTTTGAAACTGGTATTTAACAATGCCCATAAGTTAAATTTTAGTACATCTTAACTAGATTTTCGAGCTAGGAAATAAAAGACTATTAAGTATCAAATAGATAGACTCCAGCCATAATCTTATGGGATTTGGGGGTCGGTGGATTTTGTTAGAACAAGTGACATTCGACAGATTGTGGCTCTTTATGGGCGCGAAGTTCGTTAATAAATATTTTCTGAGTTACAGAGGGTAGTTTCGAAAATATTAACCAAGCATTATATTTTTCGCCATTTACTACACTTTTTATATAATTGTTGCACATTTTATGGGATACTCTTCGCAATTCTTTTTTGTAGATAATATTAATTTTAGACATTTTTAGTTTAATTTTACAAAACATTAAAAAACATGTTTTGTTATTTAAAAAATTTGTAACTTTTTTATATATTAATATATTCTGTTCAAAGGCAATAGGATTCTTCTTCTAGCTAACAGTAACTTACTGTCCAAATCAATACAATCGGACTTTTCGTTCTTAAGTTATCATTCTTACAACGTGACGGACGGGCAGACAGACAGACGGACGGACTGACGGACGGACGGACTGACGGACGGGCGGACGGACGGGCAGACTGACGGAAAGTTTGAAAGTGAGAGAGAGAATTCGATCACCAACACAGTGTTATGAAATTTTTTTCTCTACGAGCAATATTACCGGTTTTAGAAATGGGCCGATCGAATGCAGTATACTCTTCGTTTTGTATTTGAGAAGAGTATAATAACGGACTTCGCCCCCATAAGAATTTTTGATGAGAGAGTCATCATCTGCCGAATGCCAGCAAAATCCACCTCAAAGATTATGGCGCCATCTTTTGTCTGTGAATTTCCAAAACACTTCTGAATAAGCAGAGTCTGGAATAAGTAAAGTGTATACAAGCACAATTGAAATCGTATAAAAACTAAAAGCCGGCAAAAACAGTCGGCAACTCTTTATTGTACATGGGCGGAGGTAAATAGAAATGCTTGTCATAAGAAAATGTTATAATTTTTTGAAAATTGTACCTACTGATTTTTATTATCGTTTGTTTACTAGATAGGCTATTTTTGTTTATTTATCCAATAACATATTTTTGAAGTATTATATCAGTTTTAGATAATTATAAAGTCTAAATATTTAAATTTATTGGGCTTAGTTTTAAAGTTATCCCATACTATATTGAAACATGTTATTGCTCAGCAATGAACAACGAGAAGGTATGAACATATCCTAAATAGTAAAAATAAAATTTAAGTTTCTTCTAAAATAAAAATAAAAATGTAAGTTTCTTAACCAAAGCAAATAATCAGTACAACAAAAATAAATATTTGTATAGATAAAACATAAATAAAAACAAAATTAAAAATATGTCTCTAGAATAAAGTAACCAAAATTAAAATTTTTTGTCAACTAAATAAAACATATTTCAAGAAATGTAGCAATAAAAAAGTAAACTTCATATCTAATATAATAGCTAGATATTTTCTTCTGAAAATATGTATTAAAAAAGTTAAATGCTAAAAGTTGACGCGTCCGAATCTTCACTTTCTAAAGGGGAATCATTATCCGGTTGAATTATAATCGGCGCAATGGGGGGTAGTGTTGGATATTGATTTTCCTTTTTAATTACATGCTTAACGCAATTTTTCCATAAATCAGTATTGTCGAGGTAATTCATTACTTCTCTTATACGATCAACTATTACCGCGCTTAACGTTGGAGTCATTACATTTTCGCAAACGATCTTTTAAAGTTGCTCAAACCATCTCGATAGGATTAAATATGCATAGTACGGAGGTAACCGCAAGTGTATGACCGTATATATTGCATAAGTTATCAATAACACATTCCCTTTTGAAATTCTGTTCTTTTATTCATTTCAGTAATTCGCGCTTTATTGAAACTTTTACAGGAATTTCCATATTTTTTTCTCTCATGAATTTTAAAATGTCTTTCTTGTACTGGTGTTTGGTATTTTATTTAATATTCGCGAGTGATAAGAAGCATTATCTAATATAATTACCGAATTAGGCAGAATATTTGGTATAAAGCTGTTCTGAAAACCATTTTTCGCACTGCACTGGAGAAATGTTATGAACAACTAGGTGATATCGAGTCCACGTTGAATAAGGACTGATATAACTCAAACGCCGACCGACCAATCGGACTGAGGAATACTCGGGTGCCAGCCAATCGTCGCCACCCGTCCTCAAACCCAGGCCAATGACAGCACATCTCACAAGTCCACGTTGACTGCCGAGAAACGATTTACACGTTTCTTTTATGCTAATGGCCCTGTCCGTTTCATTATTTTTAATCCAGTGCAGTCGTAGATGGTTCATTCAGGGTGATTACATCGCCAGTCTCGGACTCGCCTGCACAATTTCAACTACTATTCGATTCTCGATACCATTGTTATATACATAGGACAAAATATTAAGTTAAGTGCGCACGGTCCTGTGCTTTTACACTGACCAGTTTCAATTGACTTCGTAAACATTATACAATTTTTTGACAATTTAATTCTGTTCTCATAAGGCTGTATAATTTTGTATTTATTTGTATTTCAGTAAAACCGGTTTGTAAAAATTGACGTCCCCTATTGCGTCTCGTCTTATATTCATGAAGTGGGAAAGTGACCTAAGCGATTGATTGATTGATACACTTGATCTTTTTTAATCTGTTCCTGACGATTTGTTTATTTGCGTTCTCAGAAGATGGATTTGTAGAAATACGTTCTTTATTTAAACATCTCGATGTCCAAAAATGAAATCAACGAAATTTTCTGCGTATAGCTGGCTCGATAGCTGGGTATACGGCTTATCATTATTTCGATGCATTTAATCTTTTGCAGAAGACTCCAAAATTAAATATGAAACACGTGAGTGCATAGAGTTGTGATTTTAAATAGACGGCCAGTGTCTCCTCAACCGTTTCAATTGAAAATGTAGGAGATCAGGAGCGCCATATTTTAAAATCATTTTTAAATCTACAGAGTGTGTTACACAGCCGTGGCAAGCTATTACTTATATTTTTCAAATACCTAGAATATCCATTTTTGTATACTTTGACTCTAATCTTCCATCTAGGCGAACATCATTTTAGATCTTACACTGCGTCATTAAAAAATTGTCAGGGTGCTTATCCCAAAACTTTTTGTCACACATTTTAATTCTTTTCCATAAAAAAATTCACATTGCAAGACAATTTTATTTTTAGATGATTCGAACTCGACTAATGATTTCCCTGACAATCGAGGTCGCCTCTAAAGCAAGCGATTGGGAATGTTCGAGCAGAACGCTCTGTGTATATCAGACTGAAAAAAATATTTACCTAAATAATAAATCTGTCGAATTTCTACCCACCGCATCGGCTTGTTGTTAGAACATATGTAATAAATCATCACATGCTTAATCAGTTTATGTTCGTCCATTAAAGCGTTCAATTAGCATAATGTTATGAAACCCAGGTGTAAATAAAATTCTAATTAGACAATATATTTACCGGCTAGTATTATATATGCATGTACGCAAAGTGAATAACAAAATAAATATATATTACATCTTACACATACTTAGCGATAACTACAATTGAATTATCATGTACAAGTACATCATAGTACATTTATGACCCGAACGTTCTTAATTAGTTTAAACAATCAAAAGGTTTAGGAACACGGTTTAGGCAATTCTTGTGGAATGATATAAATCAACTCTAGAATTAGTACAGGTAAACTGAATTTCAATTAGGAATAGCAGTGGTCCAATTTCTGTGTGGAAATGTTTATACAAAAATTAATAGTTAAAAAAATAAAAAACAAGCTTTTATTCGTAGGTACTGCACTAAAAAGCAAAAAATAATCATCGAACCTGTTCTCTTTGTCTACCCCCGAGGGGTAAGCCACCTGTGAACATTTGTACAGCGACTGCCTATATTGTTCAAATCTGCCAGTACTGCCGCGACTGCCAAAGAGACTGCCCTAACTGCCGAAGAGACTGCTCTAACTGCCGAAGAGACTGCCCTAACTGCCGAGGAGACTGCCCTAACTGTCGAAGAGACTGCTCTGACTGCCGAAGAGACTGCTACGACTTTTGGAAATTGAAATTACATAAAATAATGAGTGAAATAAAGAATCATTAGAATGAAATAAAATATGTATTAAAGACTCAGAATTAAGTAAAATATTTTCATACAAAATCGTAAACTCGTAAAAAAAATTTTATAAGTTATGTTTTGCACGATATTTTCGGAATGCAATCTGGATGCCAGTTCGATCTTGCCGTGAAATTTGGAAGGGTGCGCGCCCAGTAAATTAATAGTCCATATATAACTTATTTTCAACATCTTGTATGTCGTCTTCTTTGGGCCACGAAAAACTGTCCAAATATGATTCCAAAAATTTCATCTTTGACCTCGTATCAACGACGGCTATTACCCTGCCAATGTACCAGCCACTGTCGTAGTAAACGCTGTAATATTTTTCTTTCTGAATCTTGATCTCCGTCTGTATCATATACTGTTCTATTTCTTCCTCTTCCTCTTTCTCAGAAAATGACTCGGCCGAAGACTCAGTTGGAATTTCACTTTCACTTTGGTAGTCTGAGCTGACGTCTGTATCCGTCTTTGAAAATAAAGACAAATCGTCTTCCTCGTCATATTTTTTATTTGTTTTCGTTTTTGTTCTTTTATTTGTCTTCTTTGTGTCGCCTGGCAATTTATTTTTCTTATTTTTTCTATTACTTTTGCTAGTATTACCAAGCGTCGCCATACCTTTAACCCTTAAAAGTCTGTCCGATGATAGTCTACCCTTTTTCACTGAAAAACCAGCAAAGCGACGATTTTCGGACACTTTTTTATTTTTCAGTCTGACTTTGAGATATGGGGAAAAAGATGGTTTAGATGTATTTTCGGTTTTATTATTATGGAAGATAGTCCTATTTTGCGCCTTATCATGCACTCTCGCATGCACTGATGATGCCGAGACTGCCGAGTAGACTGCCGAGTAGACTGCCGACTAGACTGCCGCGACTGCCTACTAGACTGCAGAAAGACTGCTTAAAATTTGTACAGCGACTGCCGATGGTGGTTGACCCCTCGTCTACCCCGTAAGGGACTTAGTGTAATCCATGTTTGTAATTAAATATAATATTTGAATAAAAAAGCGTGGGGCGTGAATACTTAATTTTATCAGCCCCTTTAATAATGAAGTGAGGGTGGTGGTTATAAAAAAATCTGAGGCCTTCGCTTCTAGTATACAGGGTGAGTTAAATTGGATGAAGGCATACTTACGCTTATTCTATTGTTGATGTTATGTAACTGCACGTCCAACGACTCTTCTACGCAACGAGGCAAAATAGTTTGAAATTACTCGTCTCAATTCTTCAATAATATTGTTGGGTTCCTTGTACACTTTGCTTTTTAAAGTACCCCACAAAAAAAATCACATGGTGCTAAGTCAGGTGACCTGGCAGGCCACCTCACTGCACCTCGATTGCCAATCCACTGGCCGGGAAATTGTTATTAACGTTTTGAGCTTTTAGCAAAAAAATTAAAGTAATGCATAAAAACACATCACACATAGCAATGTGTGATGTGTTGGTTTATTGGAGCTCGTTCTTTAGTGGTCGTTATAAACAGAAGCAATCTCGTTTGTTCATATGTGGGGGCTATTCAATTCTTCCTTATTTAAATTGGGATGGTAGATGAGAAAACTCGAGGACACCTGATCTTTGCTGAATGACAAACGCGTGTGGTGTCCACTCTCCTGATAAAAGTGTGTGAAAAAAATGATTATAGAATTTGTATGTGAGAGTTTCGTCGGCGGTTAGCAATTCTGCTTTCTTCTTACTTCTGCATACTAAGGGTTCCCCATTATCTCACATGACCTATAGTCCAAGAGAGAAGACCTTGAAGGTATCAGATCAGATGGGTGGTATGTGTGACAGCGTCCTCACTCCTCAACGACATTATTCAATTTTTAAGCAATAAAACCGCAACATTTTTTACGGGAATGTACCTAATTCTTTTTTTTTAATGCCAAGCCACATTCAATGAACTCTCAACGAACGTGGTGCATTTCTATCAAATGTTGGTGGTAACGACTCCATTCTGGCGTCTTTACAGAATCGTTATACTGTTCAAATGGGCTCTCGAGAGATCTTTTGTATCCTTGCACACAAAAATCAAAATAAAGTTTTTCCAGCCTTTGTTAGGTATACCTATGTCTGTGTCCGTGGATTTTTCGTCGTTAAACTTGGCAACGTCTTTCACCCTGGTATTTGCTTTAGAAGTTTTATTTATGACTTGCCTTTTTCCTTTTCCAATTTATTAGTAGTAGGTATTACACCTCTTAAATGCATGAGCTAATAGAATATAATTTTTGATATTAAACAGTTTTTGTATTTTCATGAAAATTATAGCGTCGTGAATTTTATACTATTCCTATTCAATACTTTGGTTTCACAAAGGCAACTCCATTTAAAAAGAAGCAACAGTTATTTCTCGCCCCTTTAAAACCATGGATAATATTGTTTGTTTATAGACATATTTTGATTGAATCCACTGTATTCTTTTCAATCGTCGAGATACAAACGAATAAATTAGTAAACTCGCAGAATTTGATATGGGCACTGGTGAGAAGAAAAATGCGAAGAATGAAGAAGGAAAATTAAAGGAAATTATAATAATGCTATCCCTGATAAAAAATGTTAATTTTCAATTTCTATGGTATAGCAACAAAAAACCATGTTAAAGAAAAAATTATTTTATTTTTCAAGAGACGAAAAACCATACTTATAAAGTCCTTTTTTTAAACATGTTCTGCCCAGCGTGCAACCAGGGACTCATCGGTTTCCTCAAAGTATTTCTACAGAAATTTCCACAAATTGGATTACCCTTACTATCCCTTATTGAAATTCAATTTACCTGCACTACAAATCGACTCTAGAATACTTTTAAGTTTTAAGTCGAGACCGTCAAGCCGTCAATAAAACAGCCGAGCATCGTCGTAAATTTATAGGATTTAGAGAATGAAGACTCACCCTTCCTGCGCCCAAACGGCCCTAAGAAGGCATTATTCTTCCCGACGATATTATCGTCGACATACTTGATCAGCTTGGACACCTCCTCATTTTTCTTTGGCAAACTAACACTACTTTTTTGCTTTGGCAGCCGCAGGGGGTAATCTTCCGGAAAAGTGACCAGTCGTCTGTTCCCATAGGACTTTCTTATTGTAGTAGTGGTCGATGTCATTTTCTCATTTTATATGGCACACTGAAACTTATACTTAAATGTGGTTGGTATGTTTATTTATTTGTCTTGTAATGTCTAAAGCACCACCACGCGCACAGCTATTTATTCACCGATATGTTCACAGCACTGACCAAACGAAACAGCTGTAGCGGTGTAGCCAGCAGGACTGGCTAGATAACGCGGCCTCGTAGCAGGATTGAATCGATTGTCGAGTGCGAATATTGCCGAACTTCAGCAGTGCGAATTGCGATAGAGCAATTCGCGCCTGGCTGGTAGGCTGTCACGAACACAATAGGTATCTAGAATTTCGACAAACATTTTTGAGTTCTACAGAAATTGCAAGAATTTAAAAGAATGGTCTCCCTGGTTTGTTTATCTTAGGTTTCAGAGAGTTAAATAATTGTTTGGAACCTGGCTGATGTCAGAAAAATCACATTTTCATTAGCTTGACCCGTAAGTTTGTAAATAAATCTTGCAATTTAATTTTCACCCACTTCCAGACGTCGTATTGACTTGAAATTTTGTGTATGTACATGGTTCACATGACAATACAATTTGACATTTTTTATGAAAAAATCAAGAAGCGTTTACAAGATGGCGGACAATTTATTGTCACCTATTGAATTCTACCAAAAATTGGTCAATATGGCGGATAAGTTTTATCATTTATTGTCTGATTCAACTGAAAATCGGTATTGAGGGTTATTGAGGTTACATATTATATAGGTATATATTTAATCGAAATTTAAAAAAATAGAAATGTTGGCGTCAATATGTAGCTGACAAGTTTTGTAATTTATATGGTCTGTTACAATTCCAAGAAAATCTGTCATATGTAAGTTACATACGTTTTTCCGTAGAATTCGAATATGCAATACAAAGAATTGAAGATTCACTTTCAAAATTACCCCCTCTTTATTTATACCGGGCGGTCACTCTAAAAAATTATTTATTACGAAACCACATGTATGAGAATAATAATCGGAAGATTTTATTACAAAGAAAACCTGATAACTTTTGGCCAAAAATATATGATGAAAATTAAATATTAAATAAAAGATGGCTTGCGTAAATATCTTTACAAATTTCCAACATGGTTGAATATTGTTTTTTAGGTGACCACGCTGTATATTTTTCAATAAAACCATAATAGGTGTCTTCCTTGACCAATGCGTTAACTATGTGTCAAATTTTATTGCTATCTGTTATTTTATCAGTTCCATATTCACGCAGTGGAGTGGACGTTAGTTGTGGTTAAAAATTTTTCTTTTTTTTTTAATAGTCTTAGGATGTCATGAAACGTGGAAATTTGAAATTTGAGCGAAAAAAAATTTCTTTTCATCATCTATTCTATAGTAGTGATCAAGAAATTTTTTAAATTTTTTAAAAGTTTTCAAAACATTTTTTTCTGAAATAGGTTTAGAATATCATGAAACTTTAAATTTGAGCAACGAAAATTTCCATTATATATTTTAGTTGTAATTTTTTTTTTTTTTTGTTTTACTTTGACAAAATTTTCGATTTTTTCGTTTTGAATTTTTTTTTTATGAAATAAATTTCGAATGTTACGAAACGTGGAAATTTTAAAATTGAGCAAAAAGAAATTTCACATTTTTCTACTGGTAAAGAATTTTCAAAAAGTTTTCAAAATTAATTTTTTTTCTGAAATAGGTTTAGAATGTCTGTAATTGTTTATTTGTGGCATATTCAGATTTTCTTACTTTTTATTGGGTATTTTGCCACTGAAAAATATTTAAAAATTTTAATGAAAACGGAAGTAGATTCTCTTCCGAAACGTTAACTACCTATAGCTTTGATTTTCAGTTTTTAGTTCATAACATTGTTCTAGTTTATATATTTTTAGGTGTGAGACTTTTTGAAATAGTCAAGTACTCAAGAACCAACCTCTGTCTGATCCGTTTGGCGCAGAGGTTTTTTCATTAAAATTTTTAAATATTTTTCAGTGGCAAAATACCCAATAAAAAGTAAGAAAAAATAGGTTTAGAATGTCGTGAAAATTTTAGATATGAGTAAAACAAAATTTTCCATCTTTTATTCTAGGTAGTAAGAAAAAATTTCAAAAAATTTTTCCATTTGAATTTTTTTTCTAAAATAGGTTTAGAATGTGATGAAACGTAGACATTTAAAATTGGAGCAAAAAAAATTCCATCATGTATTTTATAGTAAAAAATTTTAGAAAAATTTTTCTTTGACAGTTTCCAGATTTTTATTTTTTGAAATTTTTTTTTATGAATGGATTTAGAATGTCAGGAAACGTGGAAATTTTAAATTTGAGCAAAAAAAAAATTTGCCATCTTACTGATAAAAATATTTTGATTTTTTTTTTTTTAATATGTTTAGAATGTCATGAAACGTAGAAATTTTAAATTTGAACAAACAAAATTTTTACACCTTTTATTCTAGGTATTAGCAATAAGAAAAAATTTCAAAAAATGTTTTCTTTGAAATTGTTTTTTCTGAAATAGGTTTAGAATGAATGAAACCTGGTAATTTTAAATTTGAGCAGAAAAAAAATTCCATCATATGTTCTATGGTAAAAAATGTTTAGAAAATTCTTTGACAAAATTTTGAAACGATTTTTCTTTTTGGATTTTTTTTTTATGAAATGGATTTAGAATGCCATGCAACGCGTAAATTTTAAATTTGAGCAAAACAATTTCTTCCACCTTTTATTCTAGGTAGTAGCTAGTAAGAAAAAATTTAAAAAAAAGTTTTTTTTGAAATTTTGTTTATGAAATAGGTTTAGAATGCGATGAAACGTGAAAAAGCAAAATTTGAGCAAAAAAAATTCCATTAGTAAAAAAATTTAAAAAATTTTCTATTTGAAATTTTTTTTATGAAATAGGTTTAGAATGTCATGATACGTGGAAATTTTAAATTTGAGCAAAAAAAAATGTTTTTCATTATTTATTCCATTTAGACGGTCCACCCTGTATATTTTCCAGTGAAAGTTTAACCATTTCTTCGCTGACAGTAGCGTTAGCTACCTACCAAATTTGACTGTTCTCCGTCAAGTAGTTTTTTAATTAATGCACCAACAGACAGACAGACAGACTGACGGATTGAAAAACCTATATTTTCGTAATCTACATGACCTGAAACGTGAAAATCCGAAAAAATCTCGGAGGGTGATTTTTTCTTGAATACAATACTTCCCTTCGGTATGCGAGGGAAGTAATTGTTGCAAAATTAAAATATTTTTCTTTACCCCCTGACCCATGTTTATCCGCCTACGCTCTTTGTTGTGACGATCTTTTTAATATGTAATTGTTATACATACATTAGACTTGCCTGCTTTTAATAAAGTTATTATTATTATTATTATTATTGCATTCATCTCTTGAAAATATTAAACACGTGTATTTCTCGAGATCTTCTACGGTCCCGAACTTTTGTTACACCCGGTATCCGGTATGCTCGACCCCTAATCATCCGAGACCGTCATCCTTAGTCAAGAATAGTGGCGCGATGTGTGATAGATCAGATATTATCACATCACTAAAACGAAAGTCTCTTATCATACTAAAAGAAGTTTCAATATTAAATTAGGCAACAGACTACGCGAGACTTGTTATTTTGTGTTGCAGCAATAACTCTCAGTAAAATAAATTATAAAGTTTTCTACTATTCCAACTCTAGTCTGGTAGTATGTCATCTGTCAAGATTATTATTTCTATAACCTCAAATTGTTGAAGCTTACTGCATTAAAAATGTTTAAGAAGTATGTTATTTCATTATTAATGATTACGTATATATTATGTGAAATAATCTAAATGTTCAAAGGTGTGCAAGTCGTAGAGATTTGTTTTCGTTTTAATTATTATTTTATTATTGAGTTTATTGTCGCATAAAAGTCCATCCTTTCCCTAGGACAAAATTGACTGCAGATATGGGAAATATGGGTACTAATAAAGTAAATACTTACTAATAATGCGTGTTTTTCCTATTTGCAGATTTGATGAAAAGGAAAGCATCTCTGGCGTGTTGCAATTAAAGTCATCCGTTCAAAAGTCAATTAGATCCAAATTAGTTGAGGCATATCCCTATTTAGAAAACTATATCGATAGTATTCTTCCTAAGAAGGATGCCCTTCGGATAATAAAATGGTATGAATATGCTTTATTATCGTTAATATAAAAGATCAATTGAGAGATTTCGTATACTAAAATATTTATTTCTTTTAGCCATGACCACATAGAAATAATAGTTAATTCTGGAGGTGACTTATTATTTTTTAGACACAGAGAAAGTCAATGGATGCCTACATTAAGATTATTACATAAATGTAAGTCTTTTAAAATAAATTGACGATTACTCTTTAACAGTAAAACATTTTTAGTCCCCTTCTTTTTGCCAATGTTACAAGTTGATAAAGGAGCGATTAGGTTTGTTTTGAGCGGAGCAAATATAATGTGCCCCGGTTTGACGTCCCCTGGTGCAAAAATGACAGATGTTCCCAAGGATACTGTTGTGGTGAGTGTATAACTACTATCAGGCACGAGTCTTAAGGAATCATTTAATAAATAATAATAATCGACTTTATTAACCAAATTAATGTGATAATTTAGAGTAACGATTTTACTGGGGGAGGATTAGTAAAGCTTAAAGGCATCCTGTTCTTCCACCTTATCCAAGACAAACAATATAGCTTAAATAGCAAATTCGAATTTTCCTAACTTACGCTAACAAGAAAAAAGGACAAAGGGCATAAAATATGGGAAACAACAAAAATATACAAGTGTTTGCAAAAATTGGCTATTTTTAACTCCCGCTCCCCCCTTGTAAACATTTGTGATACCCCTTTCATGAGCATGAGTTTAAAGACTTCCCCTCCATGTTTAAAAATATATATTCTGTCGATTAGTCTCACATGAGAAAACAGCTTAAACTGTAGACTAGCTGTTTTTCAATCAATTTTATTGTGGTTCTATGAACGTCTTCCAGTTCGTTTCTTGTTTGAATTGAAGCTGTTTGACGCCTATTTTGCAGTGTTTGTAACCTTATAAATCAATCATCTACAGGCATGATTGAACGTTTTCTGCTTTGATCTCGTCTTCTCGCATATTCTCCAGTTTTCCTCGAAAGTGCAATTATTGATTTTGATTTATCAAACATCGACAACAACACTGTCATACCAATCATTTTCGATTATTGCTGCAGGCAACTTGAATTGGGAATTAAAAGCTTATTCACATGGCGATGAACGGGTTAACAAAATCAAATTACTAGACTTACATCTTATACGTTAGAACGTCTTACTCTCCTAAAGAATTATGATCAATTAGTCCAGCCGGGACAACATTTGAGGTCGAAATTTTAGGTCCATCCATTTTTTTTTTAAATTGTTGTTTGAGGTCTATAGAAGCATGTCCAACTAACGCGGACATTTAGTAGGTCGTGGAACATATATTTATATGCTGTTTTATGCAAAAATGGTAATTTTTCGTGATTACTGTTCTTTTTTCGCTATGATTCAAATTTATACAGTTCAGAAATTTTAAGATTAATCGAATACCATACTTACCTGTATGAAGATTAATCGTAATTTTCTGAGCTTGTCTTCCGATATGATTACGTTGTAGTTTCGTACTCTTCCTACCTATCGATACGCTTTGAAAGATAAACATTTTTTATCGCCCCGATGCTATCCCTTCGGCTGAGTGCTCATTCTGTTTTTCAGCAAAATTGCCGAAATGTGGGTATCAAGGGCGGGATGGGTTGTAATCATATCGGAAGACAAGCTCAGAAAATTACGATTAATCTTCATACAGGTAAGTATGGTATTCGATTAATCTTAAAATTTTCCTTCGCTTGTCTTCCGATATGATTACGTTGTAGATGTTGAAAGCCAGCTTACAGGCAATTTTGTGATATTTGAAATAATAGAATTATTTTTCCCCATAATTTTATCATATGGGTACATAATTTTCAATTACTCTTAAGCATAAATCTTACTCTTAATGATATTGTTTGTATTTCATTCTTAGTTATTATATATGTAAATGTATATAGATACATTATATATACATATATATAAGTGCATAATATAAAATGCCATAATTCCACAAAAGGAGGCAAGTAATCAACTCAGTATAATTACTTTTGTATGTACAATCGAATATTAGGTATTATCAATACTATCTAAACCTAAGTTTAATATTGTGGTAGCAATTATTTCATTTGGTGGACCTAGGTTTATTGTAAATTTTTAAAATACTTCTGAGGTCGCACTCTACCCTGTTGTATGTTCTACTATGTGTATGTTTACGCCATATGTAAGAGCGGCCGAGGTAGAGTCGTATCTCACCCTGTGTCTAGAAAAGTTTTTTTTTTTATATTTATTCCACTGTTTCTAAGTGCTAACTTTATCCATTTACATAGTGTTCGTGAGGAAGCAGGATGGAAGGGCTTCTTAAGATTTAAGATTAGGTGCGAAAATGTTGAACGCATTTTTGAAGTGATTTTCATGTAATATTCTAATGCAGGTGCCACACATAACTCTGGCTTAGCATTAAGTATGGGAAAACTAGATTAGGTTGATTTTTATAAGCCCCAGATTCTAATTTAAATTTTCTTTTCTGGTGATTTTACTATATTGTTAATTGTGATATTACTTAATGTTTGAACTCTGTGGGCTGTTGTTAAGGCCCCGAGCGTTATCATTTTTATTGTTAACTTGTCTAGTTTCTAAGAGGCGGAGAGTTGATAAGTACTTTAACACTGGTTCTAAATTTCATGTATGTATATATTTTGGTTGCGGTGGTTTATTGTTATAGATGCCCTTAATAAATATTTTACTTGTTCATCTCTAGTTTGGGGCGAACAAATTAAATAAAAGCCTGATCTGTTAATGTTTATAGTTGAATATGAGCTACCCTTGTTAACTTTGCTTACTAAGAAGCTTAAATAGTTATTTAAATTGTAAATAAATATGTCATAATTATTATCCTTAATGCCGTTTTTTTTTTTTTTTGTAAGGTGGCTCTCGAGACCGAAGCAGCCATCGTTGGAATAGCCGCTGCTGAAATTTTTCTTTTTACACTTGTTATTCGGACAATTTCGCTGCCACCCGGAAAATCTCCTTATATAGGGAGTGGTTCTGTCTAAAAGGTGAAATTAGCAGATTTTTATTTGGTTCAAATGTAAAGGTTGCTCTGTTAACATGTTTTTTAATAACGGATACTAAGGCTGTGGAGGTCATTTTTTTTTCATTTTTTCAAGGGTTTTCGTTGTCACTGAAAACGGTAGAAAGGCATAGAAGTATAACTCTTTCCACGGAACTGTAAAGGCATCGACTCATATGAAATTTGGGTCAGGATACCACGAAATATATTTCTCGCATTTTTTATTGAGTTCAGTGGCAAATAGATCTATTTCAGGTTTCCCACATTTGTTAACGATTTTTTGAAATGCAAATTAATTTAACTCATATTGCGTTTCTTTTGGCACACATCAGGATTCCATGTCAGCCTCTGTATTTCCCGATGGTACATAAGTCACAAAAATTACTATTTTTCTTTTCTCACACCATGTCACAACTTTTCAGTGATTTTATTTAGGGTATTTTACATTGCCTCCTGGATTAACACAGGCAATGATGGTTTTACTATCAATTCTTAGAAGTACTCTGACGTTTTGTTTTGTTTTGGTGAAGGATTGCAGCCCGTAAGGGGCAGCAGCTATTTCCAGGAAGTTGATATGTCTATCTTTTTCTAGGGAATCCCAGAATTCATGACACCTTTTCCCGGTACAAAAATATATTGCGCCTACAATACAATAGTATACACGTGTTACAAAAAAAAAAATAAGGTTTTAAAAGTTCATCATTATAACTGTTAAAAGTCCCAAAATAGGATTCACAAATTCATTAGGTTTTCTTTATTTATTATTTATTTTTATTTATTATTATTATTATTTTTTTTTTTTCATAGTTTAAGTGGGCTTAAATTTTTCATCCAACGATTGAGAGCAACTTTAACCGAATCTAATATTGTCATTAGACTGTTGTATTTTTTGTCTTTTAATGCTCTATATTCTTTGTGTTCTAAGTATTTAATATGGTGACGACTGAATGGTATAGCTGGAGATGCCGCGACTAGGGAACCGATTAACTTAGCAAAATCACGTATTTTCATTGTAGATTTTTGTTTTATTTTTAGAATTATTTTTTTTGTATTGATTTTATTTCGTTGTCGCGCAGTGTTATTGTCATTTGGGATGTGTTGTAATTAAACTCTAAAAGGTTATCTCCTTAGAAGATGTTAACTGACTTTTTTTTTTGTTTTTTTTTTTTAACATTAATCATAAATCCCAGTTCTCTTTAAGAAGTTAAGTGTTTCATTACTTTCGTAAATATATATGGTGCAACAATGAGTCCGAATGGGACTAAATTAAATTCGCTGTGCTGATTTTTTTTTTTTAATTTTTTTTTAAATTTTTTGACTGTATTGACACAGAAAATTGTGCATCTTTTAAGTCTATTCTTGTAACATAACAATTTTTTGTAAATAGCTTTTAGCAACAGTTCGAGAGTTTTCTAATTTAAAATGTGGTGCTAGAACGTGTTTATTTAATGATTTTAAATGAACCTCTTTTCCCCATTTGGTTTAGTGGCAAGAAAGAATGGAGACAAGAATTCGTTTTTGATGTAAACGCATCTTACATTTGCACTAATATCTGACAGTTTTCTAACAGATTTTTCATAACCTTGATCTCGGACTGTAATAGATATATTATTTTTTCTGTAAATATTTAACTGACTTGGGTTTATAAGGAAAATTTAATTTTATTCCCTTTATCCATTCTACTACAATTTTATCGTCTGTTATTTCTTATCAAGGCCTCAAAATGTTATTTAGCCTAGCAGCATAATTTTTATTTGCCGAATTTATTTCCACTTGCAACACTGTTGATTTCTCGGCGATACTCTCTTGTATTCCTGATTTCAATTTCCGTTTTTTTTTTTTTTGGACCTGAATGTTCCTCGCTGCGAACAGAGAATCCCTTTGCGGTAGCCGCTGGAGATTACCAATATATCTTTTTTATTTCACCGCTTGTTCTCTTTAACGCCTGGTTCGTTTTTAAAGAGTCTTCGAAAGTTGACCCAAATAAAATTTAATATATATAGAAGACTTTAAGCCTGCTTTTTTTTGAACTGTGCAATTAATAATGTTAGTATATTTTGCTTTCTTAATATGGAAATAGCACTGTGTACATTTGAAAACAGCAATGCTGCATCTGCCAAGCATGTTATTTTATCAGGTGTCTGTTTCTCCGATATGAAAGAATCCAATACTTGGCCTACAGCAACACCTGTGGCCGATTTAATGTTGTAAGACTTTTAAGAATTTATCTTTTTTATCAACTGCTTCGTGCATGCAGCCTGAAACCTGGGATTAACTATTGGTGGAACGAGGGCTTGACAGTTTTTTGGTATATGATTTTGTCTATTACTTTTGACCTTTCCTCTTTTTTTTTTTTTTTTTTTTTTAACGCCCTTCGTCTGATTTGTCCGCTGAGCTTGAAAAGAATTGTATGTATGTTACACACATTCCTTTATATTTGTCTACTGGTATAACACCCTGTATGTGAATTTTTCTAGGTTACATTATTACTTAAATAAATTATAAATGTATGTTATCTCCGCACTTAAAAATGCATCTAAGTATACCAAGAGATTGTTTATGTTTATACTGGTATCACAACTCACAATGTTTACATTAAGTTAGGCATTGTTTAAACTTTCCTTATATATTATGTATATGTGTGTGTTTGTATATATGTTTTTCTTTTTTTGTAATAGGTTACTTGCCTAAATAAAGATATTTCTTCTTCTTATCATATAATGTCAAACGTTAATATTTAAAATTTCTTGGAAAAAATTAACAGTCGGGGCTTTTCAAGATCACTGATTACAGATCTGTTGTGGAAATTGGAAAATTCCAAATGGCTCACTCGAAATGGCGCGAAATTCAGACTTGAAAATGCAATTTCTCACATTTTCGATTTTAAATTATAGTGCATGAAGAAAAATGTGTTTTGTGTATAATCTTACATAAATTTTCATGTTCCACGACCTACCAAATGTCTGCGTTAGTTGGTTTGGTCTGTAGACCTCAAACAACAAATTTTATGGACCAAAAATTTCGACTTCCGACCATTTTTTTTTTTTTTTTTTGTTGACCCGGTTGGACTAAATATCAAATTGACAAGGAATCACTTCCAATCAAGTGTGATATGTGACTAATGGAAATCCGATATGTTATTGCATAATATTTTGTTTATATTCTTGTAGGCGATAATGGCTGAAGGAAAGGAACACGCCTTAGCAATTGGAAGAACTACTCTCTCTACTGAAGACATGTAAGTTGATTTTAAATTTTAATGTGAAGCCACCTTTTTGATTAATCTGTTATTAAATATAACGTTGTTTTTAGTGCAAAAATTAATAAGGGCATAGGAGTTGAAAATTGTCACTATTTAAATGATGGACTTTGGCAAATGAAACCTGTGAGATAAATAATTTATTGTTTATTTATATTTATTTTTAATAAATATTATACATTAGTAAGAGCATATTTTATTTCCGGTATGGTTTAATTAGAGTAGAATTACTTAGAGAAGATAACGTAGGTCACATGCAATGCGCACAGACCGCTATCGTGTCTGAAATATGCTCAT
This sequence comes from Stenurella melanura, assembly GCA_963583905.1. Lineage (NCBI taxonomy): Eukaryota > Metazoa > Arthropoda > Insecta > Coleoptera > Cerambycidae > Stenurella > Stenurella melanura. Next base: position 7,091,623 of record OY757314.1, on the reverse strand, counting down.
GTGCTAAGCCGTAATGAAAAAAATTAAATGGTTATTACTACTGGGCAGCTATCAACTATTTCACCTCGCTTTTATTACTTCATGTAAAAAAATACTTATTTTCCAATATATAAGCGAATTTCTGCAAAAACGTCATTACTATACTCGATATAAATTGAAGTGTTTAAAGTTGTATCAAAATGACGTACTCATGTAAACAGAAATCTTATTTACACTATCTTGACGTTTCATATAATATTCTAGTTGTAGTTGACCTCCCTTTGTTGTATACCATGTCTGACACCCTCACGCCATTTATCGCAGATGCCTGTTAGGTGTACGGCCTTTCTCTTTCCCATTAACTCTTTGGTGACATCAGTCCGTTTTAGAGAACGTCCTCTTGCCATCTGATTTTGTCTGGACTACCAACCATTTTATATTGTCTCTCTGGTTGATGTGGCCGTAAAAAGAGAGAATTTGATGCTAGAGAGATGCTTTAAGGGACGAAAATCTTGGAGTATCAAGTTGTAGATACGATGAGCAATCCAAAGAATTAGCAGCAGTCTCCAGACGCACATTTTGAAAGCATCAATGTCGCTAATTGTCCATATCTCAAAAGCATAAAGAAAACTAGAGCATTAGCAAGTCTCGTCCTTCATATTTGTCAAATTTCGCTCCGCTAACAAGTTGTAGTAGTAACAATCTTAATTCGTTTTCCAAAAGGCTATCGACCTGAATATCTCTTAACTTATATATAATAAGGTGTGTAATAGTGAAATATTGTTTTATGTTTTTAACAATGGCGAATTTCACAAACATTGTACTTTGTTATGATGCGGCCGGAGAAAATGCACGTCAGAATCATTTATGTTACCATGAACAATAGGGTGGCCCATCTCTATAGGCGATGAATTTTTTTTGCGAATTTTTTACGTTTCAACGAAAATATTATATTAGGAATAATTTATATCAAAGTTTCGGATAATTCGGAGAACGGTAACCCATGCTGCAACCGGTTAGAAAGGACCATGTACTAACCTTGTGGAAAATGGCCCCCGGTTAATTCGCTGGAATCTATATATGTTATTCCTCTTCATCTACTAAGTCATAAGTTCTCATGGCCACAATGTCTGAAAATGAATTATTTCCCAGATATTTTTCATGAAATGTCTTTCAGAATATATACTGGAGGTTTTTATGGTCGCCGATTCCAAGATAAAATGAGTTTTGTTTTTTTCCTAGACTACGAATTTACAGTAGTATGACACATCTTATACTCGCAACAGATGAAATCTTTGATATTTATATAATTTAATTAGTCATTCTAAAAATAAATATTGCTTGCTGGTTTAGAAAAAACAATGTATTAACCAAAGTTTGTAAATAATTCCATTTACTTCTAATATTGCATAATAATGCGTCCCGTGGTACCCCTTGCTCTAATTTTATCTCAATAATATCATAAGGGGATTATTTCTTCTTCAAATGGAACCATTTGCAGGGGTGAGAAATAAAAAATTTCGATTTCGAAAAAGATGGGCCACCCTAATGAACAAATTTTTAATGTGCGTGTTCCTAATGAATGAGCCTTTGTATTGGTTGTGCAACATTATTTAAGAGACTGGACATTTTCAACTGAAGGCTATCATTTACTGTAACGAAATAAAATATCAATTTTGGGTTTATTCTCAGTTTTATTTATAATTTGACCATTTTGTGCAGGCCTGGCGACACGTAATAAAAATCAATAACTTCCCTAGTAGCACAACATATTGGACCAATATATAATCCATATAGGACCAATATATGAATATTCGTCCTATATTCATATATTGGTCTTATATGGATTATATATTGGTGCAACATTGGTGCTTACTAGGGTTACGTTGTGGGCGTCGAGATTGGAGAGATAAAGGTTAGCTTATATAGGTTTTGAAAAAATTTTTAAAAGTAAAAAATGGCATTGGTTTTTACATTAGATAAGGACTCTCGAATTAAACATCCTGTATTAAAGTATACCAGATTACTACCAAAGCTGGATTTGAGTTTTAGTTTCCGACCATAATATACAAAACAGAAAATACGTCTATCTGTTCAGAAGACAGTTCAGAAGACAGTTAAATGTTAAAGCGTCAAATGTGACCAAAAATAACCTATCCATACTAGAGGAAAACAATATAAAAGAATGAGGAGCATGGCTAGATGGCTGGTGTTTACAAATAGCTTTTTACAATGGAAGTGCAAGGAAGAGTTCTGAGAGAACATTTGAGACACTTCGTATACTGATCTGCTAAGATAAAGTAATAATAAGAATGTAAAACCTGCAAAATATAAAAAAAAAAAAGAGAAATATTTTTGTATTTGTAAATAAGTTGTCATGGAACCTGCCTTATGTTTAATACAATTTTAATTTTAAGAAATTCAGTTAGGTTTAACAAAATTGATAAGGATTAATAAACTAATAGAACTTATCTTTTTCGTCCGTGTGTATATGTTGGCATGTTCTCTCTCTGTTCTGTAGGATTCCCACTACTTTTAATGGCTGCACTTGTTTCGCCCTTCTTAGAAACCAGCTTGTTATTTGTTGAAGATAAGCTTATGGAGCACAGTGTTATATTGCCAGATGTTTATGTTCCTTTTTCAAATTGTTTATATATGCTTTTAGATAATGCTATACTTAACCAATATATCTTAATCAAATATGAATTATATGAAATAGCCAGACTCAGCGGCGCAACCAGGATTTCATTCTGGGGGGGCTTCTAAATTAAAACAAAACTTTACTTATTCATTTGAATACAATGTATACAGACTCATAAATTGAATTCAAGTCGACATGGACTTCGAAGTTGAAGTTCATAAATCACTTCATCGATTATAGCCAATATTTCTCGATGGCTATTTAAATGTGCTAGGCCGTTAAAGTTGTTTTCTTTCGCTGTATTTCTTAAATAATAATAATAATAATAATAGCTGCAAAGGAGCGTTTCGCTGTGCTGGAAAGGTACAAAATATTTCTAGTAATTTGTATATGTTCGGATAAATGTTTTTGTCACAAACATTCAAACCACTTGCCACTTCCACATACAGTTTGTGTGGTAGCTGTCTATTATTTTAGACCTATATGCATTGCTTGGTGGGGCCAAGTCTCTCGTGTTATAAGAGTGAATACTATTTTGGGATGTATATAAATGGAGATTTTCTTAGGTGTAAATTAAGCAAATGTATATATACTAGCAAGTACAGGTGAGTAACTTTCTATCTATAAATTTATATCTCACATCTTCTCTATAGGACAAGGAAGTTATCACTCCAACAGTTTTACGTTGTAGTCCAAAGATTCGTTTGGCATAGGAACTATGACCCCCGCATATTAAGGCATATGACACATGAGACATTATTAGTGAATGGTAGGCTGACAATAGGACTTCATCAGGGACAATATCGACCAGTTACGCAAAGCATAGGTATTTCTTGAAATTTTTTTTGAGATGTGATCGATATGTGAAAACCAATTGAATTTAGGATCCAAGTATACCCCTAAAAATTTAACAAATTGAGGATTTTTAAAGTTAGATATTTCCCTGTGCGAAAAAATTACTTTATTAATTTTATCTGCATTTAAACAGAGTTCTATTGAAGTGAACCAATCATTGGTTCTCGACTGTGTATCATCAAAATTTCTAATCAAGTTTGACAAAGCTTTATGTCTATTTGTTAATTTGGTATCATCTACAAAGTGTCAGGTTAGTACCTGGGAAACTTCCATCAATATCGTTAATATATAAGAGAAACATGATAGGTCCGATAACTGAACCTTGCGGTACACCACGAACCAGTCCAGATCTGCCTGAAAAAAAATTATTATAGGTGAATTGGGTTCTACTGGTAAAATATGATTTCATTAGCTTTAAACTTCCAGGAGCAAGGCCATAAATTGTTTTTATTTTATCTAACAAAACTTCAGGGGACACGCAGTCAAGAGCCTTCCGTAGATCACAGAAAATCGAGCATATGTAGTAGCTATTTTCAAAACATTCCACAATTACATCCACTAAATGCCCAATGGTAGATTTGTTAGTTCTGAAGCCAAATTGGTTTACAAAAAATAAGTTATGCGATTCAAAAAAGTCACAAATTTGATTTTTTAAAATGATAATCTCTAGTACCTTGGTTAAAATTGGTAAAAGTGATATTGGTCTAAAATTGTTTAACGAATTCAAGTTGTCACCGTTATGGATAGGTATCACTTTGGCAATTTTAAAAACTGTAGGAAAGATTCCTGTTTTATCAGTTTAGTAAAGTGAAGTAAAATTATATCTTTCGATATTTTTATAAGCTGCTCATTCATATCGTAACAGTCTCGATTATTCTTATTTTTCAAGTCGTTAATAACCTTTCTTACTTCATTTGGGCTCACCTCTTTAAAGGAAAATTTCGGTTGAACAACTGAGACTGAGGGTTTGGTAAATTTTAACCTTGACATGTTATTTACTATATCGTTCGGAATATTTACAAAATAATTATTAAATTGATTTGCACTGATATTCCCTAATCTCCTAAAACTAAGTAAAATTATACCAGTCTATAAAAAAGGGGACAAAGACAAACTAGATAACTATCGTCCCATTGCTTTATTATCAATTTTTGCAAAAAATTTTGAAAAAGCTATGCTAACCCGGCTTTTAAATTTTTTAAATAAATATGAATTATTAACAAACAGTCAACATGGCTTCACCAAAAATAAATCAACAATAACTGCACTAATAGCTTTCGTACAAGAAATATATAAGAATCTGGATAAAGGCTGTGATGTTCTTGCTACTTTTATTGACCTACTGTGTCAGTCATGAAATACTTTTAAATAAACTGTTACTACTAGGTATCAGGGGGTCATGTCTTCAGTGGTTTGTATCTTATCTGTCAAATAGAAGTCAATATGTGAGATGGCAATATGGCCGCCAATGATGAGTGTGAATCATTTGATACTCCAAAGAATAAACCTTTTAAATGTTGTAAATCAAAAGTTAGTGCTAGTGTAGTATGTGTAAACTGTGGAAACATTTATCACAGATCATGTCTCAAAAGAGAATTTCCAAATCTAGTAAGTGAAACAGGAGATACAAGAATTAAATGCTGTGACTTAACCCCAGAAGAAACTAAAACGACACAACTGGAAATGAGAAACTTAAAGTTAGAAAATGAAATGCTGAAGAAGTTACTGAGTGAAAGTGAGGAAAAGTACAAATTATTGTTAGAAAATAAAGTTTTATTAGAACAAAACAATCTATTGTTAAACAAAAATATTGAACTATTAGAAGAAAAAATCCAAAACAACAAAAAAGATACAGATAGAGATAAAAACACCATAAAAAGAAACACAAGTAGAACTTATAATACTGTAGTAAAACAAGGAACACAAAAAGATACCAGTAATACAGATAATTCAAATGCCACATTAAATACAGGGTCTGCCAAGAAAAGTGACTCCCCAGATAATTATGAATTAATAAAAAAAGCTCAAATCAGCAAAATGAATGATATTATAAATATAGGGAATGATGACCAAGAACGAATTGAACAAAGTGAAAATACTAATGAGTTTCAAGTAGTTACCAATAAAAGGAAAAGAAGGCAAATAAACAACAGAAGTGTCGGCAATGCCACACTACATGAAGATGGAGAAAATTTCATGGGCGCTACAAAAAGAATCTGGCTCTATGTAAATAGAGTGAAGAGGCATGTATCTAATGAACACATTCTAAATTACATAAAGAAAAAGTCATCAAGTACAAATAAAGACGAATTTAGCGTAAAGGAGCTACCAACCAAGGAGTCTCAAAATAAAGTATTTATGGTTGGTGTACCAATTGATGCCAAAAGTGAAATTTATAGTCCCAGTTTCTGGCCTCAAGGCGTAGGCTACCGCAGATTCGATTTTAATAAATACAGATCCCATTTGAGAACACAAAGTGAAGATTTTTTATAAATGATAGGAAAACTGAAAGGAACCCTACAGACATCAGTGCTGAAGAGTGTGTGGTCCAACCAAATAAACTCAAAAACATCAATGAAAATGGATTAAAGAAACATCGAAACGGTAGCGAACTAGAGTTATTCCATCTGAATATACAAGGATTAAAATCCAAACACGACGATTTTCAAATATTCATAAATGATTATAAACATTTAGATGTTCTATGTTTATCAGAGACTTGGACGAAACGGGAAGAAACTGAACTGTATCAATTTGAAAAGTTTTATGTTGCAAGTACTTTCTGTCGTAAATTATCTCAACATGGCGGGACAACAATTTTTGTCAAACAAAATCTAAAATCAAAAAATTTAAATAAAATAACTGACATGTCAATAGAACAACAATGTGAATTTTCAGCAATAGAACTTCTAGATTCAAATATCATCATAGTATGTATTTACAGGACCCCTTTGGGGGATTTTAATATTTTTTACAACACTTTCACAAATCTATTGGAAGTTTTAACTAATATGAATAAGGACATAATTATTTGTGGCGACTTTAATATAGATTTTTTAAATAACTATGATAACAAGGTTCTAGATTTTCAAAATTTGGCGGTATCTTTTGGTTATACCATAACCATAAAACAGCCTACTAGAGTTACAGATCTCAGTCAAACTTGTGTTGACAATATTTTGAGCAATATAAGTGCTCCTTACACTGCAAATGTTTGTCACTTAAACGTATCGGATCACTATGGTCAGATATTTTCATGTAAGCGGGTGATAAATAAACAATTGCCAGTTTATAGAAAAAGTAGGCCTATAACACTAAAAGGTAAAGTTGATTTTCTAGATAGTTTATATAGAATTGACTGGAATGGCATATTTACATATAACAATGTTGAACAAAATTTTGAAATTTTCACCCAACAACTTAATGAATGTTATCTGTATGCATTTCCAGAAAAAAACGCAAAAATGATAGATAATCAAACCGTGAAAATAAATTGGTATAATGATGATTTACGTAAAATTAGAGAAACCCTTCATTTTCTGCGAGATCTGGCAAAAGTAAACAACACAAATGATATTAAACAACAAATCACGTTCATTCGCTCCTTATACAAACATGAAATTAAGAAAGCAAAAATACTGGCAAATAATAATTTTCTTCAAAACTCTAGCAATAAATGTAAGTCAGCTTGGCAAATTATAAAACAAAATCATATGCCAAACAAACCTACGCAAAGCAATACTGTCATATCTGCGGATGATTTTAATACATTTTTTTCAAGTACTGCTGAAAATATTGTCAACACAATTGCTACAGTAGACAGAGAACCACTAGATTACTTAAATAGACATAAAATCCCGGAAAATATTTCACTTTTTAGCCTAGAACCAGTAACACATGCTGAAATAAGAGACATTATTAAAAACTTAAGCACCTCACAAGCAAAAGATATGTATGGTTTAAGTAATAGTTTGATCAGATATATTATGGACGCCATCTTGGATCCTTTAGTATATTTGATAAACCAATGCCTACAGAGTGGAACTTTTCCAAAATGTCTTAAATGTTCGAAAGTGATCCCTTTGCATAAGAAAGGCAGTTTAGATGATACATCAAATTATCGTCCAATATCAATAGTCCCGATACTTTCGAAAATACTAGAAGCAGTAATTAAAAAAAGATTATCGAATTACTTTGAATCAAACAATTTGTTTTCACAGGAACAACATGGTTTTCGTGAAGGTAGATCAACAACATCTGCAATGGTGGAGTTTGTTGATGTGGTGCTGTCCGCACTGGAGGGGGGATGTCTTGCTTCTGTCACACTGTGTGACCTAAGCAAGGCGTTTGATTGTGTTGTTCATGAGATACTGTTGGATAAACTCAAACATTATAATATCACAGGAACTCCTTTAAATATAATTCGTTCATACTTATCCAACAGGACGCAGTTCGTTGAAGTGGCTGAGGGAAAGTCATCTCTCAAGGAAATTTCTTATGGGGTGCCACAAGGATCCGTGTTAGGACCATTTCTGTTCATTATCTATATCAACGATCTGGCCAGCGATATCATGGACACACATCTAGTTCTCTATGCGGATGACGCCACATTAATAAATTGCAACAAGGATATAGATTTGGCCGAGAGCATGCCAAGTGAAGCTGAAACTCAAGCAGAAGAATATTTTTCCTCCATAAAATTAAAAATGAATACTGATAAAACCCAAAGAATCACTATAAGTTTGAAACCAAATAACGTGAACACAGAACCTGTTAAACTCCTTGGCTTTCATATTGACAGCAAATTCACTTGGGGTGCTCACACGGCATGCCTATCCAAGAAACTCGCATCAAACCTTTTTCTATTGCGGAAATTGAGTTTCTGTGTCTCTCCGGAGATGGTTCGCACAGCATATTTTGCATTCTTTCACAGCCACCTACAATACGGCTTATTAATTTGGGGTCATTGTGCGAATAAGGTAAATATTTTTAGAATGCAAAAATCGGCTGTGAGGGTCATCGCGGGCGTGAATATGAGGACCCATTGCCGACCTTACTTTATTCAATATCAAATACTTACCTTGCCTTGCATGTACATCTACGAATGTCTTGTTTATGTGAAAACAAATTTTCACAACTATAAATGTCACACAGATATACACTCTTACAATACCCGAAATAAAACTAATATATCAAAAAAAACATATAAACTTACGAAAGCAATGAATGGTGTAAATCATTTTGGACCAACATTTTTTAATAAATTACCTGATGAGATCAAAATGACAAATTTGAAAACATTTAAGTATAAAGTGAAAGAAATTTTATTAAAAAAAGCATACTATGATATATTTGAATTTTTAAGTGATGTTTTAATATTTTAATATACTATTATATACCTAGTTGAATTTTTAATATGTTATATTTGTAATATTTTAATATTTTAAAGTTAAAAAAAAAAAAATGTTTCATTTCTGTAAATGTTATTTTAAATGCCTGTTTTAAATATTGATGTAATTTTGAATATGTTATTTGACGAGTGTACACAATTTGGATATTGTATTGACTGAATAAACTAAAAAAAAAAAAAAAAAAAAATAACAACAAAGAATCCGAAGCAAAGATTAACAAATACGGTGTTCCACAGGGATCGATACTGGGACCAGCACTATTCATTATTTTTATAATGATATTGATAAAATCATCTCATCTGGAACCATAACCAAATATGCCGATGATATCTCTCTTATTTCTAGTTCAAACAGTTATACCGATTTAGTGCACGAGGCAAACAATAAATTAAAAAATGTTTATTCATACCTCTCCAACAGCAAGCTAATTATGAATGAAAAGAAAACCGTTAGTATGGCATTTTACTCCTCAACCAACAAATTCAAACGAAGTGCTTTAATAAAAGTAAATAACAAAGTTATAACCCAAGCTGAATCCGTCAACCTACTAGGGGTTACGCTGGATGAACATCTAAAATGGAGCTCACACATTGACTTACTTAGCTCCAAACTAGCTGGTATATGTTTTGCGCTGAGGCAACTGAAGCAGATTTGTGACTTCCAAGTACTGAAAACTTATTATCATGCCAACTTTGAGTCTGTTATGGCGTATGGAATTATATTATGGGGAAAATCACCATCAGCCGATAGAATTTTTATATTACAAAAATGTACCCTACGAGCAATGTTAGGAGTAAACTCACGAGATAGTTGCCGTACAGTTTTTAAAGAACATAATATACTTACCACTCCATCTTTGTATTTATACCATGTGTTATGCTTTGTTAAAAATAATTTTAATAGCTTCACGCAACATAACTGTAATCATAATTACGCTACTAGAGGTAATAACAATTTGCAATATGAATCCCACCGTTTGGAATTATATAAAATGAGCCCTTACTATCAAGGTGCATTACTCTACAACAAGTTAGGTGATCATGTTAAAGAGGCCCCTTCCGTAAACTGTTTTAAAAAAAGGCTAAAAACTTACCTTATAGATAAAACTTTTTATTCACTTAACGAATATCTTAATGACTAAATCTCCCTGGGTCTGAATTTCTGCTCGCTAGGTGTTTTTACGATAATTGTTTTTAGTGTGTTTTCCTGATGTTTTTGTCTCATTTTTTAATTGAATTTGACGTACGTACATCTTTGTTTTTTTTTGTAGTTTGTGGATAAGTAATTTTTTAGGATTATTGTTATTGTGATTGTATTATATCCTTTTATAAACTTTCTGTATTTTGTATGGACACATCCAATACTCAAAATTTTTTTGGCCTACTGGGAAAATAAAGTATTATTATTATTTAGTCACCAAACTTAGAATCAACGTTCGTTCAGATTCATGTCATCAACAAAACCCCAATTAATGTAGAATTGTCCACGTTTTAATTGAACACAATTTCGTACGATTTCTCAGTTTTAACCAAGTTTATTCGAAATTTCGCAGGAGCTACAAAAACGCGCCTGCCTTGACGCCATTCGAAACAGAACTCCCCTGAATATTTTTAATAAAACAGTATAACTTTAAATTAATTCAGTTCAAAAACGAGTACTGGCCGTAAGTGTGCAGGTGTTGAGGCTTTGTTACTTGTTGCACACGTTCGCACCAGGTATTAGTGAGATGTTGGAAGAAAAACACAGGCATAAAATTTATATCGATAGCAAAACACCATCGAAGAGTTTATTAACACAAAACTTCACAGTACATTTGAATTGTTTAGTGACATTAACTAATCTACGTGTATAGGAAAATTAAACTATTTTCATAACAAAAATACTTGAGAAAAAATACAGTTGTAACGGGACATAAAAACTACATGAATCGAACACATTTTTATAAAAGTATTATATAGAATAAAAAGCTCATATATTATTAAATTTAATTTATCAACACAGTCGTCGGAGTGGTAAGTGCATTTGCATGCGATCACCGATCGTCATACACATTCAATTAAGGGTTGGCAATCATGCTCTCTTACAGATCTAAATCACTTTAAACTATTTTTATCCATTATTTAAAATAAAATTATAATATATCATCCACACGGAATCTACGACCAACTAACTTACAATTCCACTAAAAGAGTCCATTTCGGATGGACAAAGATTGCCTGACAAAAGATCCTAGACAGCGTCTGTCCACCAGAAGCGACAAGAATCGTCCCCCTGACAGAGGGACGGCGACGTCCCCTACGATGGACCCAAACATCATCCACCGTATCGGACAGAAGAGACGCAGTAATAGCGTGTTACGTTCTGACACAAGCAATTCCAGAAGCTCTTAAATAAGGGTTTTATTGTTGTCCGGTGAAAATAAACGATTCTTATTTAACAATTGCCGCTTGGAATATGCTGCGCTGTAGTAAAAAGTATTTCTTTCTCGACACAAAAGTAAAGTAATAAAACAGGACTTGCAGTCCCTGTGTGTATTTTAATAACTTAAATTATATTAAACTTTTTCTATTGTGTGACTCGACGTCACGGACTCGAACCGTTTTTATTCATCGCCTTCTTCCTCTTCCGATTCGGCCTCTTGCAACCATGTCAGCCACTGATTTACCTGAAACAGTAAAATTATAGCAAAACGGTTCCTTTTGCTAAAAGTTATTTTACATAAAAGAAAATAAGGATACAGAATATGCAGGAGCATAAGTGGAAAGACTCACAACCAGAATCAAACAGGTTCTGTGCGCTTTTACCAAGTTATTAAAAACTAGTCAAAGATGGTGATGAAATGAAAACTGCTGTCTTAGCTCTTATTTGAAATTCGCCAAATGTCAAAAAATGCAATTTCTTGATTCTTTAACTCCATAATCACCGTTGACAAAGATAATTTTTGATATCGTGGTATAACTATTGAAATCAATACTTGAATTTGTAGGAAAATATTGTTATAAATTACACCCCCTATGATACGCCCATGGCTAATAGTGACGTCCTGGAAAGTTGTAGAAAGAGATAGAATTTTCTGAAGTGTGGTGGAAGAATATTCTCTATTATGTTCTAGATAGCTTTAGAGGTAATTTCATAATGCGAGATTCTATGGCGGGAAGGAGAAGTATTTTAAAGTGAAGTTTGCTAGCGAAAAGTGAGGTTATAAACACTGTAAAAGTTAGTTTAGAAGTATTGCGTAATCAGTAAATTATTAAATAGTGTTAGTGGTTACCCCCTTGTTAAAATTATTTAGAACCCACAGATCCTGAAGGGTGGCTTCAGGGCTGAAAATACACGACAATATACACACAAGAATCATTTCCCAAATCAAAATCTCTGCTGGAAAGACCATTTCAACTCTTGAAATCTATAGAAATACCATGGTAATGTAAACAAATGATCATAGTCCTAGTACCGCAGTCTGCGGAGCCTCAAAATGTGCAAGAATTTTTCTGGAGTAAAAAGAAATGGGACTATAGCTAGCAATGGAATCCGTCACGATCTTTTTCTGTGGTACCGATAAAAATTATGCCCATCTGAACTGTGTATTTTATTCATCAATCTTTTATATGCATTTTTTTCTCTTGTGATTAATACACAAAGAGCTGTTTAAAAATTTTGTAATAGAGTAATTATTCGAATACAAAGAAGCGAACTACTGCAAATTAAAAGAAGAGTTCCCCAAGGCTTGGTTCTAGGACCCATACTTTTTCTTGTCTACAATAACAATCTGCCACAAAGCATAAATAACTTTAACATTATAGCTGTTATTTATGCATATGATACCACTTTTATTACAAGTCTAGGCAAGGACAGTGATAGTCAAGTCATACTATACAATATTCTGCAACATGCTAAAGCTTGGTTTGCACACAATCATTTAGTGCTAAATTAAAGTAAAACAGTAAGTAAGTTTAACATTTCAGACCAAGTTTATCATTAAGCTAGAACAGAATCATGAAACCAAGTCGAATGTTTGGTGGTACATATTGACATCACATTAAGATGGGTACAACACATTAACAGATACATCAACATGACACTAGAAATAAACATGATTTCATAACACCTCAGCCTAGAATCCAAAAAAATAATTCCATAGGTATTAGTTTATCGAACACATTGCCTAGTCACTTTCGAAATCTTCCAATGTCAGTTTAAAAGTAAACTTAAGAGAATTTTAAGAAACAATTGCTTATATAATATATAGAAATTTTACCGCTTGATTGCTCAAAATGGGAACATCCTCTAGCTAGTCATTTTATGCAGCGGCGGCCAGTGAAATTTTGGTAAGCTGTAACTTACTAATGGAGCATGGGACCCATGCCAAACTTTAATGGATCACTACCAAGGCCAAACGGAGACGTTTTGTGGAAAGAAATATTTGGAATTTGCGATGTTTTTTTTTCTTTCAAAAAGTGCAGTGCCCACCCTGGAATCTGAAAAAGTACTTAAAATATCTACAATTTTTTTTTTCAAACAAGGAAGAAAATGTAAGGATAGGTTTTTAATTTTATCAAAAAATCTTCATTCTTAATAAAGTTACAGCATTTTGAAATTTTATAAATTAAACATCAGTGTAAAATAAAGTTTCAAAATGATGTAACTTTATAAAGAATGAAGATTTCTTGATAAAATTAAAAACCTATCCTTATATTTTCTCCCTTGTTCGAAAAAAAAATACAGTAGATACTTTACAAGTACCTACTTTTCCAGATTACGGCACTGCACTTTCTGAAAAAAAATTTCGCAAATTCCAACCAAACATTTTTGTCCACAAAACTTCTCCAATTGGCCTTGGTAGTGATCCATTATAGTTTGGCATGGCTCCCTTGCTCCATTAGTAAGTTATAGCTTACCAAAATTTCACGGGCCGCCGCTAATTATAATAAAACGCTCACCTGGAACAGTGCCTGCCCCTTGCCGGGGTAAGCATCAGTGACGTCCTCCTTCCAGTTGAGGAAGGCCTCCTCGTCCACGATTTCCATCTCGTATAGAGCCATAAACCACCTCAAGAGCTGCCCCCTCGGGAAGCCGAGAGAGTAAAAGTGCATCTGCAAAGAGTACACTGCCACCAACTGTAGAGATGATTTCTCCCTCAGGAAAGCATGAAGAATAGGCTGATAACGTTTAAGCAGGCTGGTCTCCTTCTCGATGACGGCTTTCTCATCGCCGCCACTGGCGGAGGACTCCTGGGTTATGTACTTCAACAGCACCGTCATGAGCGCGTTGATGAATCCGGGATCGTTGAAGTTGGATGGCTCCAAGTTCTCCTTGATCCACTTGTAGAAAGACTGCGGGTTAGGGTCAGCCTGGAGTTGACGGGCGAGGTCTGCTTGGATTCGCAGCAGGGGGTAGAGGAATGTGAGATCCCTTTCTTCCAGGATCTCTGAGAGACGTTCTTTTGTCTTGTCGCTTTCTGGTAGTTGGGTCATAAGATTTACCTATGGGAATTTCAATACAAAATGAAAACATGAAAAAAAAATTACACAATAAGAAATAACGATTTTAAAAATTATAATAAGTTTGAAAAAAGGAACATAGGAACCATTTCAGATAAGATAAGAGTACATGTTAAAATCATGTCACTCCATCCAGTAGTGTGGGGGATATTATTATTAGAGACAGCCACCACTTTATGGAAGCCTGTATTCTGTTGCAATGGAGTTCGACTACCACTTCAGAGATGGCGTAGGAATGTAGCTCCCAAAACAAGATTCTAGAAAAATTAAGGTTTCTACTACATAGTTCAAAATTTCTATTCTAGAAAAGCTGACTGTTCTAGAGGACTTTTTGTGGTGTATATAAGGACCCAGTCAGTTTGAGTTCAGTTAAGTTCAGATAAATCCCAAGTATAAAGTAATAAATAGTTTTTGACGTTATATTAGTGGAATATTCGTAATGTAAATAATAATTAATAAAGTGTTAATGGTAACTTATGTTAAAATTTCCGAACCCACAGTTTTGGGGGTGTTCAGCAAGGGGTGCAAATACGTAACAATATCAATGCCAAAAAGGCGTTTGTAAATTCAGAGAAATAAAGTATTTTATTATTTATCACAGTGATTGTGCCTTCAATGCAATACAATAGGCTTGTTCGGCATTTCTTTTTTATTTCATAAACCGAAAGTATAAAACAATAGATCTGCAAAAAATCAGAATTTTATTCGCCCATTTAGTGTCTTAAAAACAATTACAAACCTCCACCTCGCGAAAATGGGACGTGGCCAGGCTCTACGTCATTAGACAGACTAGGCAATCTCAGTCGACTCGTTGCTTTTTACTTGTCATTAACTATATACTAATCACGTTAATTTCGCCCCTCTAAAATTGCGGATCGGATCTATCAAAGGCTTCTTGTAGGGGCGGTTTTTGGGGAAGCGGCCGGTATCATTCGATTCGGGAATTAATTCTGCATTGTTTAGGATAAACTCTTTGTGTTCTTTTTAATGTTTTTTCTAGTAATTAATGCGCAAAAGTCGGCTATCTCTCTTGTCTCTTAAATTTAGGAATGGCCAGTCAAAAGATTGTAGGTGAATGAGTTGGAGAAATGTTACCAAATGTCAAAAAAGGAAGCTTTGCCGTTACCCCTGTCAGGCCGAATTTTCGATTATGACCTTGTAATTTACGATGTTAATTCATCGCCGACGTTCTCCTTCCCATAGAAACATAGAACGATATTCCAATCACCGTATTTATTTAGTTACGAACATTTGAAAATTACATGTTTTTCGACGTTTTAGGTAAAATGTGTAAGGTCTCGGAAGCCACTTTTGTCTCGCTCGCGAGGGGTCTAATTTTCGATTTCTCTGATACAACTTGGTATCACGAGATAGCGCCACTCTTCCTTTTTCCACAGAGACGTCGAGCGCCGCTCCACTTTGAATATTTATTTAATTATAAATTTTTGAATTACTTACGGTTGTCAATTTTCACGAAAATAGCCATTTTTATTTCACACAGACCTAGCGGATATTCAGATTTCCACTGTGACTCTTACAATGTGCATAAAATGCCAATTCTCCTTTTTAAATAGAGACCAAAATTGGTCCTACACTACAAGAATTAATTTAAGTTAGATAGGAGGAGCGTTTAAAGATTATATGTTTTCGAATATTTTTCTAGCTCTTGCAGAGCCGAATTTACAAATTTCCCTGTACAATTTGGTATCGGGAGAAAGAGCCAATCTTGTTCTTTCCACAGAGACCTAGAATGGACGCCCATTCCACGTATTTAGTTATGAATTTTTGAAAATTCTACGTTTTTCAATTTTTAACAGAAAAGCCATCTTTCGTGGCCCATTCATTAATTTTAATTTTATTTTAAATTTAATGTATAAAAATATATATAATTATTGCATAAAAATATAATATAAGTATATATCTATATATATTGCACCTAGATGTATGACCATCTGTATGTGCATCTTACAACCTAAGTATTTATGTCTATTGTATATTTCATTAAGTAGACACTTAAAACGGCCCTCGAGAACAGAAAAAGTTAATAATATGAAATTTTAAGTGCATAATATCATGCTACAAGCCTATTGTACGTTTAAATTTATCGAAGTGAAAGTTTATTACTTCTCTGGGGAGAAGGCTGTATATTTTGATGAAATAATAGCTGGGGCCATTTTTGGCATGTAAATGTTATAGCAGAGGACACAGAATGAATCAATTTAACACAGAGGAATGAACGAAACTTGATACCAGAAAGTTTTTTTTTTGTGCAAAGTAATTTTAAAGAAAAAGATTTTGGTTAAACCAAAGAGGTAGGATATTAAAAGATAACAGGCCAGGTACCAGTGGTACCACCTTTGATACTGGCAACACTGATTTGTTGACCTTGAACAGGCGTTCCGTCAACTGGGTATGACACTTTAAGCGCAAAATAGACAATTTTTTATAGAGCTGAGTTTGGATCATAGCAATAAATGATGTCAAATTTTTATGGACATATAAAAAATGTCCTAGTAATTTTTGGAAATTCCCTGCATCAAAGTTAATATGATGATCGAAAGTATTAGTAGATGTAAGATCCACACACACACATGTATTTTTAACTAATAATTAAATTTCCTCACACGAGGCAAATTCCTTCCGTTATATTTATTTATAAAGTGAGAAAGAGTGTTTCATTTTATGACTTTGAATAAATAAGTCACTTCCCCTCTTTCATTTGTGCAGCAAATTTGAGGCCCTTTTTACTGTATCACTTGCTAAGTTTTAAAAATTAAATAACCCAAGTTCCAACTTTTAAAAATTCAGCCGGATTTGATATTTTCCACCCCCCCTAGTATCAATTACTAACCTTGCTTTTGTTGAATATCTCCGACAATTCAGATTTCCCCCGTTTTTTATGGATGTGCTGGAGCACTAATAAGAAGAGTGGATAATGTGCGCCATTATCAGTTAGCGAGGCGACGTCGGAGAGGGGTATGAGATGTTCACAAATGGCTGTGGCGAACAGCACGGAGGCGGAATTGGTCACCTTGGTGAGCTCGTTTTCCCGCTCGTCTAAAATGTGACACAGGGACTTGAAAGCCTCTTGAACGGTGTGACCGTTCACCAAGTTGTCCTCCTTCAAATTGCTTAACAATTTGATCAGCTTCTCTTGTTCCACGTCTACAAAAAAATACAAACTATATCTTCGAATAGTTTTCCAAAATTTTTTTGCAGAAAACATTTCGAGCAACGTATTCATTTTAATAATCGTTAACGTTAAACGCATTTCATATTAATACAGTAAAAGTAAAAAATTTTACCAAATAAAGAACAAAATTCGTAACTGATTTTTCTTCACAGACCTGTTTGAAAATACCTGTTTCTCAAGAAATCGATGCATTTGAAGCAATTATATGTATTCGTTTAGGTTAAAAGTGACGTAATACAAAATTCTTTATAAATATTTCCTTTAAAATCGTCAGCAATAAATTTTTTGGAGATTACTAAAGCTTATAAAAAGACATTAAAATATGTCTGTAATAAACAGACATAATCAAATCAAAATCAAATCAAATCATTTTATTGGTGCTGTTAACATGAAGATGTTTTACACAAGTCAGTTTGTAATATGACAAAAAAATAATATATACATATATATATAAAATACGTGTCACGATTATTCCATAAAATACACTAATCCTTACGATAATTATTACATTAAATATCACGAATATTACATGTCTGAAACGTCACAATTTAAAAATTCGTTTATGTTATAAAATGCATTTTTGACTAAGAAATTTTTTATTATTTGTTTGTATTTCAACTCTGGGAGGTTTCTTATGTATACCGGGATTTTATTAAAGAATATTGGGCCGTAATAATTGTACCCAGTATCACTGGATTTTAACCTATTATATTTAATTTTTATGTTTTGTTCGTTGCGAGTATTGTGTTTATTATTGTCTCCTTTTTTTTCGAACAAGTGTATTTTAGTATAATGAAAATTTAAGCTAATCAAACTAAGCAGAAGCAGATCGTTTTTTAGAAGTAATTCCCACTAGAAAAAAAAAAAACAAGATAGATCCTAGATCAAATTCAGTATTTGTGAAATATCAATTTTCAAACCAGTGCATCCAAAACAAAGTTGCAGAAATAAAGTAGTTTACGTACGAAAAAAATGTGAAAAAGTTGGTTTTTCTCGTTTATCTGCGAATGTAAATTTTTTATCTAAGAAAGTTTCAAACAATAGTTGTATCCATTTAAAATACCTACAAAGTGGCGTCCACTGAATGAAAATCCGATTCTCGGAAATAAAAAAAAAAAACATCGAAAAATAACATTTTTTAACTTTTGCAATAATTAATTTATGGTATCAAGAATCTCCGAAAATATGCATTATAATGTGCTTAAGAAGTGGCCGTAACCCGATTTTCGACGGATGAATAGTTTCCGAGAAATTCAATTGTTTTTTAAAAAAGAGATCTTAGAAACATTTGAAAATGAGGTGGTCCAATTTCGATTTTGCAAAAAGCTGTCTACTCTTCAAGAGCTGTACTATCGCTGAGCTCAAAGCCGAAGTCAAATATTTTACTTCAGTTGCTTAAAAATGCCATTGAAAATGATGCATATTTCTTCTATATAAACAAATGTACTTAATAACTTCATCAATTGTTCGGGTATCGAAATGTAAAGTGCACATTCACGTAGCTGGCATTTCTATACGAACTAAAAAAAAAATTAACTCCCTCCGCCCATCAGGACTTCATTTTTTTATTTTTTTTTTATTCCCGAGACCTTACTTACGGTGCTGAGATTTGCTGGTATTGCACAAAAGAATATTTTTTAGGTACACAAGAAACCAAGATATCGACAAATTTGCAAGCGCGGACGATTTTGAAAGCACGAGTCAACTTTTCAACGTAGAGGCACCGCTGCTGCAGACGCTCCCCCCACTAGGACAGCACACACTGGCTCGACTAGCTGGTGCAAACTCCTCATTTCAACATGAATTATGTTATCAGAAAGACGGAAAAACAATTGCTTATATTTTTCTATCCAAAGTTGAAGTATTCAAGTACAATATCTGCAAATCTCAGCGCTGTAAGTTAAGGCTTTGTATGTTAAAAGTAGAGTAATAGGAAGCGGAATCAGTTTTTGCAAATTTATCAAAAAATATAGTTTTCAGCAAAAGATTGTCTGAAAATGCTTAAGACCTTAAAAAAAATATTTAAGGAGTTTTTTTGCGTTAAAAATTAACCGAGACAAACATTATCTGTTTCATGAAGGGTAAGGACACTAAGATATCTGTGGGAAAAAGATCAGTTAAGAATTTTGTTCAAATAAATAGGAATTTAATTTTACTGCACTCTTATATGATAAATCTTATACATTTTAAGGCCGCTGTAGACAATAGAATCCTTGACAAGTGTAAACCTTGAGGTTGGTAAGGTAATATTACTAACTTGCCGAGTGACATAATTAGCAAAGGTCGTATTAAAATTATTACTATAAATTTGTTTATGACTTAAGCAAATGTAGCACCAAACTTTCAAATATATATAAAGCCATCTAAGTAGTTTACACAAATTTAGCAACAGGAGCAAACAATCTTTTACTTATGATGAAGGCAGAAATCGTTTAAAAAAAGTGAAATCAGAAAAGAGAAGTCGCAGTCGACGTTTAGTGTTACCTGATTTATCCAAAGCAACCGACAGGCCACTCAGGATCACTTCTTTAGCAAACTTATCTGGAACTTTGTGTTCCTTGTAAGAATTTATTGCCTGCTTGAGATCAATTTCTCCTTTCCAATACTCGTCAATCAGCGAACTAAACTTCTTCAAAACGTCTTCCTTATTGGGTCCCTAAACAAGATTTATTAAAAAAATTACACTAAACATTCTACAGCCTGCAGATGAAATAACAGATCTTATAGTATGGGAGCCCTCGACCAGGATATTTAGCCTCATCGCGACATGAGAATTCCAAACTTTTTCGGACAGTTTATACCCAAATCAAGAAAAAACGCATTTCTGTCGGAAATTATCAAGGTTGCTAAACGATCGAAAAACAATAATGAACATGTAAATAAAAATGGGCTAAAATTGTTATCATGACACGTCCAATTCTTGGTTTTTGTGTTGAAGTAGGTTGTATGGAAGTCTATAAAAATAACGGATATTTTCCGCCTTGTGCAAGCGGCAAGTGATAAATTTTAAAGTGAAAAATGTTTCCATAGTGACACGTCCGTTTTCTATGTTATTTGAGGGCTTTCGTGCGAAACAATTATGAAAAAATAAAAACGGGCAATTTGATAGTTGCCATAATTTGATAGTTGCCATAAGAGCGAGCGAACTTGTAAATTGTAATTTTTTTTGGTTCCCTCAAGGTATTGTGACATGTCTGTTTCTTTGATTAAATTATTGGTAGGATTTAGATATACGTAAAAAAATTTTGAATGGACGTTTTATGCATTACTGTTTTCAGAAAAACCATTTTCCGTCGCTTTGAAATGCTGCAATAGGGGTTTCTTGCTTTCATGTTCTCTAATTTGCCGGAACCTTGTGATAGCTTCACAAGGTTCCGATGGATGCGTAAATAGACACACACTACCTAACGTACCTCAGGGAAGAGAACAACCTCTTGAGTTCAAACTTCAAACTGTTCCCCTGTGAACTTTTTTCGTATATACTTGATAATATTATTACAATCCTTCCTGTCATAAAGAGTTGGATGGCAAATCTAGATGTGGAAGTAGTGATTCCTTAGGGAGCATTTTTTTAAATTTTGTTTTGCCGATTATTGTTCCGAGTTATTACTTTAACAACTCTTTCATCAGAAAAATAAGCTGGCCCTAAAAAGGGGCGATCAATATTATACGTTTTAAGTTATTAATTATATTTGACAGTTAATTTGGCAGCTGTCAACAATTAAAAAAAAATTGAAAATATAATTTGCATTTGCTTAATGAAAGTTAAAATTAAAAAGTCAAAAATATTTACATATTTGTGACCTTGCACATATTTTTTTTTAGTAAAAATACGTTTATAGATGAAAATTATAAAAAATTGGAAACGAAAATCGATAATCCGACTGGATGGATTGATACATAATTTCATAACGAACATTTTAAAAAAAGCATCTTAAAACCCTTAATTTTACCATCTGCAAATTGACTTGGGTGTCGTTTGGATCTTCTTTATTTTTCTCCCACGGTCAGTTACCTTCATACCTCTATAGCATGGGATGGCCAGAACATGCATAGTGTAAGAGACAAATCCATTTAATTTTCTATAACCGTGCAACATGGAAAATGTCCGTTTAGATTTTTATTAGGATGTATAGACCCTAGTCAACCATCTAAAAAGGGTTTTAGCCATATCGCTGTAACTCAGTCAAGTCATTTTTTTTTTGAACAACTAATACTGCATTTTTATCAGGTTTTTCCAAGGCAAAAAGCTTCCGCTCTTCGCGGGTTGGTGTTTTTTTTTTTACATTTTAAATAGAATTCCATTAAAAACCGAAGAAGTGATACAAAAAATTACACGATTTTTTTACTATCGGAAAATGCTTTTCCACCGCATCCACAACCCTCCAGACCTTTACTTTACATATCAAATTTCCTTACTTTCCCTTAAACTAAACATTGCGCATTGATTTATCCATGTCGAGATTACAAGAAATTTTGGTAGAGGGCTCCTGTACTATTAGGCTAGAAATATAAACTTAAAGTTCAAGGCACAGAAAATTCACTCACCTTGTCCTTCTTAGATTGTTTTGGCTTTTCAGCGGGCACTTGTTTTATTGGCAAAGGTTCCTTGAGCAAACTACTTGGTGGCTGTTTCATACTCGGCGGAGCGAAAGACGGTTCCATCGTTCGACTGTTCATCATATTATTGGCTTTCACCGAAGATGCCTTGTTGAAGAGCATCGAGTTTGGTCTCAGCTCGACGTCCGCTATCTCCTCTTTGGCTACTATGAGATTATTCTTCTTGAAACGAGGAGCCACGTCTTTATTGGACTCTGAAATAGTGAAATTCAATGTTCTATTTGGTACACGACATAAAGAGAATTTATGGGTTTTTGCAGTACTAGTTTTAAACAGTCCTCAGGGTTCTGACTTCGAATTATATTCAATCCACGTGAAATTTTATATGCACGCAGAATATGCAGATACGCAAAGTAGAATATAGCTTGCACAGGTACAGTAAACTCCTCATAAAGTAAAATTATAATAACCACAAAAAAAGTTTGTTCCTAATAACCATACATATAAAAAAAAATCAATAATAGTTTAAACAAAACAGAGGAATAAAAATAAAGCTAAAAATCGAAATAGTCTTTGGGTACAGGATTTTTTTACTGCTATACATTTAAAGAGATGACTGAAGTTTTGGAGTTTGGGTGAGTTCGGTAACATATTCATTTAAACCAATGAAATTTCAAAACATTCTTTGTTCCCAGTTCTTTGCAAATATTTCTGGTCATATTGATCAATTGCAAAAGTAAAAACTGGAGATTGTGCATAATAACACCTCTATTAAATATAAACTTAACCTCAAAAACATGAAAAAGGCAGTATATAAATATTTCAAACATTTAATATAGCTTTAATAACAATTGTTATCTATCGATATAGATAAAACTTTGAAAAAATTGGTATTTATGAATGTTAACAACCACAGAATATTGCAAGTCAAAATATTTAGTTAGAATTAAATAAGGTATTACGAATGCAACAGTTTGGATTTAGAAAAAGTGTTACATGTTCTAATGCAATCATATCATTAACAACTATAAAAAATGCATTTGGAAATAAAAACCAACGCTTAGGGGTATTTACAGACTTAACATCTGCTTCTGACAGTGTTGACCATAATATTTTATTAAATAAACTAAGTTTATATGGAATTAGAGGCAACTGTATAGAGCCATTTAGACCTCATGTAAATAATAGAACCCATCTAATAGATTGGGGTAAACAAAGAAGCAAACTGCTACAAATTAAAAGAAGAGTTCCCCAAGGCTCGGTTCTAGGGCCCATATCTTTTCTTGTTTATATTAATGATCTGCCACAAAGTATGAATGATTTTAATACCACAATTGTGATGTATGCACCTACCCATTTACAAAGAGTATTTTTCATCTTGAGGTCTGCAATAAGAAGTATATATAGTCGGTGCCAAATGTGATGACAGTTGCATACCATTATTTATATCGCTAAGGATAATGTTTGTTTTTCCGTTACAGTATATCAGAATATTTTCTAGAGACAAAATATAAATAATGAAGAGATACATCGACATGAAATAAATATAACCTCACAACACCTCAGCATAGAGTCCAAAAAAATAAGTCTTAGTTTATTCAACACTTTGCCTAATCACTTTCGAAATCTTCCAGTAAGTCGGTTTGAAAGTAAACTTAAAAGAATTCTAAGAGAAAACTGCTTATATAATATACAGGAATTTTACCAGTTGATTGCTCAAAATGGGAGCATTTTTTAGCTAGTAATTTTATGTAAGTTTATCTGTATTGTTTGTCCTTTACTATTGTGTATTGTATTGTATTTTACCATTTTAACTTTATGTAACTTAAGTATTTCTATTCTTTGATTTGCCTATAAAATGTAATATTTTCTGAGGATTATAAAATTATTATTATTATTATTATTATTAGTTTTTCATTTTTTTCAGGTTAATTATTTAACAGAGGTCTTGCAAATCTATTCGAAATTTTATTTATGAACAATTCCCATTTCTTTATGTTCTTCATGATGCGACCAATATGACCAATTGACCAGATATTTGGAACAAAATGAGAAAAAAGATGTTCTGCTGTTTCAATTTTTTTTAATATGTTCCCGACTTCACCCTAAGTCGAAACTGACTCTCATATTTCATCGTATGTACTTCAGATCTCAGCAAAAAATTTCCCTCCCCAAACACTTTTCGAAGAATTAGTTCTACTACACTAGAAAAGAAGTAGCACATTAAAAATGGTGGAATTGCATCTTTAGATGCTCTCTAAAATTAAACTTACGATTATTAAACTGCGAATTGGAATTGTTCTGGTTGTGCTTGTATTGACCTCTTTGACTATTATAATTGTTGTAACCGCTACGTTGGTTATTATGGCCACGGTAAGTTCCATCTCTTTGGCTCCCAAAACCGTTGTGGCCACCAAATGGGGTAGTAGGTATTAGGTTGGGAGTTGTTGGTGCTAAGTTAATCCCTGAAACAGACAAATTAGTCAAACGGTAACAGCCAAGCGCCAAAGTACAACCAAAATACACATTAATATTCATAATTTACCCATAAGCATATCATCTAAACCGCCTCTTGTTTTCATGGGATGCCGGAACAATTCAGAAATGTTATTGGCTCTTTCATTATCACGATCGTGGTGATTACGATCTCTGCGATACCCTGGCCTGTCGTCTTCTACCGGTCTGATCTGATTGATCGGCATCGGTCCTTCCACCACGGTCGCCTTCCTCGGCACCCATCCATCCTGTCTTAAATCTATAACGTCCTTCAACATAAATCGTATTCTGGGTTGTAAGTCTTGATTTTCAGCTAGCATCATCATTCTTTGGAAATATTGGTTCATGAGGTTTTTACCTAAAAAAATATACGTACTCATATATTACGTTACAAATATAGATCACGGCATTAATTCGCTGTAAAAATAGCCTAAAAAAATTAAGATATCGATGAAACTTGCATATTTTTACTTAAGAAACGAAGTCTATCTCAAGGTCGAGGGATTTTTTTTAATACAGAAGTGGCAAGGAAGAAATGAGGCTCCAATTACTTCAAAATATGCATTATAGCTAAAAATGTGAAGAAATATCTTTTTAACTTTAGGAAATTTCCCCTAATTTAAGCCCCGTCACGTCGATTTTCGATAAATACTGAGCCGGACACATTTTGGAGTTACTTTTTCACATTTTAAAAACATCAAGTTGCTACACTGTACTCTTGCAACATATGCTTTAAAAAAATGAGTCCTACACCAAAAATGCACCAAAAGCTTGTTTGATTATGTTCCACTTGTGATCATAATCCAGTTAATATAGACAAAAAAAAAGTTGAAACTTTGTAACAATTTGCATAGAGCTGAAAATTGGTACACAACTTGAATACACTATTACAAATGAAATCAAAAGTCTCCAGGCTATGTCAGCTAAAGATTTTAGTCAAAGTCAAAGGTCACAAATATCGGTTTTTAGATCATGCAATTATCTACAAAAACTATTTTAATACTATTTTCCTACGAATCTTCATTCATGAGATATCTCGATTTCAAACATTGAAAATGCTAACATGCCTGTATACGTCATCGGACGTTCAATATAAGTAAAAAAATATGGAAATATTGGTTTATCTGTGACTCACAAACTAAAATACATAGAAATTAAACGAATCTGATTATGCTGTTGGTCCCTAATTCTGTTTGCTCGCATAACCTTGAGAAATATCTGCCTGCTACTCTATTGTATGAGTAGAGACTGCTGTAAAGAGTATAGTTATCCTGTCTTCATCCAACATCTCCTGATGTTTATCAACATTTATATCGTGCCTACTATTAAATTCAAGTATGGCTAAGCAACAAACTGGACCTAAAAGACTGGGGATGGAAATTAATAAACAATAATTTGGAGCCAATTCAAACTCTTCTCCCACCTGCTCTAAAAAAACTTTTGTAACTGCAAGTCGGATTAATTTGTAGTATTTACTGGGTTCAGTTCGACCCCTATTGTATCATTTACGACGCTTAATAATTCCTGTTCAGTTTTCTCGATTGTATTGAATTTAGTTTCACAGAGCCCATAAAATATTAAGTCACTTGCTTTTTGCTGTTTTTCAACGGATTCCACTTTCCTTTCCATGTCGGCCAGTTTTTTCTTCAGTAACTGATTCTCCTCTTTTATTTCGTTTCTTTCTGATTTTATATTAGCAATATCATTTTTTGTCTCCTTCACAATTTGTAAAATAGCATCGATTTTTTGCTCCATTGTAAACTTTCCTTACTTTGCAGATGTTGTTACCACTTTGTAAGTTTATGGCTGACCGTCCCTTTTTTACTGTACGTGCACGTGTTAATCACTTGTTCACTGGAAGAAACTGTATTATCCTCTTACACAGTATGCCTTGTGATTGTTTATTAATTATAATAATTATAATGTATCACTTACACTATTTTAATTAGCACTGTTTTGTGAGGATTTAAAAAAATTATAGTTCTTGTAATTTTTGACACAATCGTTATTATTTTTACCAGTTTTCTACGTGGTTAAAGCTGGAGAGACTCACTACACGACCGTTCACGCCCGATTTGGCCATTGCCATCTTCCACAGGGTTAAGATCTGGACTATGACTGGACCAGTTAAGAACATTAATGATGTTATCTTGAAACCAGTTAGTCATGGTATGAGCAATATGAACTAAACAATTATCTTGTTGAAATATGAATTCATTATTAGGAAATAATTGTGACACAGAAGGGAGCATAATATTGTCTAAAATCCTACTATAATATGTTTCACAATTAAATCATTCCTCAATATGCCACAAAACACCAGGACCATGTGTCGATATCCAAGCCCACATGTTAACGGAAAATCTACCACTTTTGTCATCTTTAGATATATACTTCTCATTGAATCGAGTATTCGGAGGTCGGCAAACGTGAATACGACCTCTGTGTGTAGACTGGAAAGTTTTTTCATCTGTAAAGATCAAATTTACATCATGTACTAAAAATTCAAGCGCAAATCCCAGTCGAGCTTCTTTATGTTCAGCTTTAAGTAGGTGTTTCTGTGCTGCTGGGTGACAGCGTAGCTCCGATTCTCTTACTCGCCAGCGATCAGTACTACTCGATTCAGGAAAATTCGTTTCTTCAGCAGCCTGAATTAGTGAGTGAAATGGATTTTCTACTAATTTATTACCAATTGCAAATCTTGCTGTTGAGTTAATATCCTTCGTCGTCCTTAACCGCACCGTTTATTCTCAACTTTTTTAAAATGTTAAACAAAGAGTTTCTGTTAATATTAACGCAGTACAATTTGTCTCATTGACCATCCATCTTCTGCTTTAGCAATAACTCCAGCTTTAACTAAACCGCTTATATGAGGCATATTAGTTTTGGTATACTTGCAATGAATTTTGACAACTAACTGACAATGTCACAAAAATTAAAGTTAGATGTACACAACCAGATTTTAGAAAAAATACGTCATAAGACTTTTTCTTTTTTTGTTCAAGACAGTACAACAGATGAGAATACTTATATCAATGAGGAGATAACTGATCCATCGTTTTTCTTGTAACAATTTACAGAAATCTAGCAAAGAGAGGAAGAAGGCGAAGAAGACATGACTGGTGAAGTGGAACTCGAAGATTTATTAATCATACAACAATTTTTAAAAGTCAACAATATTCAGTTCCTCTTTCATAATTACCAACAGTACCAATTTTTTAATAGGAAACTGATCAGACTTGCTTAATCATAATCAATCGTGGATCATGCTTACTGGGGAGACCATATTAAAGAAAATACGTCAAGTGCACTACCACATAAGTGGCGCGGAAATGTGTGCATATTAAGCAAAATACGACGTTTTCAACTTTTGAAATTGAGATGTCTCATGAATGATTATTCGTTTAGATCGATTTTCGTCTAATTTGCCTACACTATATAATAAAATTCCAGAGGAAGTTACAATGTTATAATCAACAAAAATTAATCTCACCAAGAAACAACTTTCATGTCAAATCTAATAAAAAATACATTTTGATAAAAAATTTCCCACAAGAAAATAGAATTTTTAGTTTATTTTCTCATGGCAATCTAATCAACGAAATATTTGTCAAAAAATGTAATGTTCGCAAAAGTTCTTTTAACGGGAGTTTTAAAAATCCTATAAGGGAGAGCAAGATGGTTCAAAATGACCCATTTATTGAGAACATACTGTAGTCACCAAATAGAAAGAAATCGATTAGAGCAGATTAAGTCCCACCACTTCTTTTAAAACTGCAGGTCACTGACCAAAATTAATATGCAACACCTGTGTGCGCATGTATTTGGTTTCTGCATAACCGCTGCAATTGGGCGCTTTTATATGTTTAGAGATAATTCGGCTAGAACTCCTGTTTCGAGTAGCCTCATCCTATGTGACGACTACAGTATGTTTTTAATGTTCCCTATCATTAAATTGTTTATTAACTAGTCAAATAAAACAGAAAAAAAGAGAACATAATCCGATATAAGAAAATGGTTATGTTACATACCCTTGTCGGAGTCCAAGATGCGGCCGCAGGTCCGCATAATTTGACAGAGACATTCGAGGTCTTCTGAGGGATCGTCGCCACGTCGCACCAGCAGTTCCCTGATGCAACGGTGTAGGATTCCCTCGGAGAGTATCTCCAGCTTGCCCAGCTCTCCGATGAACTTGATGTTGCCGAGCATCTTGCGCTTGGCGAGCTGGCGGCGCTCCTCCTCCTCCTCCGTCTGGCAGCTGCCGGCGCCATTGCTCTCGACTGCGGCGGCCCGATTATCGAATTCGACCTTGCACTTGTTGAGCAACAGGAGACGGAAAGTGCACGCTTGATCGGGGGGTTCAAAATTAGGTGCTTCTTCGGACAATCGCTTGCACAGCTGTGCGTACATAGACGAGTATTTAGGTTCGTCGAGGGCCTTCTCGAATATGAGAATGATCACGCCCTTCAAGATGACACTGGATTGTAGTTCGATGCGTAACAAATCATCGCTCAGCTTCTTGAATTTCTCAGGTGTGAGTTTGTTGAGTATGCCGCGCACCTTGCGGAACACCAGGTCATTACGGGATTCCGGTGTGAGCGCATCTTGGTGTCGCAGAGTAGAAGGTGGGACCCAGCGTCGCTTGGTGGAAGGAGCACCGTCCTTCCCCGAAACACGAGCTTGTGGCCCCGTTTGCCTGGGGCTCTCCGTTGTGGTGGGTAGACTTGCGCTCGTTTTAAACTCCCGCTTTTTCGCACTTATTAACCAGCAAGTGCCTATTAGCCTCTAACTGAAACAAAAAAGGATTTTATAGAGGCGCCGACAAATTTCTTATTCGAAAATCCCGTGGGAGGCCTTAGAAAGTGGTTATTAATAATGCCTGACCTTCCGTTGGCACCTATAAATATGGTTAACTTGACTTTAAAGTACTCATCATCAGGTTCATGAGATACTTTCAGACTGATATTGTTATATAATATGTTATGACCTCAATAAACAAACAGTATCCAATGACAGATGCAATGAAATAATGATTGAATAATTTGTACGAAAGGCACGGTAACACCGAAATTGGTTCGTAAGCTGTCAAATTACTCTAGTATTTAGAAAATAACAGAATTTATTGATAATGAGTTAAAAATTGAATATAATGGTCGGATGTATTAAATACACATGACTCAGAAAACGCTTCAAATATATTTCTAAAAATTCTTACTAATCATATGGAAAAGGCAAAAACAAAACACACTGTAAAATTTATAGAACACAAAAAAATCAAAAAATGGATTACAAATGGAATCATAACATCTATTAAACACAGGGATAGGTTAAAAAAGAGGCTGTTAAAAAGCTATAATCCCGAGCTGGAGTCCGAATATAAGGCATACAGGAATATGTTGAACAAGCTTATCTCACAAACAAAAAATAATTATTATCGGAAGCAAATCGACAATAACAAAAATAATGTTAAAAAAGTATATTAAATTATAAAAGAAGCCACAAATGAAAAAAATAGTCACATAAATAATGAACTTAGAATTCTGGATGATAATGAAAAAGAATTTGATGAAATCATAGATGTGGCAAATCACTGTAACAATTATTTTATTAATGTGGGTATTGAAACGGAAAAAAATTTGAGGCTCCCCAGATGCCTTATAAATTAGAGCAATCATCACCTGTATCAATGTTTTAATACCCGTCATTGAAAACGAAATTATTAAACACGTAGCCTCCTTAAAAAATGACAGTTCTCCGGGTGAAGATGGTATATCAGCAAAACTTATTAAATTAGTACATATCGAAATATTAACTCCAATAACGCATATATTCAATATAACTTTCAAAACTGGCATAGTTTCCCGCATTGTAACCCCTATACATAAAGGTGGTTCAAAAAATTATATACAAAATTACCGCCCAATAAGTCTCATTAATAACATTGCCAAAATCTTTGAAAAGTGCCTTAAAGACAGATTAATAAGTTTTTTTTAGAGGAAATGATACCATATCCAAGAAACAATTTGGTTTTACAGAGGGGGTTAGTACCAGTGATGCGATGTACCATCTTATTTCTAAAGTCACAAATAATCTCAATATCAGCAAGAAATGTATAACTGTTTTTATCAACCCTGCTAAAGCATTTGACACAGTGCCACATGATAAGCTCTTTGATGTGCTGTCACATTGTGGAGTTCGTGGTACTGTGTTGAATATTCTTGAAAGCTACTTAAATAATAGACATCAACGTGTAAGAATAAATAACATAAGTAATTCAAAGGTAATAAAAATTGGAGTACCACAGGGCACCGTTTTGGGCCCTATTTTATTCATAACCTATATAAACTCATTAATAAATCTTAATGGAGAATTTTAATCATATGCTGATGATACAGCCATAGTATTTTCAGGAAACACATGGGAAGAAACCAAAGAATTTGTTATTTAAGGCATAGTGAAAATAAAAAATTGGTTTGACTCATACAAACTATCCTTAAATATAAAAAAAACTAATTACATAGCATTTTCTTCAACTACAGCAGATCGCCCTGATTTTGGTAATATTAGCAATAGCCTAAATCAATCAATTAATGAAACATATAAAGTGAAATATCTAGGAATCCCTATTGATCAACACTTGAAATGGAATACTCATATTGAATATTAAACAAACAAAATTCGTAAGCTGATACATAAATTTTACTTATTAAGAGAATTTCTAAACAAAAAGCTGCTAATCTCAATATATAAGGCACTTATTGAATCTTTAATCTGTTATGGCATTATCGTTTGGGGAGGATTATATAAAAGTGTGTTACATCAATTAAATGTTGTACAAAATTATATATTAAAAATAACAGGTAAAAAAAAACAAACTATCCTACTAAATTGTTATATGATGATGAAATCTGTAATGTTCGGACACTTTACATGGAATCCATTTGTATATATATTCATAAACATATCGAACTTAAGCAATACGTAAATCACACTCATGAAACCAGGAATAAAACAGACATTTAAAAATTCCCATTAGTAATAAAAATATCAATCTAAGATTCCTGAACTACCTCGCACCAAAAATATATACTCTTTTACCAAACAATACAAAAATTTTAAATAATGCAAAGCTTTTTAATAAAAAATGTAAAACTTATATAACTATTAACTATCTCCAAGATAACAATTTTTAATAGAATCCGATATTAAATGACAATAAACTGTCTGTCATCTTAGAAACGCTATTTTGAATTTTCCCATAAAAACGACGAAATGTCGTGTAAATCACATACACATGTAAAATTTCAGGTCAATATAATATATATGAAAGTGGTTCAAAATCATTGTTCAAAATTAACTAGCAAGATTTAAACACACACACTGACAAACATGTAAAGCATAAGCTTGTTAGTATAGTATTTAATGAGCGATTATAATAATGATCCTTTTTAATGAAAAGAAAATTTACAGTAAAAGTTAACAAGGTAAGATCCGAAGAGTTTGACATCAATATAGGAGTTCCTCAGGACTCAGTCTTGGGGCCCCTTATCTTTTTGCTGTTCATAAATAACCTGCCCAAAAATATACCCCAAACAACGGTAACGATGTTTGCCGATGACACGTCGATGGTAGCAACAGCAACTGAAGTTGAAACCCTACAAATTATGGCTAGTCTTATAATAAGAGAGTTTCATAATAGTCCAGTGTACGACGGTAAAAATATGATATTACCTCCGAATCCTATCGAGAATATGCATGAAATTTTGCAATTAAGCTTTACTTACCCTCCACTTCATTCCCTGCACTATGCCTATATGCGCAAATTATTCTTAGGGGTGAAAACTACCTATTATTGCAAAAACTTAATAAAATAATGAATTGAAGCATTTAATAAGTTAAAAAATGTTAATGTGGTTTGAATCAAGATTGTTTGATGTTTTAAGACACTAATATTTATTTGTCAACCCTTATTTGATTTATTTACTCCTATAGACTACCAACTATTATGATAAAATTGGGAAAAAACAGTTTATTGACTTTGTCATCCCAACTTTCTATCTTTTAAAAATCATCCCTTATTATGAAAAAAATTGAAAAAATCATTTACCGGCATATTTATATAATTTAATACCATCATTTGTCTTAATTTGGTATCTTATTACCGTGTTCAACTTGAATAATTATCTGCCTACTCCAAAATAAAAAAAAAAAAAGTGCGTTTGGTTTCTTGACAATAACTCGCATAATTTTTACGCTAGAAGGCTCATCAAAAAAACCATTTTGTAGAAATTTATGACCTACCAGCTCATAAAGGTTTCAAATTTCTTATTTTAAAAAATGCAACGTTTAAGGGGCTGCAGAACGGTACCAGTCACACGCTAATGCGAACTTTGAAAGGCCATATCTCGGTTACTGTGTAAGCTACGACAATAAAAATAAAAGTAAAAAAAATCCTAACTTTTTGTGCTCTAGCAATTTCTTCGTATCTTCGATAGTTTTTTAGTTATTTTGAAAAAATGAGGATTGTTAACAAACTTCAAAAATGCTTTTTCCACTTCAACCATATTTTTTTTCAAAATTAAGCATTCTAAACCGATGAAACTTCTGGATCACGTTACTAGTGCTTAAATAAAGTGACTTGTAAATGGATTAAGTTTAATTTTAATTAAGGTAGTAATGCCAAGGGTAGCATTGTTGTTTTTCCACGAAAAAAATAGGAATCGACCTGATTTTCATCATAACGCCCTTAGCCTTTATGCTAGAGAGTTCTACAATATCTATTTTAAAGGTTATTGTTAAGTACTTTAAAAAAGGTTTTATGCATTTTTCCCGTAAAATTTACCGTTTTCCTGTTATTCAATGTTGACTTTTTTAACTTTTTCGTTCAATATATAAGGCCCACCTTCAATAAGCCATAACTCGGTTTGTATTGGGCCTACAACAATAGAAAATTTGAAATTGAAAAATCGTTTTTTATAAGCTACATTTTTCCCCTTATACTTTTTTGATAAAATAAAGTTTTTGAATTATCCGTGAAAAACCGTTTGAAAACAAGATTATTTTTAAGAAAAATTGAAATTTTCAATCACAAATATCTCAAAAAGTATTGATTTACCCGACAGTTTTACAGTCCACATTTCAGACTTTAATTTAAATCCATCAAAAGATGTTAAATTTTTGGGAACTTGGATAGCAAATTGTGTTGGGACAACCACATAAATGAACTATGTAAGAAATTAAATAAAGCGTGTTTTGCAATAAACCAACTTCGATCTACAATGGACATCCTGCATTTATATTTTTCCTTGGCCTATTGCCATCTGTCAATAACAGCATATTATGGGGCAAAAGTGTTGATATTCAAAGGGTGTTTCGCAAAAAAGAATACTCGGAACCATTTTTAAAATCAATCCAAGAGATAGCTGCAAGCAATAGTTCATTAACAACAAATTACTAATAGTACAGGCAATGAAGGCAACATTTTGTAAAAACCTCACAAAAATTAGTAAAAGGATGATCTCCGGGATTTACGTAGGTAATAACCTGTAGAATGGAATGATGCATTCTTTGCACTTCCAAGTTCCGGGAAAATTCAAAAAAATTTGGAAAAACTTTACGATTTTCGTTTTTTTTTTGCTCTAGCGGCTAAAATAATAAAAGTGCAGAAAAAAGTTTTCAAATTTTTGTCTTACTTAAGCCGTTTAGGAGATAAATCCAGTTTTCCACTTACAGTTTTGAGCCGCTCAGAAATGCGCGGAAAATGAGAATTCTCTGGGAGTTTCCTACGACCGGACACATCGATCGATAATTCTTACTATTCAGAGCCGCTAAAAAAATGAAAACAACCTAAAATGTAGAGAAAAGTCTCAGCTTTAATGTGGAACTAATCACAAAAATCACAAAAAAACTTATCATAGAGAAAAAAGGGTTAGAAGATGGCTTAGTAAACTTTATATAGTTGATTTATTTATATCTTTGAATTTGATGCATCCTGTCTATTTCGCCCGTAATAATGGGTGCTTTTTCACTGCATGGATATTTATTCCACGCGCTTTAGCCTATATTTTGTGAAAATTTCATTGTGAATGTTAAGAAACAAATAAGTTGTATATGTTTTACTGTACGATTGTGCATTTTCTGAACGTGTATGAATAATGGAGACAAATTCAAAAAGTACTGCATGCATTTAAAAAACTCTTAAGTCATTCGAAAGAATATGTTTTTATTGTACGTATAATCCAAAAATTAAGACCGCTATTATTATTAATTAAGATATAGCGAATTCAACTCCAAAATTTGGAGGTGATTGATCGATCAGAAATATACCCTCTAGTCTGATCGCAAGGCATATTTTTCCAACAAAAGTAATTGCAATAAAATGTTAATTGGATTAATATATCATTATATAAGAATATATAAGCAAAATGAATTATCATTCTGACGACTCCCGGAAAAGATATGAATAAATCTGTGGATCAACTGTACAAAGTTTACTAAGCCATCTTCTGACACTTTTTCTGTATGATAATTTTTTTTTATGAATTTTGTGATTAGTTCTACATTAAAGCTGAGACTTTTCTCTAAATTTTATGTTATTTTCACTTTTTTAGGGGCTCTGAATAGTAAGAATTATCGATCGATATGTCCGGTCGTACGAAACTCCCGGAGAAGTCTAATTTTTCACGCATTTCGAAGCGGCTTAAAACTATAAGTGGAAAACCCGATTTATCTTCTAAATGGCTTAAATAAGACAAAAATTTGTAAAGACCTTTTTTGTAGAGAAAGAGACGAGCCTGTTGGGAACTTTTTTCTCTATTTTCATTATTTTGGCCGCTAGAGCAAAAAAATTGAAAATCTAAAAGTTTTTCCAAATTTTTTTGAATTTTCCCGGAACTTGGAAATGCAAAGAATGCATCATCTCATTCTCCAGGTTAGTACCTACTTAAATCCCGGAGATGATCCTTTTATTAATTTTTGTTACCCTAAATGGCTAATTTGGCTCTACTATAACTGTTCCATCCATTTACATTTTTTCTGTGTTCAAAATGTGTCAAATTAAATACTGAATTGAGACCAACACTCACAACACAAGATATCGAAGAATTCCAAGGCCTCCTTGTCACACAACAGCTCTGTACAAGAAACCACCATACTATATCTCTATAAATAAATTAGCGGATGATATTAAGAAAGCTAAAATACTTTTAGCTGAAAATTGTTTTTAGTGTCAACCATTTTTTTATTATGTAATTTTATATTTTTTGTTTATTATTGATACTTCTAAGTATCCTACTCATATTGACATTCACATCAATTCTTATACAAGAATTATACAGTGTTTAAATTGATCTCAGTTTTCCCAGTAATTTTATCTTCTGTCATGTTTTATACTACATTTTTCAAATTCTGTTAACTAACTTACCATATACACAATTGTGTATCATTAGTGGTTAAGAAACATTATTATTATTATTAATGTTAAGTAATAACTCACGCAGATGAAGTTTGCAGCGCGAGCCGTCGGCGAGTCCTGTAAATCATCAAGTGTGTTATTATCATTATCGCAAGTTGAATACTATACTTTATCTATGATTATAACAATAAATATTAATATAATAATTCAAACTACGTCCAAACTATTCAAACATGTCAAATCACCTTCCTGCCGTCAATAATAATGGACCATTATATTTTATTTTGCGCGTTACATCGACTGGACAGGCTAGGCATGAAGTTAAAGGTGGTTGGCTGTAAGCAGTGATTCATAACACTTGAGTGTTATCAAATCAAATTCAAATCAAGTCAAATTTTATTTCGAACAACATAAAACATAAAAAACCACTGCCTAAGGAATCACTACTTCCACATCCAGATTCTTCATCCAAGTCACTTTAAAGGAAACATCTTGACTATATTTGCACTCTAGTGTGTGGAAATTATTGGTCATAGAATATTATTATTTGGGGCAGATGTCATAGAAAAGTTTGAGGAGTTGGTTTCTATCATATACGTTAAAAATGAAGTTTCTAGTTTACCCTACTTATTTTAAACTATTCACAACCTACCACCTCCCACCCCTTCAATGCGGTCATCTCAATCAAATGTCACTACAATACATACGTGTACTAACTTTCAAGTGAATATCTCAATTTGATGTTATCAATCCCATTAATAATGAAGAGGAGGTGGTGGAGTTTGAAAAATATTAGAAAGAAATCTGAGGCCTTGGTTTCTAGTATATACACCGAATCCAAAATTTCTGTACTCCTACTTATTTTCCCCTAGTCCTCCTGTTAACCCCAACCCTTCTACGGAATCGTCCCAAAATATAATCTAGTTCCAAATGTCGTTATAATACATACGTCTACCAAAGTGAATATCTCAATTTTATTTTATCAACCCATCTAATAATGTAGTAAGGGTAGTGGAAGGGTTGAAAAATATTATTAAAAAATCTGAGGCCTTAGCTTCTAGGACATACAACGAATTTCAAGTTGCAGTACTCTTACCAGCTTGCTTTACTTATTTTTCCCTATTTACCTATACTTACTTACCCCCACTCCTTCAACGCAATCATGTCAAAATAGAATCCAGTTTCAGATATAGTTATAACACATAAATGTACTAAATTTCAAGTGAAAATTTAAATTTAATTTTATCAACTGTTTTAATAAGGGAGTGGGGGTGGTGGGGAGATGGAAAATACCAATAAAAAAACCTGAGACCTTCGCTTCTAGTGTATACACCAAATCCCAAATTTCTGTACTTTTACCAGCTTGCTTTACTTATTTTCCTCTATTTACTCCTATTTAACCCCCAACCCTTCAACGGAATCATCTCAAAATATAATCTAGTTCCAGATGTCGTTATAATACATATGCGTACTAAATTTCATGTGAATATCTCAATTTAATTTTATCAACCACTTGAATAATGGAGTAGGGGTGGTGGGGGGCTGAAATATAATTATTAAAAAATCTGAGGCCTTGGCTTCTAGTACATACACTGAATTTCAAGTTTCTGTACTCATACCAGCTTACTTTACTTATTTCCCCCTATCTACCCTTAAATAACCCCCAACCCTTCAACGGAATCATCTCAAAGTATAATCTAGTTCCAGAAGTCGTTATAATTCATACGTGTACCAAATTTCAAATAAATATCTCAATTTTATATTATCAACCCTTTTCATATTGGAGTAGGGGTGGTGGGGGTTGAAAAATATTGTAAAAAAATCTGACGCTTTGGCTTCTAGTACATACACCGAATTTCAAGTTTCTGTAGTATTACGATCTTGCTTTACTTATTTTCCCCTATTTACCCCTATTTAACCCCCAACCCTTCAACGGAATCATCTCAAATCATAATCTAGTTCCAGATGTCGTTATAATACATACGTGTACCAAATTTCAAATGAATATCTCAATTTTATTTTATCAACCCTTTTCATATTGGAGTAGGGGTGGTGGGGGTTGAAAAATATTATAAAAAAAATCTGACGCTTTGGCTTCTAGTACATACACCGAATTTCAAGTTTCTGTAGTATTACGATCTTGCTTTACTTATTTTCCCCTATTTACCCCTATTTAACCCCCAACCCTTCAACGGAATCATCTCAAATCATAATCTAGTTCCAGATGTCGTTATAATACATACGTGTACCAAATTTCAAATGAATATCTCAATTTTATTTTATCAACCCTTTTCATATTGGAGTAGGGGTGGTGGGGGTTGAAAAATATTATAAAAAAAATCTGACGCTTTGGCTTCTAGTACATACACCGAATTTCAAGTTTCTGTACTCTTACCAACTTGTTTTACTTATATTTCCCTATTTACCCCAAATTAACCCCCAACCCTTCAACCGAATCATCTCAAAATATCTAATTCCAGACGTCGTTATAATACATACGTGTACGAAATTTCAAATGAATATCTCAACTTTATTTTATCAACCCCATTAATGGGGTAGGGGTGGTGGGGGGTTGAAAAATATTATAAAAAATATGAGGCCTTAACTTTTAGTACATACACCGAATTTCAAGTTTCTGTACTCTTACAAGCTTGCTTTACTTATTTTCCCCTATTTAACCCCCAACCCTTCACCGGATATCCTCAAAAAACAATCCAGTTCCAGATCTCGTTATAATATATACGTGTACAAAATTTCAAGTCAATATCTTAAACTGTTCCGGAGAAAACGTGCGGACAAAAAAAAGTTACAGACAGACAGACCGACAGACAGAAATTTTTTTTTTTCGCCCAAATTTAAAATCTTGACGTTTCATGACATTCTAAACCTATTTCACGAATAAAAATTTTTGAAAATTTTTTTGCGATTACTATACTTCCAATCCACTACGTGGATGTGGAAGTAATTAATAACAACATAATTATAATCATAATTAAATAACATTATAAATCACGTTATTTGTTTATGGATAGTATTACTTGTTCAAAAGCAGACAAGTAATTAAAATATAATCTAATAAGAATAGATAAATGACTATCAGGGAAACTAAGCACCGACGCCCTGAACCAAAGCACGCACTCACCGGAGTGTGTAATGTATGTAATTCTATGAAGCATCCAATGCTGTGAAAATACACAGCGATCCATTTAAAAAAATATTGTAGTGTCACTTTTATATGCAATAATAACCTGTGTATATATGAAGCTAATTTTAATATGTGGTCAGTAGAGTGTTTATACCGGAGCTGGGCCTCCCCCCACCACTTTTCGTGACGTCATAGGTGGGGGGTAATTAGTGTGGTGGGGGTAATTCGCGTGGTGGGGGTAATTCGCGTGGTGGGGGTAATTAGTGTGGTGGGGGGTAATTCGCGTGGTGGGGGGTAATTAGTGTGGTGGGGGTAATTCGCGTGGCGGGGGTAATTAGTGTGGTGGGGGCAATTCGCGTGGTGGGGGTTATTAGTGTGGTGGGGGTAATTACTGGGGTGGGAGGTAATTAGTGGTTATTAACTGACGTGTAGATATTTAGGGATGTAAATAATGTGGTGGGGAAAATTATTGTGGTGGGGTTGATCTATCACTATAAAGGACCTGTGACAGTATCACAAAACGCAAATCTATCTCTGATAATCAAGAGTTAGCAAGTGAGTGTAGTGCAACCACCTCAATTATTTCAAGTGAGCAATATTTTTATATTACTTTTTGCGATTCTTTCACTGTACACATCCCATTTTAACTATGGAAATTTCGGAATTAGATTTATTAGCACTTAATGCAATGATTAGTGAAAGTACTGAGGTTTTGGAGCAAAAGCCTATTTCATCATTAATTAAAGACAAAGCCTATGTCATAAAGAAAATGTCAGTGGTCAATACGCGGTTTGGAAAATCAATCATCGTAAATTTGTTTGAGGAAAGTACAATAACAACTTTCAAATCATTTTTACCCAAACGAGTTGTAGAAAATATAAGTGAGGATGTAATCAATCAGATTAATTCATCTGGTGGTAAATATACATTGACATATTTAGGTCAGCGCCCTCCAACGTATGTCGGTGCAAAATCCAGTCCAATGATACGTTTTGGCGATTAATTTAGAAACAATAATTGTATTAGTTTTTTTTAATTTAGTTTTAATTTTCTACTAGATAATAAAATACAGTTAGAAAGAATGGTAGGAGTACTATAAAACGTAATATTGCTATCTCGTTTGAAAATACAGAGGCGTTATTATTTTGGTTAATGGTAATAACTTGATTTTCACAATATAACTCCATCAGTTTTAAACTGCGCTTACAACTTACTTAAGTAAGTGAATAATTTAGAGTTCTTATATGCATTTTTTAACAAATTTGTTTGCTTTCAGTTTAACCATTACCAACAAAATATGTGGATGCAATATTCAGCTCAACGATGGGTGAAGGCAGAAGACATTAAATCAGCCATCGAAAGGTTGTCCTGTGAACTATGGGACTTAAGGAGAGATTCGCAGCATTCAATAGTCTATGATATAAATGTCTTCTCAGATGCTGACGAAGCTCAACGTGTTGAAGAAGAATGTAATGCATATGAAACTGGAGCAAATTTATGTGACAGATATTGTCGAGGCTTTTTAAGTTTGGATGAGTTCTGTGAGCATATGGTTAGAAGGAAATTAAAACGTTTCCTGTATGAGATAGTGAAGTACCTACCAGTGGGGATTATTGAAAAATATCAGCTTGATGATGAAGATAAATAATATTTATTTTAAGTTACATTGTTGCAAATAAATAATTGTGTAATACATAGTATAATATCTTATTGATATTTATTTTATTAGGATTATATCATGATGTTAAATAAATAAAAAACCAAGTTAAAAGATTACATTTATTTTATTACCTATTTCTATTACATATCTAAAAAGAATATACCTATTCTTATTACATATCTAGAAAAATATACCTTACGCTTAAACAGTCTCATTGTAATTTTATATTTAAATCTATAATACTTCTATTAAGAAAATGAGCGTTTGCAAGAGCACAATGACTGATATTATTATACTGAAAATGTTCTAGACATTTTGGTGTGTTCAATAATTTAAGGCTGGGTAGAAGGGGCAAATAGTCATCTAAGTCTATAATCTTATTCCGTCTTAGATGTTGAAGTAGAAAATTCCTCTTCATTCTGCCTTTGCATACAATTACGACATCCTCTAATAGTGATTGACATTGATAATTATTAACTGCATTCTGGCAAAGTCGCTGAAGTATCAATGGTAATTCTGTCAGTTGAATGTATCCGTGGCTCCATTTTAAACCATGGTAATTTTTCTCCAACCATTGGTATTGTACCTTCTTGTCATGCGCAAGTGATGAGAATGCATGCGGTGGTTTGAAAAAGTAATGTGCTTGTTGTTCAGTATTACAGCATACAGCAGCCAATTCTTTTACTATAAATTCACTGTTTTTACATTGAAAACCTTGTAAGTCAACTATCAGCATAGGAGCTGTATAACTTGATTGCGCCATAATAAATATTTTTTACTTTGCAGCAAGAAAACCGCTTTGAACTGAACCATCCAATGCACTGTAGCTTAAATAAGTATCATGTAGAATAAGTGCATACACTCGGGTTTGTTCGGGGAACTTTGTCTTTCGAGTTTCAAATTCTATTTTTATGTCGACTGTGGATGATTTCATTGCATCCGGTTGGTGGGAGCAATCTATGACAAATAATGGAGATTTTCTGAATTCTGCAAGATCCATCATAGGTTCGCTCATATCTTTATCATAATAACTGCGCTGGAAGTACTCATAGGCATAGTAAGCTGCAGAGTCCAATTTCTTATCAAAATCTAAATTCCAACGCTCATATGGAAATACTTCAGAGTTTAGATAGAGTCGAATATTATTAATATCTGCATGTATAAACTTTGTGGAGTCCTTGGTTCTATCATTGGAATTGCCATTATTTTGAAATCCGATAATAATGTATCGAGGTCTCTCAAGACTGCTGGTAGTTTTAACAGCCCATATGTCAGAAGCAGTATCACGCAAAGTAGGTAATTCATAGAGATCCCACATACGGTAAGCCATCTTAACTCTAGCGTTATTACTACTCTTATTAATTCTGTTTAATAATTTAAGTTTCTGTTTATCTTCAGGCACAATATGTTTTATCTTCCATTCAATTTTGGTAATTTCTAACTGTGCATCAACCTCACCAATGTAAGAGTCTTTGAAGGATCGTGCTATAATCAAAATTAATTCCTGCTTTGCATTCAAAATTCCTTTGATGTAATCTTCTGCAAATCCCATGAGGAATTTAAGAGGTAGCTTACCACTGAAAACATGACTGACATTATCTAAAATATCTTGCTTCTGTTCGTTGAGACCCCAACCT
The DNA here is from genome assembly GCA_963583905.1 of Stenurella melanura. Classification (NCBI taxonomy): domain Eukaryota; kingdom Metazoa; phylum Arthropoda; class Insecta; order Coleoptera; family Cerambycidae; genus Stenurella; species Stenurella melanura. The sequence continues at coordinate 7,049,132 of OY757314.1, read as the reverse complement.
GCAGTTAGTAGTGATCGCAAATGTGTTTGTCCATATGATACCATAGTCTTCATTGTGGTAGTGATACCAGGTTTCCTAACGACAGCCACTTGCTCACCACCCATTTCATATCTGATTTCCTCGAACAGAAAAGCTAGTGCATTATTAGATAAATAACAGCTCTTGGTAGCGTCGCTAGGAGTAAAGTTTCCTTCTATATAAATGTAACTGTCTGCAATATCCAGTATGAGGTCTTGAAAATTGACAGGAATGCGTATTTCATCAGAGTTTCTGTAGTATGGTGAGCCATACGGTTTATATGTATGTTCATGTAAACTTACAAGTGACTGATCAAATACTGGCTCGCCGAACACCTCAAGTTTTTCACTAGATGTAATAGCCACCATGATTATTTAATTTTGTCTCAGTTTTAAACCAATGGATAGAAGAAATGCGCGGTCCTTAGCTGATAATTTATGTCTTGACCGTTTAAGATGCACACGTTGAATGAATCGATTTCCACTCTCATTCTTCTTTTTAGGACTGACTACATTATATCGGTGATGTGCTAGCCGTTGTTGATTATATCGGAAACCCATTGTACTTATTACAATATTAAAACTGTTTTAATTCTAGCTTCACAATAATCTTCTCACCTCGAAAATTAATTAAATCTCCATTGTCATCCAATATGTGCAGAGTAATGTTGTCGATAAACTGACGCCCTTCAGGTGTAACAGGCAAATATATGATGTTGGCCGGCTCCCTGGTAAGTTTGTAACCAGGTTCAACATCTATGTCAAACTCGAACATTGTATGGGATTTAATGGCATTCAGATACGCTCCGGAAATAATGTTGCAATCTACACGTATCATTCTTACTTTCATTATATCGATAGGGAGTGTCGACTCGTGAGTCTTGTTTGGCGCTAAATATGTCGGTTCAAATCCCAACAGACTACCAATAGAGTTTGCTTGTGTAAAGTCAATTCCATATTTTGATCTTATCTCACATTTCATTGTGTTGTTGTTTGCTCGCAGTTGAAATAATTTTTCTTTTTCTTCATTTTTGTTAGTTGGCATAGCTTTCAGTATTGCATTATATATTTCATCAATTTCATAGACTCCGTACGGTATGTGGATAAATGTGAGAGCTACTTTCGGTGAAGTCCTATAGCAAAAACCATTGTTTGTCTCGTCTATATTAAATATAGAATTGTATGAATAAAATCCGGTTAATCCCAGACCATATCGACAGCCCATATCTAGTTCAATCGGGGGATAAAACTCTGCACTGAGCACGCTTGAGCGGCTTGATAAAGTGAAAGTGCGTGACATGACTGATGTTTTTGGAGATTGTGCATGCCTTTATTGCGGTTTACAGCAGTAGTTGTGTATTAATTTTCTTTTCTTGGGCGGTGATGGAGATAGATTTATATCATTATTTGACGCCACGTTCACTCCGTCCACTTTACAGTAGCAGCAAAATATTTTTCGAGGGGACGGACCATCGTTAACATCAACATTATTTTCGTCTTCAAGAGAATAATGTTCTTGACAGTACTGGTATTTTAAAATATCAATGTCATCCTGAAGATGTTTGGGTAATTTCTCCCACACTAACGCAATTTCATAAGGGGCGCATGCAATCATTACTTCTTTAGGCATATCTGAAAGTTGCTCTTTACTCATCTTCAACAAGCTGCGTAGTCTAGAGAAAGCAATCAATGAGTGGCCCATCCGTTTAATTGCCTCTCGATCCATCGATGGAGTCACAGATGCCATTTGGGGAGTTTTATTTAACTTTCGAAGAAAGAAACTTTAAGCACAAATGACCACACCACACTGTGTTGAAATTTTGTTGACGCTCATAATTGTAGTAGATTTTATCCGTAAACGTTGAACCATTGCGCAAGTACAGAATTAATTCTCTTGGTGGGGGTAAATTGCCAAAACTATCGAAATATGTGACCAAACTACCACGTTTTTTATATGCCACCCAGTGTGTTCCCGGGCCATCTATAGTATCCAAATTTATGATGGCGGATTCATTGCGATGTGGTCCGGAATTTGGTAAAGTGTCGCGCATAAATATACCCCGAAAATAGGGCACCTTCATCTTCTCAGCATAATATTTAAGATCGATGTTAGTGAGAGGTTTTCGAGGTAGAGTGTCTAGTAGTTTTTTGAATTTTGTGGTTTTAGATAGAGGCCCAATCCCTTACGATATGGTTTCAAATATAGTCCCTTGCCACTTTTCCCAACAGCAATTGCTTCCATATGTCTATTGTGACGGCTTTTTTCAGCCAGTTCCTCTCTGCTGGTTTTAACATCATGTACAGCCTTGGCTATACCAGCTGCAGAGCCGGCTAAACTACCTAACGCCGATAATCCAGCAAAAATTGGTATCAAAGGTAGAATTCCACCAACTTTCGGAATTGGTATTATGCGAGGTGTACGGATATTGCGTTTTCCTCCAGCCGATCTCATGTGTCGTCGTGCAGCTTGAAGTGCTATTTGCATGACTTTCCGTGTATTCTTAGCTGCAAATCGCTTGCCATCAGCTTTACGTAAATCATCACGTACCTTGCTCACTATTCCAGCACCAAAAGCTATCTTTCTTAGGTTATTCTTTCTTTTGCTCTTCTTTTTAACTGTATTTTTTCTTTTTTTAGTACCAGATTTTGACTTAAATCCCATACCAAGACGTTGTTTTCCCTTCATTATAGTTGTAACCAACCACGCGGCGGCCTTTTCCCTCAAATTCGCGTCTTTGGATTTAACTCGATTCCAAGCAGCGTGTTCAAGTTGATAGTCTGCTCTATGTCGAGCTACTAAATCATTCGTGTTTTGATCGTACGCAATATCGTGCTTCTTGCATGCAGCATCGAGTTTGTTTATTCCTGGATCACCTCGCGCTAGTCTTTTTTGTAATTTGGTACCTGGACCACAATACTGGTAACCACCTGGCAAATGAAGTTCAAATGGAAGCTTATTTATAAGGGAATTTACTAACCCCTTACCGGCCTTTAAAAAACGATGGTTTTTACTTGTGCGCTGCTTGACCGACGACATTTAAATAACAGTTGCAATGCGTACATCTATTTATATAGTCTTCAACCTTGCTACAATGCGTATTGTAAAGCAGAGACAGAAGTTTTCTATAGATAATTTGGATGAAAAAGTTGGATATGGATTACAAATTGAATCGCGTCATGGGCCACTACTTCCGTCAACTGTTCGTGGACTTCTAATCGGTCCGAGTAACTGTGGAAAGACGAATTTAATGATATCGCTGATTACTAACCCCGTTGGATTACGTTTTGCAAATATATACCTATATTCAAAGTCTTTAAATCAACCCAAGTATGAGTTCTTGCGTAACATATTAGCACCAATTAAGGGATTAGGATTTTACACCTTTAGTAATAATGCTGAAATAGTGCAACCATCTGACGCCAAACCCGATTCTATTTTTATATTCGATGATGTTATATGTGAAAAGCAAGACGTAATTCGCGCATTTTTCTCAATGGGCCGCCACAGAAATGTAGACTGTTTTTATCTGGCGCAAACATATTCTCGCGTGCCGAAACAGTTAGTGAGGGATAACAGTAATTTTATAGCGATGTTCAAACAGGACGATATGAATTTACATCACATTTTCTCGGACCACGTCTCACCAGACGTATCTTTTAAGCAATTTCAAGAAATGTGTGCAGAATGTTGGAAAGATAAATATGGGTTTCTGGTAATTGACAAGGATAGAGAAGTGAATGAGGGAAGATACAGGAAAGGACTTGATAGTTTCATATATCCATGAAGTACTGTAATTAACATTTCAATAGATCACCAGACAGCACCGGGTTTACATCGGTGAGTTTATATAGTGGAAATGATGATTAAACGTGATAGTGAAACAGATGGACACATGCTAGGGAAAATAAATCTGAAACGTCAGCTAGTTGAGGCTACTGATTCTGTACGTAAAAAATTTAATTCACTGAGGAGTAGAAATGTGGAGACCCAGCTATCGCTCGAGAGGTTGTATGAACCCATAACAAAACCTTTAAAAGTAATATCATCTGCCTCACTGGTAAAATCACATAACCAGGCATCACCAACACCGACACAAAAATCAACACAATCTCGAGATAATGTGAAAGCTAGTACCAGTACGTTTAAAGCGACACCAGAAACCAGTAGCGAAGATGGCGAGAATAGTGCAGCTGACGCATATTATATGGAAACACCACCAAGATCGTCGTTAATGAGTACCCCAGGCTCAGAAAGATCCATTGGCAGTGTAGAAGAGAAATGTGGCGTAATCAAACAACATCTAGAAAATGTAAAATCCGGCAACTATAAATATGACACTGTATACGGTGTTCGTCTAGACCCCCATACAGGCAAACTACACATGGGTAATGCCGAGGTGCGGTTTTCTAGTGGGGATATTACGTTGTGGTATGGTAATAAGTCTCTAGGAACGTATTCTGGCAGTCCTAAGTTGTACGATGTACTATTTTTAAAGTATCCATTAGTGCTACGCAGCGATGAAGTATCTCTTTTTGACGAGGAGTATCAAATATATGGCGAAATATTAAAAAAGACGAGAGCAGCATATAAACAATATGATATCAAAAAGGGTTTGAATAAAACTAAATGGAGGAAATTCAGTGATATTATAAAACCACTAACATCTTCTACAATAATGACGAGATCCAGAACTGGTTTGGGCTTTCCCCAAATGCCACTTCAGAAAATATACAATAGTGAAGGTGTCGACTATGTTTATTGGGATAAGCCGAAAGAGTTGGTAGATCGTCTACGTCTGCTGTATAGCTCAAAAATGGCAGGTAACAGTGGTGTTAATAATGAAATAATTAGTTTGTTGGAGGAAATGAGAGAAGAAAAAATAATCTATTAACAAAATTATAATGGGGAAGTATAATATACTGTGAAATGCTTAAATCAGATCAGATGTAATTAGAAATGCTACCTGGTCACAACACAATTGATAAATTTGGACGCAGAAGAGGCGGCGCTAATAAATCATTAGTCGTGCGCGGTCCACCAGGTCTTGGCTTTAAGCTCACTGCAGATAATCACTTCGATATTCAGAATAAACGTTTAAAGAACATTGGAGAACCGGTAGATAGTCAGGATGGTGTAACACGTAACTATGTTGAAGAGCGACTTACTACCTTCTTTGCAGACATCCGCAAGGCTATGGATGAGGCCACTAACTTAATTATTACAGCAATGGAAAAGTACGTTAATGGTCAAGTTTTGTTAGCTGTTGCTACTGCAAAAACTTATGTAAATGAGGAAATTCCGAAAAAAATAGATAAAGGAAATGTACGGGTTGTTGCAGAGATGAAAAAGTATATTAATGAACAAATACGAGCGAATATTGATAAGGAACATAAAACAGTGGAAAATTCAATTTCTCAGCAAGCTAGAGAGCTTCAGAAAATAATTGACAAAATTAATAAATTAGAAGAACTAACTTATTAGAAATTAGTCTATCGGCAAACATGTAACAGCTTAGTGTATTCTCTGCACACCCATTCGATCCAATAAGTTAACATGGAAATTAGTGCTACAAAGAAGGCCGTTGTGCAGGAACTGCACAGGTTACCCCGAAAAAATTTTCGTAGAAGAAGAACCATTATCAAGGGCTATGGCGATTTATGGCAAATGGATTTGGCTGAAATGCAGCCATTTGCGAACCTTAACAAAGGTTATCGATATATCCTCGTAGTGATCGACTGCTATTCGAAATATGTGTGGACAAGACCCTTAAGAAATAAAACTGGTATAGAAATTACGAAGGGTATGAGGAGCATTTTGCAAAAATCGAACTACTCACCTAAGAATCTTCAAAGCGATCAGGGTACGGAATTTTACAACAAAAACTTTTCTACTTTAATGAAAAAGCATGCCATTAATCATTACTCTACATATAGTACGAAAAAGGCTGCAATTGTTGAGAGAGTGATACGAACATTAAAAAATTGGTTATATAAAGAATTCTCAGCTAGGGGTAAATACAAATGGCTCGATATTCTATCAAACATTACAAAAATGTACAACAATAAAATACATCGCACGATTGGTATGAAACCCGCTGACGTTAAACCAACCACACGTTTGGATGCGTATAATCACATTAGGATTGCTTTAAAACCGAAGTTTCACATTGGTGATGTAGTTCGAATAAGTGCATACAAAGGTGTATTTGAAAAAGGTTTTACAGTCAATTTTTCAACTGAACTTTTCAAAATTGTCAAAATCAATATAACTAACCCAACAACTTACCAGCTTGAAGATATGTATGGACAACCAATTAAAGGATGTTTTTATGAAATGGAGTTACAAAAAACTAAATATCCTGATATATATCTAGTGGAGAAGGTTTTGAAAAAAAAGAAAAACAAAATATTTGTCAAATGGCTTGGACTTTCCAAAGAACACAACTCTTGGATTGACAAAATGGATGTTGTATAATTTATAAAACTTTAAACCATGTAAAATATACATAATCAATTTATATATTTACTTATGTATCAGTAATAAGGAAATAAAATATGTATCTGACATTATTGTTTTATTTAAGCGTCCAAGATTGATTATTGAATTGCTTTATTTCACTGCAACATTATTTACATTTTATATTTCAGTAAGTTAACAGAAGGAAAAAAAAAACAATTAATTGAAATATGTTTTATTTGGAACAAAAATATGTGGAATATTCTAAATCTCAATATTTACAGAAAGCACAAAAAAATACAATAAAGAACGAACATCCTAATTAAATCCCCAGCCTCAAGAACTGGATTTCTTGACTTACACACCAGCATTTTCTGTAGTGACTCGTCAAAGTTGCATAAAAATGACCAACATGTTCGCATAATATTTTGTCTGTTCTGCATTTGCTGCATATATTATTCCAGCAATCATCCCCATACTTATCACAAGCTATACACCGCTGTCTTAATGGATAGTCCACGCTGCACATAAGACAAACATCTCTGTTTATTCCGAAATTTGTGCGAGTCAGCAGCTGGAGACACTTGCGGCATTGACGCTCACCTGAACGTCTTCCTCGAACCTCTTGGCATCTCTTAATTGGCACGGGATTCTCCTTTACACAATTTACACACAATCCAGTACATGAATTTATATATATCTTCGGCCAGGACACGTAACAATTATGACACACAATTTGGCCATCCGTACGAAATGGATATGCTGCAACGGTTGGTTTGGATTCCCACTCTTTTGGAAAAGGCATTTTAATACTTAACACTTTACAATATATAGATAGTATGAAAGCAAAATACTGACTAAGTTCCTCTTCTCGTTCATTCACATTTAAGTAGATGTTTAGGGTGCTGACGTCAGAGATGATATGACGTGACCGGCTACAAAGAGGATATAAACGAGGAGGTGACTCGATACAAGTCAGTTGATTTTCAACATTATAACCTACCCTACGTTTACGTTTACGCAAGTTCGTGTATATACAATGGCAGCTGTACCAAATTTCATGGCTGGTGTACCAGGATATGCCAATTTACAATTTTTGAGCTGGTTGGCGGAGTTCGACTTGGTCAACAATTTGTGGAGTGACGATGAAGGCGACGCAGATGTGGCAGCTGTAGAAGGTGGTGTCGAGGGGGAAGATGGCCCAGAGGTTGACGAAGAGGATGTTGTCGTAGGGCAATTAAATGATGATGAAGATACGGATGCAGACTCAGATGATGGCATCGTTGCGGATGCATTCAATGATGAGGATGTTTGTGAGAAGTACCTTCTAAGAGGGAACCCCAGGGATGAGTTATTCTGCACCACCAAGACGTTTGTGGCTATTGAAACAAGGGATGGTGCAGAATATCATATTTGCTATGGGTGTTATATAGCATACCAACAGCGCGTCAACCTCTCCTTACATCGACACGTCGACTACCACGCCACAACACGCCTGACGGATGGCGAAAGGGGTTATTGCAAATGTTGCAGAGATCCGCTGTACCAAATTAGGCCAGTGGAGATCTGCAATATTTGTAATAATCAAAATCCATAAATTGTGACTGCAAATATGTTTATATGTAAATAGTTTAGTTAAAGTATTTGGTTAGTTCTTAGGTTAGTTCTTAGGTTAATTTGTTTTTTTTGTTGTTTTTTATTCTGTAAATAAATATATTTTATAAAAATATTGCTTTTTTTTTTTACTTTCTATTTTAAGTGTAAATTAAAGTGAGGGTAAATCGTCATACAGTCTTTAAACTGTTGTGCTATTATATTGGTGATGACTTTGATAATTTAAAAATCGTCTTTAAGAAACTTACTACCCCACTCTTGTTAATGTAGGGTATGTTGGAGTGGGGGTACGTTAATATAAGAAACTCCTCGTCTCTTGGTCCTCAGTTAAACTGCAAAGCTGGTGAAAACAAATGGCTTCCCAAGATAACGAAGTAACGTCCAGCGACTCCACAGAGTTCACAACACCGTTTTGGGAATACGACGTAATGTTGGGGCTCTCATATAATGGGCAAGGTCCAGATAGCAGTAATTGGGTGGTACAAATGCGCTATCTGGAAGATTTGGAGGATGAAGAAGGTCCAGACAGTAGTGATTGGTGGGAGCCATTACCACCAATGGATGCAGGCCCGTCAAACAGTCCTTCATCATCAATGGAGGTGGAGCCGCCAAGCAGACCCTCGTCTCCATCAGCTTGGTCATTGGAGACAGAGTCGATAAGTGCTAGCGACTCGGACTACGAGGATGATGAAGATTCTCCCGAAGAGCAGGGTGAATTTATGTTATAAATGTATATATTGTAAATGTATAGATTATTAGTTCTTAGATTATTTTTTGTAAATAAATGTTCTTTTTGTAAATAAATATTTTTTTTTTTGTAAATAAATATATCTAAATGTGAAAATTTTTATTTTTTACTTTCTATTTTAAGTGTTAAATAAAGTGAGGGGTAAAAATCTACTTATATAATAAGAAACTAGTATACTTATCTTCATTTGCTTTAATATGAATACTATTTAAGATCCAACCATCTTCCCCACCAGTGATTTGACCTTACCGAATGTCATACCATTGATATGGCCTGAACGAGTGTGGTATCAAGATCCTGTAACTGACGAGTGGTCAGTCCTCATATTTATCATGGGTTACGAAGGAACCACGAGGACCTGCTGATGTCACTACAAATGGTTACCTCCTAACCTGCTCGGATGCGGACTACATTTGCATCCGATGCAGAAACATATAGAAAGAGATACTGAATTTAGATAAATTGTATGCAAATACTGTACATATCATAATAGGCATTTACTTATTTTACTAAAAAATCGCCCATTAAAACAGAAAATATTTTATGAATTCTCCACAGTTAAAACCAAAAATATTTAGTGTAAAAGCTATCCACAAGGGGTCTAAATTATTAAACACATCTTAGGACAAAGCGCTTAGGCGTGACTTTTTGGAGCCTTACGAGAAACTGCGCATGCGCGATTTTCGTCGCAGGAGAGGCCCGGAATTCCGCGCGCGCGTGTCTTGGGTCGGGTGCAAACGCGCTTCGCGCGTTCGCACGAAGCGCGTTTGCACCCGACCCAAGACACGCGCAAGCGCGTGTCCTGGGTCGGGTATTGAGCGAAGCGCGAAGCGCTTCGCGAAATCGTGTTGAGGTACCCAGACTGTTTGCGGGCTACGCCCGCAAACAGTTTGGGTAAACGATTTCGCGAAGCGCTCCGCGCTTCGCTCAATAAATCTCTTTATGCATGTTTAACCTAACCTAACCTAACCTAACCTAACCTAACCTAACCTAACCTAACCTAACCTAACCTAACCCGTGACGCGGGTTTGGGAGGGGGGGGGGGGGGGGGTGTGAATATATCTGTAATTAGGAAAGGTTTTGGAAGGGGTTGTGAAGGGAAGAGGTTGTAAGGGAAGAGGTTGTAAGGGAAGAGGGGGAGGTGACTACGGTGACAAAATGACAAGATAATATCAATTTTATTTATTAATTTATTAACAGTTTTAATTATTTTTACAGGAATACATATTAGTGATACTTATAACTAAATAATTTTTTTTTTTGGGTTTTTTATATTTTTTTTTAGATCTTTGATTTTTCTCTTTTATTAATTTTTTTTATATATTTTTTTAACCAATAATTTTTTTTTTCATAATTTTTTTTATATATTTTTTTACCCAATATTTTAACTTTTTTTTATATTTTTTTCAATAATATATTTTACAATTACAAACTAATAATATTTACAATTAAACATAAGAACTTACACTAATTATACTTAAAACCATACAAAATTTTATACTATTATCTAATAAATAAACTAACAAAACTACTAAAATATAAACATAATAATTAATATATATACAATTGCTTTACAACCTCTTTGCCTTTATTTATATGTTCTGGCCAAGAACTTTTAATTTATTGTCAAGACCTTCCAGCTCTCGACGGGACTTAGCCGCGGCGTTGCGGCGAGTATTGACGCCCTCCATTATATGGCGGGCCTCAATCCTCTCCGCATTTGCGCTAACGATAATTTGTTCCCTTTCGATGTTTAATCGGTTAATTTGAGATTGTAACCTCTCAATTTCTACGTTCAAATTTTCTGCTTGCTGAAGCCGCTGTTCGACATTGGCTTCCTGTGCCTCAGCCTGCAGCTCTAACAAATTATCATTAGCGCACGCCGCTACATCATTATCATACTTTTGTTTCTTTTGTACCCTTAAATCTTTGAGTTTTTTAAAGGCACTTCGAAACAAATCTCGGTCCGCTTCCTGCGAAAGAAAATCGCAATCCGAATCAGAATCTGAAGGATTCTGAATCGGTGCTACTGGTGACGGGACAAATAAATTTTCAATCTCAATGTTTTCCAGCGCTACGATTTCCTCCGCAGGTTCGAGCTGTGGTACCGCCTCGAACGTCATGTCGGAATCTGTAGAATTCCGACTTGGTGTTCGGAGCGGTGATGACACCGCCGCGCTAGAAGTGCCAGCTCCTTCTAGCGCGGCGTTGCCACCTGAGGATGGACGTGGCGGCACCGCATAAGAACAGCTTGGTTGTTCTAATGCGGCGTCGTCAAATCTACCACCTAACACTGGACTTTGAGCCGCGTCGCGATTTACCTCGCCGTTAAGGTTCATCAGTCTACCCTTTCCTCCTATGCCTCTGCCTACAGTCTTTATCACAGGCCTAGGAGGATCCTCGAGAATAGGGGTTATCGGCTCAGGTAAATTTGTATGTAAATCAATAATATTTTGAATAATGTGTCTAGGAGCGTCGGAAAAGTCCGGTGTTGGTGGATTAACCCTTCTTTGACCACGCCCTGATGCCGCCGACGACGACTTTGTGTTGGGGTTTGCACCACGTCGACCCCTACCCCTGCCCCTACCACTCCCCGATGCCACCGATGATGACTTTGTTTTACTACTATTAGGTTTCCCTACTTTCTTATTTTTTAAATTTGCCTTGGGCTTTACAACAAAGTCATCATCAGAGTCATCGTTGTGAATTACGCCCCTTTTGGGCTTTTTTGCTTCTGGCGGTTTCACAAAGTCGTCCTCAGAGTCATCACTAGTAACCAATGATATTGATGCACAAGAGGGATGGAAGGTAACGCGACGCCCATCCTGACTCCTCGATGCAGAAGCTGTTCTTTTAGATGCTTTAACTTTTGCATCTAAACGAATAAGCTCCTCAGCATCGAGGAAATCGTTTTCACGATCCTGTAAATCTGCGACTTCGGTGCTATCGGAATGAATTCCTCTAGCATCGTCGTCGGAGATATGAATTACAGGATGAATGTCCACGTCAGGATGGTTTACCGCGTGCCTTTGTTGACCGCCATAAACTGACCCACGAATGCCAGTGCTAGTACTTGCGCAAGAGGTTTCATTAGGTGTGGCTTGTGTTGCGTTTGAGGCCGGGATTCTAACATTGGAAATTATATTTACCCCTAATCCCGGCCTACCTGCTATAGTATAAGTCGGGCCCATACTTCCTGCACCAGGTCCTAGGGGTGTCGGACCTGTTGCGCTACCACTTGGCGTCGGTACATTATTATTAGATGCCCCGGCCACAACGAATTGTGCCACCGGAGCCGCAGCATATATTACGCTGCTCGATGTCGTTACCGACGCACCTACTGTGGTAGCAGGGCCCGATACAAAATTGGTCAAAATAGCCACACCCTGCATCATCCTCTGAGCAGTCCTAGCCTCAGATTCGTCTGCCTTTTTACGGCTGCCACCAGAGACATTATTTCTCACCATTATGAGACTAATTATCGAACTTTAAATAACAAATAAAGTACTTACAATTTAAAATATCAAGTGATACTTGGCACAGAACACAACACAAACAACACAACTGCACAGTTCAAAAAGTTGAAGGCAAAGAGAACCTTAGAAGCGTCCTGAAAGTATAAATACCCCACGCTCACCCCTCTACTTCCACCACTCCTGGAGTAGGGAATTGGTGGGATGCTTCCTCCTCATTGGTTGAAATGTATCACGCCACAAAAGTCGAGCGCCACGTCAGGCATCGCGTCATCTCGAGTAGGTATCAGCATTGTTGCCACATAACCCACGTGGGACCGCACGGCTTGCGAACATCCCTCGAATAGACGCCAGCGTTGTTGCCACATGACCCACTCTAACTGGTATGTAACAAAGACTGTGGTACAGTACCCACCATAAGAAATCACGCTTTACCTGACTTTAATATAGGATTTCCTGTTACCACATAACCCACGCTGAATCTTACGGATTGCAAACTTGCCTCGAATAGACACCAGTGTTGTCGCCACACGGCCCACTCTAATCGGTATGTAACCCAGCCTGTGGTACAGTACCCACCATGAGAAATTACACTTTACCTGAATTTAAAATAGAATATCCTGTTACCACATAACACACGATGAATCTTACGAATTGCTACATGGCCCACTCTAACCGGTATGTAACAAAGACTGTGGTACAGTACCCACCATAAGAAATTACGCTTTACCTGACTTTAAAATAGGATTTCCTGTTACGACATAACCCACGCTGAATCTTACGGATTGCAAACATGCCAGCATTGTTGCCACATGGTCCACTCTAACCGGTATGTAACCCAGACTATGGTACAGTACCCACCATACGAAATTACACTTTACCTGACTTTAAAATAGAATTTCCTGTTACCACATAACCCACGATAAATCTTACGGATTGCAAACTTGCCTCTAATAGACACCAGTGTTGTTGCCACATGGCCCACTCTAATCGGTATGTAACCCAGTCTGTGGTACAGTACCCACCATAAGAAATTACACTTTACCTGACTTTAAAATAGAATATCCTGTTACCACATAACACACGATGAATCTTACGAATTGCAAACATGCCTCGAATAGACACCAGCATTGTTGCCACATGGCCCACTCTAACCGGTATGTAACAAAGACTCGTACAGTACCCACCATAAGAAATTACGCTTTACCTGATTTTAAAATAGGATTCCCTGTTACCACATAGCCCACACTGAATCTTACGGATTGCATACATGCCTAGAATAGACGCCAGCGTTGTTGCCACATGACCTACTTTAAGCGACACGTAACACGGGCCATGGTACAGTACCTATCATAAGAAATAACGCTTCATTTAACTTTAAAAGATAGGAGTTCTTGTTGTCACATGGCCCACGCTAACTCTTGCGGCTTGCAAGCCTCGAATACATGCCAGCGTTGTTGCCGTATGTCCTTCACTAAACGACACGTAACTCAGGCTGCGGTACAGTGCCTATCATAAGAAATGATGCTTTATTTAAAACTTAAATATTAATTCTGGTGCAAAGCTTAGTAACGACATATAATTATTCTTTTCTGCGTATACTTTATTACAATAAGAGTTAACAACAATAAAAAGGGGTTCTTCAATTCATTAACATTTTATTTACAATTACATATTCCTACATATACATATTACTATATATACATATACATTACATATTACTACGTGTAAAGCATGAAATTAACTTACAATGTTTTTTTTTTACAGTATAGTACATATCTAGAGTTAACATAATTTATAATATTTTAGAACTGTGTGTTCAACAAAACATCTACTTCTAATGTTAAATTAGTTACTTATCCAAACTATAATTAGTTTACAATGTCTTTACAGAAAAATACACAAACAAGCTAAAAATAATTTACAAAATTCTGGACTTTTACGTTAAACAAAATTTCATCTTTTAATCACGATTGCTGGCTTAACTCAGCTATTGCCGCAAGTAAAAGATCCATTTTATCCATTTCACCAGTGCTACTTTGGACGTCATTAATAGCAGCCATTAACCACCGAATATTTTGTTCTTGCTCGGTTTGAAAAAATTGTATGTCAGAGTGACCCCACGGCAAAGTTTTTGTTGTGTTGGGGATGACAAAGCGCTTATCATCATGATGAGACAAAGCCACTTTGTTCTTTACTTCGGTGAAAATATCATGCAATTGACTTCGAAATGTATTCATCTTTCTGAATATTAAGCCACCCTGTTCAACGATTTGCTTATAGTCGTCTATTGATAACTCTTTTTGAATGACAGATCTCTTCACACCTTTTGCTTTTTTTAACTCGCTACCCACAGATTGCACGCAATAAGCTTTTGCTCCCGTGCCATAAAAACTAATTATTGGATCCGCGGGAAACTCATCTTTAAAATTGCCTAAAATCGGTGGGCTTTTAGGTACATTAAATATATTACCGTGCTGATAATTCGAAGTATCGAATTTATCTTGGTTTTCTATCATAAAGTCATAAAAATTTTCTGTTAAAATTTTAATAATTAGACTATCAGTATCAGTATACAATAATGAAGCCTTATCTCCAAACTCTCTTTTAATTACATTATAAAAAAAATTGTACAGCACCGTTTTCGACAATTCCAAGACACAAAAGCCAATAAAAATTGGTTTAGTGTACTCTACCTTCTGTTTCCCCATATGGATCGCCACAAAATCTTCAGTGAATATCGAACATGTTTTGAAATTTGGACGAGCTATTAATGCATTTGCACCCATACTGCGTCTAATACTCTCCCAATGAGTAACCAACTTTATATCTGTTCTGTTTTCCACATTCTCCATTGTCTTACCGAACGCGGCGTTGTTCATTAATTTATATTGATCTTTTTCAAATTTATTTGTCGCTTTGTTTCTCATCTCGGTGTTTAAGTCTATGTATTTCTTTAACCACCTAGATTGATTAAATTTAAGAATTCTATGTATTTTAGTAACCTCTAACCCATTATTAATAGCCTGCTTTAAATTTACGTAGTGCACTACATAGTTTTTTTTATCATTCAAATTTGGTATTAACTTTTTTAATTTTGATTTTGAAATGGGTGGCACAATATTTTCAACTAAAAAGGGAAGATCTGAGTGCAAGTCGTGTAAGTGTTCTGGATAATGTATGTCTACTTCAAGAGCGTACCCATGGGGGTTATTATCCGAGATATTCATAATATCTAAATCACCGATTTCTGTCTCAGACAGCCACGTGAAGCCCCCCATGGGCAACATATTTGACATACTATGTCCATATAAATTCGTGGCGTCTAGATATGTGAGAAATGATGATGGCTCATTGGGATCGTAATCAGGCAGAAACTTATTATTTGCAATATGTTTTCTTTCTGAACATTGACTTATTCCACCCCTTATACCCCTTTTAAAGAAGTGAATCATATCGATATCCGTTAACAATTCTAACTCTATTCCGGTTAATTTTAACATTGCATCCCATGATAATCCCGGAGCTGTATAATACTGGGCTGGATCTAGTTTATATTTATCTAAAGAAATTGTCCGAAAATTTTCAAACACATCGCATAGAAGAAGCACGTCTGATTTCAAATAAATATCTGAATAATCGCCAAGACAACGACATTCAAATAATCTCCAAACATCCTTAGCCCGCAAATAATCTGCATCTGATATGTGCTCTTTGTTTAAATTATCATAAAATTCCTCTTTAGATGGTAATTCAGTTACATTTAATTTCTCTATACTATCTATAAAACTATATGGAAATACCCCCTTCTGTCTCATTAAATTAAATTTATCATCATCATTATAAAAACTACGTGTTGTTCTCAACTGATCGTCCTCTAAATTCGCACCTAAATTTTGTAATGAAGCTGACAAAAATTTAAAACTATCGATAAATCGTAGCTGTAAATATTTCTTCTTTGTAACCCCTTTCTTATCAACATAATCGTGCATATAAAGGTGTTTCGTAAAGGATATATATTTTTCTTTATTTTGCGCTATTACCCCAACCTTATCCTTGTATTTACACAACTCTTTGATGAACAGATGACTATCGTATCCACTCATATTGTGAAATATAATAGGTATGAAATTGGGTAACTTGTAATTTAAGTTACAGACCGAATGTGCAGCACCAAATCTTACTTTACCTGTTAAGTGACAATGGTCCCGAACTTTAACATCCTCTCCCTCGAAAAGCCCCCCACATATACCACACGCGGTCGCATTCTGAAAATTTTCGTTTTCTTGCGCTGTGAGTTCTGCCATTGGGACTATATATTTCATATGTGTGTTATATATATTCCTTAAGTCAGCCTCTATACGCGCTACAAAAACTTGGGCTGCATCACATCCCCGATACAAATTAAACTTGGAGAGAGAATTGTCAAAGGAGCACTTAATGTAATATGCAAAAGAGTAAGGCTCATGTTTAAAGGTCTTATTCGTGAAAGAGCGTTCGGGGTTTGGCTCGCACGTATTAATAGGTTTTAAAATAGACTCAAAGTCAGCATATACTACAAATGGTACTCGCATTTGTTTCTCAATGTTTTCAAATTTTAATATATTCTCAGCAACTTCTTTACCAAATTTGTTAATTCGAAATTTCGTTGTGGGTGTTGTTGTGTAAATATGATTACAGTCATTTCTCTGGTGTTGAAATAAGTGACGTTCATTATTAAAGTAAAGTAAACACCCGTCACAAAAATGTTTCTTATGATCGCTACCAGAAACTTGGGTGGAAACTAACTTAGATAAATCCTTTATCCAACAATAGTGACTATTAGCACAATCGTTATTACAGTGATGATTCTCGTCACCAACACATTCACTCGAAATTAGCAATAAATTTATGTGAGTATACATTTTTCTTCCCGAGTAACGTAAAGGTCCAACAACTTCATACTTAACCCTATTATTTTCAAATTTCTCCTCTAAACCGTATACATTAATTGAAATATTATTCATTTCCTCAAATTTTGATATATCTCGTAATTTTATTGGAAAATTCATACCTGTTACATTTAATACGCTTGAAAAATGTGGATATGATGATGTGTAAGATACATGGCCATTTGGGGGATACAGCGCTGACGTCACAGCCCAAGCAAAGCAACATTGGTCCTGGTTCTGTACATTCACCACAGCCTTCCTATTTTCAATATATTTCGGCAATTTTATGTATGATGAACCACCCAAAGGACTGTACTTGTTAACATTAATTTCAACAAAAGCAATTCTTTCGAGTGCCCAACCTAAAAAATAGACAATGGTTAATCATTTTTTTTAATACTTTACAAAAATATTTGCATACCTGAATCACGTTCTTGAAACTCAGTACTTTGCATAACCATAGAATCCACAAAACTATCCAAAACATCATTTAAATTCATGGATTCATCCAAAATACTATTGGAGGTATTAAATGATTTCATTTCAATTATGTCTTGAGCTGGTAGAATGTACCTGGCGAAAGTTTCCATATTTACTTTCACTGTTTTATGAATCCTCAGCACTTCCTCCAACAGATTTAGAATCTTTGGTCTGATTTCGTTAAAAAACATTGTGTAATCCAGATAATTATTTTCACAATGCACTCGATATGTTATGATTCTGTTCTTGAAAGCCGTTTGGACAATAGCTACACCATCCATCATAGGGGCACATGAATTTGTCCTATGCTGCAGTGTTCTTCTATGTGATTTCATCTGAGTTGCTGTTAGAGTCACATTACAGCAATCACATGTTTGCATACTAGTAGATGATGTTGAAGGAGTTGAATCAACTCTGGGCCGCTTTGCGAAAGGTCCCTCATTCCCACACGATTGTCTTTCATGACGACGTAAATTGTCGCTACGTGTAAAGCTTTTACCACAAGACGTACACGAATGCATAATTAATCTTTACTATAGGAACCTAGCCTATTCAATGATCATATGTTAACTCCTCTTTTGTATTTATAGGGACAGGGTTACCCCCACTCCCGTGAATAAGATTGTAACGTCATAGCATTACATCCTACTCACCACACCAATTACCCCCCTCCAACTCAATAATTACCCCCACCGCAGCAATTGCCTCCCACCACCCTAATTACCCCCACCATACTAATTACTCCCCACCATACTAATTACCCCCACCACACTAATTGCCCCCCACCACACTAATTGCCCCCCCACCACACTAATTGCCCCCTACCACACTAATTGCCCCCCCCCCCCGGCTATGACGTCAAGAAAAGTGGTGGGGGGAGGCCCAGCTCCGGTATAAACACTCTACTGTGGTCCTTTTAGTTCACTGTAACTAATGTTTGTATATTTCTATAACAAGGGAGTTACACCCCTTAGCCACACTATTGAGCTACCTTGTATATTACTAAACATATCAGGAATATGTTTTACAAACATTTCTGAGGAATGAGAACTTTGGATCGAGATAATAGTTGTCCATATTTTATTTGTTTTAGTGGGCAGTATCGATCCTTTGTCGGAAATTACTTGTATCACTGACGTCCTTATTTTTATGAGTCAGTACCGTTACAACATTAAGTGAATGTTATTTATCTTCGATAATAATTGTAAAAAGATAATAAAAAACCGAAACCGCGGAACCGTTGCAGATAATGATGAATGCCACCGACGACGAACTGTTTCACATAACAACTAATTCACTAGAAATCCGATCGAAATCACACTGATTCTAAATAGTCGAGATCTTATAAATAAATATATATTCATGTTCATGTAACATGCAGATTACATACCGCTAATTATCAACATTAAAGGTTTTCTTATTCAACATTAATTTTAGAGAGTTTCACAGTGTTAATTATACAAGCAGGCAATTAAGCGGTGAAAAAAGTAGGTACAAAATGCAAGGCAAATTTATGCCGTTCGTTAGTGTCACGATTTCAACGCAATTATTTCTGGTAATTTCTTATAAGAAACACTGTATTAGCGGATTCTATTTCATATTGAGTACCAATATTTACTTTATAAAGAAAACATATCCTGATAATGCCAACTTGGTTGGCGAAACGCGCATCGAGTAGTTGTGTAAATATTTCAACGTTGCAAGAGCTTGAGCTCCACCCCTTAACATAAGTCTCAAAATTTGGCAGTCCTTGGCAGTCCTTGGCAGTTTCGTAAAATTGTAGAGTGCCACACCAAATATCTCGCTTAATATCTATTGTAGAAGAATAAAGTTTTAGAAACAGTTATCCCATTTTTTGTGAGCTATATTTCAGTAAAAAGAAATTTGAAATCCATAGCCTACTTTATGAGATATATTACAAAAACCTGAAAAATAGGAAAACCACAAACGGTTATAGCTTCCTTGTTTGAGGAGATACGAAAAAAGTTAAAGGAATGAAAGTTGACGGCAAAGACAATAAGAATAATAACGTGTAACAAAAAAAATCGAAAAATGCAGTTGGCTTTGACATACGCTATTGTGCAAAAATGAAAAATACATATCTCAAAGTAGGCCATGACGCCATTAATTCCGTTATTTTTTTCTCATTCCAACGATATAAAACATGTCACAGAAATTTTAACCGATAGTGTCAATATTTAATATTTTACGAATACCACACAAATGGATTGGCCCCGGAGGTCCGGTAAACTGGCCACCGAGGTCCCCTGATCTTACACCTCTAGATTAGTTTTTATGGGGTCATCTCAAGTCAGAGGTGTATAATGAAGAGTTCAATATACGAGAAGAGCTTCTAGAAAATATTATTACTGTATGTGATAACATTAGAAATAATCCGGAAGTGATTGATAGGTGAGTGAAAAACGTTCTCGAAAATGTATTGACGTTGGTGGCATTCATTTTGAAAACCCGTTATAGTTTTAATTATTTGCACCGTTTTCAATTTTTTTGTTCAATTATTTAAAGTTCTAAATGAATTTATTTTGTCAAAATAAAATTGCATATTTTCAAGTTATTCTCAAAAGGTGTTTAATATTTTTTTAAATTGTGCTTGTTAATTCAAGCCTCTTCACTAACATTAGATTTCTTTCATGAAAGAAATAGAATGTGTATTATTTTGGATGAAATTTAAACTAAAAAAAGCTTAGAGACACTGAATGTTAAAACAAAAACAAACAACAATCTCTTTTATGGGGTATTTAGCCAAAATTAATAAAATAATCATGTTAGCAACTGGATTGCTATTTGTAGAAAATCAAATTTGGTCTTTCAATACTTTTGAAAATTTATTGAAGAATAACCATAAACCTGCCATCAAATATTATGACATAATTTTATAGTCCATAGACTTTTTAAGTTTACTAAAATTTACCAAAAAATAATATACAGTGTGGTGTTAACGACCCTAAGAGCCATATTAAGAAAATATGGTGGACTGAAGTTCTGGTCAAAAACCATAAAAACGGTTCACATTCAACGGTAAGTATAGGGCTGTTCCGAATGCTGGTGAATAATGCTGGTTCAGCATATTTTGTTTTTAGCTCGAAAAAAACGCAGAGAACCGAGCACAGAACACTGAGAAAGAACTGACGATCTCAAGCGGAATGCGACCTTTGATATGTTACGCGACCATATCGTGCCCTATTTAGTGAGGCACCGCGCTTCATATACGTCCTTTAAAAGTCGTATATTTTGAGAACCACATACCGGATTCAACTTAAATTTTCAATATCGCCTAATTTTAAGTAATACTTTATCCACAACAACTACTAAACGAATTCATTAAATGGGCAAATTAACGTACTACATATTGTTATTCTAAAATACATAATACACGTCATTGAAAAGTTAAAATAAATTGTATTTAATCCAACCTATTACACCAGAATAGCTTTTTTTACCTACTGATTCCTATTTTAAGAAGTAATGGTGTATTGCGGCCGACATCCGCATATGAACTGAGGCGGTTTTAATATTTTGCGACGGTATTATATATTATACATAGGTACTAATCATACCATATATATAGACTGTGAGTCGGTGCATATCCTTGACTCGATTCTCGACTATTTCCAAAGTATTGCGGAGCATTCCTGAGTATTGCCGGGGTATTCCTGAGTATTCTAGAGTATTGCCGGGGCATTCTTTAGTATTCCCGTGTATTGCTGAGTATTCCCGAGTATTTCCGTGGTATTCCTGAAAATTTGTACACGTATTTCCGGCAGTGGTTGACCCCTCGTCGGCCGCCATATTGGATTTAGAATAACACCACACAGCTTATTGTTTTCTACTTGTCATAACCTTTCACTTGATACCCATACCAAGGGGGTTGTAAAAAAATATAGGCGATTAGCCATTTTGTGCCGGCCGCCATATCGGATTTAAAATGACGCGACACAGTTTATTGTATTCTACTTTATATACCCCTTCACTTGATACCCATGTCGAGGGGGTTATCAAGAAAAAGGTAATCCGCCATTTTGTGGTGGGCCCCTTATGGGATTTAGAATAACGTCACATAGCTTATTGTATTCTACTTGTCATACCCTTTCATTTGACACCCATGTTGTGGGGGTTGTAAAAAAAAAAAAAGGTGATCCGCCATTTTGCGACGGCCGCCATTTTGCGACGGCCGCCATTTTGGTTTTAGAATGACGTCACACAGTTTATTGTATTCTACTTTATATAACCTTTCATTTCATACCCATGTCGAGGGGGTTGTCACGGAAAAGGTAATCCGCCATTTTGTGGTAGCCGCCATATTGGATCTACCATAATATTGAATACACTATATTGTATTCAGAACTGTAAGATGCGCACGACGCCTATGGTGGCCATCGCCGGGGACCAGTAAATTTTATTTAGTCAAAACATTATATTATAAACATTAGAATGAATGTTCTATCGATATTCGCTTTAGAAGCTTCTTATTTGAGTCTATGACATATTGTATTGTAGTAATCTCTTCCTAATTAATTACATATTTTAGGTTTTTGAACTTCGCCCGTCGAGGTTTTAATTAGTTCTTCCCCTTTTTACCCCCCCCTTACAGAACCAAAGTTGTGTGCAAAATTTCAGCACGATTGTACATATTGATCAAAAATTCGATCACCAGATTTGAGTAAACATATACATATCGAGCTAAAGAAAACCATTGAAAATAAAAAAAAAACATTCCAATTCTAATAAAGGCAAATACCTATGCTCATAGGCGTATATTTTAGTCAAAACTATGTGGATATAGATGTAGTAGACTTACAATCAATACTTCCTATTAGTGTTGACTTGTTAGAGTTGTTTTTGTTTTGTCGCCGTTCATTTATTTTCCTATTAATAGATGAAAATCCTTGGGAAAAGACACCCAGGAACACGTTTGTAATATCAAATTGGTACAATATTATATTTATTTTTTTCGCAAGTATTTTTCCCTTTAAAAAATACGTAGGTATGTACGTTTCAATCTATAAATAACATTCGCCTTAAATAAATCCATTATCTACATATCTACAATAATTTTATATTAAAACCAGAATAAACAATACCACGTGTGTTTTTCGTTGTATTTATCATTATTAAACACGTAGGTGTTTACAAAATTAATAGAGATCAAGTTGATCCAATCAAAATTATTTGCAGATGTGTTAATGCTGCTTCAAATTTTGCTCAGTACAACTAATTTGAATCCGAGTTCGAGTTCAATTATTGTTGGTGCAGGATTCTCTGCGAGCTGCGACTGTGTGACCCAAAATAGGTGGCTAGCAGCCGATAGAAATCACCCTATGAATTTTCGCGAGGGTTAGTCTCTTTAAAAATCGATATCTACATAATATTTCATTGACACAAATTCAAAGCAATAGCCTAAAGACATTGTCAATGTATGTCTACCAAGATTCTTTTCCACTTCTTTTGAGACGGAAGTATGAAATGTACACTGAGGAGTGAGAAACATAGTCATAAGCTCAGCAATTCTCAAACTGTGAGATTTAACGACGAATAGTATTTATTTCGGCCTGGCAACCCTACCTCCGAAGGGTATGTAACCCCCGCCTAAAGTTACAGACCTTCTACGTATGTGCTGATATTCAAGCTGTTAGAAGATGGACCAAAAACGCTGTATTTCCCTGGACTGGGTCACCCGTCCACGTACTAACCGCCCTTGACGTTGCTGCATTCTCGTATCGAAATACGAGTATATGTAGACGTATATACGCTAGCTCCTATTTTCCCTTTTCAAAAAGTTACAATTAAAATCGATTTTTTATAAAATAAGGCAATAAAAAAAATTATATTTATCAGCGAAACTTAAAACTTTTAATCGTTTCCCGATGATGCCAAAACACACGAGTATTGTTATTCGAGTGTAGTGTCAAGTGTTTCGATGATTTTAGTGGAAATTACTTCAGAGGCAGCGTCACATAGTAGATGGCAGCCCCCTCGAGGAAAAATAATGAATATTATTGCCTTAATTAAATCAATGAATATATTATGTATGAGCCACAGTGGCATGTCACATAAGTTGCAAGATTCGTCAATTTTCAATTATCTGACGAGAACTCTATCGGTTAATATCTGGTAGGTATTACAAGTGGAATATTCTTTCCTCAATTTTAGGCATTTTGAACATGTTGGTTGATAAATTTAACAAAGAAGTCAAGAGCGTTCAGATCGGGTAATCGAGAAGGCCGTGCAACGGGATTGCCTCTACCAGTACAACAACCAGGGAAATTGCACGTCACAATGTGCTATTATAAAAAAGACACGAATAGATTACATTTTCAGAGAATTCACAGCGCTCACCTAAATAAATTACGGGTAATTATCGACTTTACAATTACATTTATTTAAGAAACTAGCAAATAATCATTAGTACAGGCAATGAAGGCAAAATGTTGTAAAAACCTAGCAAAAATTAATAAAAGAATCATCTCTGGGATTTAAGTAGTTAATAACCTGTAGAATGGAATGATGCATTCTTTGCACTTCCAAGATCCGGGAAAATTTAAAACAAAATTGGAAAAACTCTTTGGTTTTCGGTTTTTTTGCTCAATGGCTAAAATAATGAAAATACAGAAAAACGTTTTCAACAAAATTTGTAGCTCGTCTCTTTCTCTACAAAATCGGTCTTTACCAATTTTTGTCTTACTTAAGCCGTTTAGGAGATAAATCCACTTTTCCACTTATAGTTTTGAGCCGCTCCGAAATGCGCGGAAAATGAGAATTCTCTGGGAGTTTCGTACGACCGGACATATCGATCGATAATTATTACTATTCAGAGCCGCTAAAAAAAATGAAAGCAACGTAAAATGTAGAGAAAAATCTCAGTTTTAATGTGGAACTAATCACAAAATTCATATAAATTTTTATCATAGAGAAAAAAGTGTTAAAAGATGGCTTAGTAAACTTTATACAGTTGATTTATTCCCATCTTTGAGTTTTATGCATTCGGCCTATTTCTCCCGTAACAACGGGTGCTTTTTTACTACATGGATTCGATTCCATGAACTTTAATCTATATTTCGTGAAAATTTCATTGAAGAATGTTAAGAAACAAATAAGTTGTATATGTTTTACTGTATAATTGTGCATTTTCTAAACGTATATGAATAATGTAGATAAATTCAAAAAGTACTGCGCATTTAAAAAACTCTAAAGTCATTCGAAAGAATATGTTTTATTGTACTTTTAATCCAAAAATTAAGACTGTGCTATTATTATTACTTAAGATATAGCGAATTGAACTCCAAAATTTGGAGGTGATTGATCGATGAGACATATATCCTCTACTTTCATCACAAGGCATATTTCTCCAACAAAAGTATTTGCAATAAAATGTTAATTGGATTAATATATCATTATATACGAATATACAAACAAAATAAATTATCATTCTAACGACTCCCGGCAAAGATATGAATAAATCTGTGGATCAACTTTACAAAGTTCACTAAGTCATCTTCTGACACTTCCTCTCCTTGTTAAATTTTTTATGAATTTTGTGATTAGTTCCACATTAAAGCTGAGACTTTTCTCTACATTTCATGTTTTTTTCATTTTTTTAGGGGCTCTGAATAGTAAGGATTATAGATCGATGAGCCCGGTCGTACGAAACTCCTGGAGAATTCTCATTTTTCGCGCATTTCGAAGCGGCTTAAAACTATAAGTGGAAAACTCGATTTATCTTCTAAACAGCTTAAGTAAGATAAAAATCTGTAAAGACCCTTTTTGTAGAGAAAAAGATGAACTACAACTTTTGTTGGGAACTTCTTTCTCTATTTTCATTATTTTGGCCGCTAGAGCACAAAACCGAAAATCAAAAAGTTTTTCCAAATTTTTTTGAATTTTCCCGGAACTTGCAAGTGCAAAGAATGCAACATCTCATTCACCAGGTTATCACCTACTTAAATCCCAGAGATGATCCTTTTATTAATTTTTGTTACCCTAAATTGTTAATTTGCCTGTACTACATACAGAACAGTTAAAAATATAAATTAGATATCTCCTTGAAAGAAAAACGCTAACACAAATAATCGATTAGTTCCACAATATTCACGATTATAAGAATATTTTTTTGATAAATAGAAACTAATATTTAGTACCATTCTTTACATTTATTTTACTTCTACTACATACACAACTAGGCGTTCTTCAGGAAATGCGCACATTTAAAACAAGATAACCTTTAGGTAGATATGTTGAGGTTGAAAATGTGCCACGTTCGACGTTTCAATTTCACGTACAAACAAAAAGATATAAAACAAAAGGTTTGTAAATATGATTGTCTTCTGCGACGTGAAAAGGAGCAATCTCCCAAATACCGATAAGCTCCTCCAAAAACGCAACTTTTAAGCCAATACAAAAACAAAACACCTACGGAAAGCTAGCATTATTTTCCATAAAACTGTAAGGTTACATAGCTGCTGTGCCTGCCTTTTATAATATAATTATCTAGTTATTTCGAAGGGTCAAGGGGCATTGCATACATTATCTAGTGGCACCACATACATTTGTTTGTTGACTCAATTTTAGAACAACCTGCCGTAGGTATATTAAAAACCAAATCAATCTGTCGATATCAACAGAATCTAAATTTTCATTGCTCAAACAAATGAAAACACCGTTAAAACTTACCCCAATCACTAAAAATTGTAAGTTTTATCTACTGATGATAATTTAGGAGGTGTACAGTAATGTAGGTACAATCTTATATTTACATCTGTACTCTAGAGATTGTTATTTTTGTTTTATATATTTATAAACCTGGTAATTGAATTTCCCATCCTTATTACTCATAATAACATTTAAGCATTTCAATTATCCTTCTCAGAATTACAACGCGAAAAATACTGGCTGAACATATTTTTATCAGATATCGCAGTCCTTCAAAGAAAAGGAAACATGAATAACAATTTTATTAATGGCTAATTTTCAAATAATAACAAGAGACGCGTCTTTACCCCTGAATTATCATCGATGTTCATTTCCGATACTTCGTAGTTCGTAGTGATAAAATTGGCATTAGAGTGAGTAGACGCAGGTAAACTGCGTAGATTTGGGCATTAACAAAGGCAGGTCGTCGACCGGTATAAACGACCGTAAGAAAATCAAGTAGAGGTGTTTCAGAATCTCATGAGCCGCGAAATGCGCAAAAGGCGAAGTTTATTCTGAGTTATAAGTATGTTTTTGAAGACACTGGAGGCTGTCTTGCTGTATACATAAACAAGAGCTCGGGATAAATTGTAAACAATAAATATAATATTTTTAAGAAGTGTAACTGAGTCAACAGGAGGGATTATGTCTCTGCGCATATGAAGGTCACAGCTCATGAGGTTTTAAAACACCTCTAAGCCAATGTTCAAGGTCCCCATACATACCAAACCAAGGATGTCGCAGAGATTTATCTGAAAGTACCTACCCACCGTTTTATGACAGGTGTCTGTCAACACAAAGAAATAAAAAATACACAATGCTGAATAGAATTATAAAGCAAAATCTTCAGTAACCTGTACGTGCATACATTTACCTTCTAATGAGTTTCAACAGATAAAAGCACGCATTTTAGATAAACAATCAAGTATCTGCTATCAAAAATATTTTAAATAAACCGCAAATAAGCGATATTTCACCACCTTGCAAGAAAGAAAGTGCTTTAGATGCGCACAATTCTACAAAAAATTATTATTTGTAACTATTAATTTATGTATTCTAATGTTTATGGCTTTAAAAAAATTGTCATTTTGCAGGAGGAAATACCGTTGCAAAATTGTATATTAATAAAACTGAAGAAAGAAGTAATAAATTCTTCATTAATTTATATCATTGTTTAAATCTGAATGCAATATTGGCCTCCACTAAATAGACATGACGCATAATAAGTTCATAGGTAAAAAAACTCCATTCCAGGAACTATAAGATTCTGATTTTAATAATTTCTAGAATAAAGCAGAGTAAAAGTAAAGTAATATGACTTACCCTTTAAATTAGGAAAAGTAATAATTCAAACAAAAGAACTTAACACAAGTTTGCGGATTTGAAAATACAAAAATTATTAGAAAATTCACTTACTGGCTGTTGTTTGTAAGGGCACTGACAGCACACAGCAAAATGTAGACGATCGGTTTTACTTCGTGAGACCTCGACAACTGGCAGAGTCGAATCGCAAACTAAACGATGTAAAACACGTAGGTATTTACCAGGAATAAAACAATTCTCTTGTTCCTCGATCGTATTATCTTTTATTGAAGTTTTAAAATTTAGTTTAAGTGTAGCAGGTAGCATGTAACACAGGGAATTTAGGGTACTAGAGACTTCATCTTGATTTTTAATGCAGAGTTGCCAATACCACCAGACGGATCTACCAACGTCCACTTCCTACCGCGAGGTTTAAATTTAGGCACACGTCACATTTGACATAATCTTGATCATATTGTCAATTTGACATATATACACAGTGATTCTTAAAATATGTTATATCTCCACTATGTCATTTGGTCAT
This sequence comes from Stenurella melanura, assembly GCA_963583905.1. NCBI lineage: Eukaryota > Metazoa > Arthropoda > Insecta > Coleoptera > Cerambycidae > Stenurella > Stenurella melanura. Next base: position 7,020,860 of record OY757314.1, on the reverse strand, counting down.
TTCAGCTAAGGTCACTTCTTGACTTTTTTTCTTTGTGACCATAGGCTACATAGGTACTCCAGTGCTGCCAATAAGCACAGCACATTAGAGATATGTTAAGTTTTTCTGGTTTTGAGTAATACTCTGTGCCTGACATCCGAGGATTGGTATTTCTCAAAACCAGAACAAACCTATTATTAAACTGTGCAATAAGTGCGTAGTAAGGAAACACGTAATCATGCAACGACTATGACTACTCTACAATAAATTCAGTACTCGATTACTTCGAATACTACCAAGTAGAGATGTAAAATAAAAATACCACATTTTTGTTGTATAAAAACTTACATATATAGGTAATTTAATAAAGATTAATCGAGTCTGATAAATCTTGCACATTCCATATGTACCTACTTATTACCACCAAAGTGATGCACATATTTGTATTTTGGGGATAAAGTATAAAGTATACACCCAAAATAATTAATAATAATAGTTCTTGAGTGAGCATAATAGGTTTGTTCATTTGTGTTGATTTAAAGCAGCTTCAAGCAGTTAAATAAAAATAGTGCTATCACAAATAATGTGAGTGTGAGAGAGATAACGTGTTTCAAAGTTGCTATAAATCAGCACAAATGAACAAAATGAATAGCTATCATTTAACTGTTACAAATTTGTCATAGATTAGTAAGAAAGTAGAATAAAAGAGGGAACCAGAACACAGATTTCAAAGAGCAATGTGTATAGAATAAGATATTCTTCTTCTTAAGGCGTTAATGAAATGAGAAGAAGTAGAATTTAACGGGAACTACTAAAAATTCTTCATGGAAATTTGTAAAAGAAGAAGTAGAATTCAGCGCAACCTACAAAACGTGCAAAATAGCAATTGGTAGAAGAAGTAGAATTCACTGCGAACTACTCTCCTTGGAGTGGTCATAACCATAACCTCAAATAATAGTGCTGTGCGGTTCTTGATGTATTATATACCGGTGATTTTGAGTCATTTTATAGGATACGTATTATATTATGATACAGTGGTATACTCTAAGCAATTATGTTTTACATATTCGCATCTCTACTACCAAGAAACGACATCAGTCTGAATTTACCAAGAATTCACTCTATGCCATTTATGAGAAATTTCCTTTTCGGGTTAGACTAGACGATTTACTAAATAATATTGCTCCTGTATGGCCCCGTTGTCTCTAGGAATAAATCTGTAAAAGAGTAGGTATTTTTGTAATTTTGTTTTTTCTTGGAATTGTGCATATTTTTAGGCTTATTTTGTGACGCCAAATCCAGACAATGTATTTTGTTTGTGTGTCTGTCTGAATGCTTGTTCTACCAACTAGTAAACGGCTCAACAGGTAGGTATTGATAAAACTTTATATATGTAGACTCTTACAACTTAGAAAATATAGGCTATGCTTTATATCAAAGGGTGGTGGGAAGTTGAGAAACTGACGGCTGACAACGAAAAAAACCATTCAGGTAAGATGGATAAAGATGTATAGCGCCTATAAATACTTGATCTATATCCTAAAATGTATCGATAAAGTCTTTATTGCTATTCTGCAGCAGATACACCTTGGTAATTTTGTACACTTAGCTTTATATGAGTCTTGACTTCCTTGTTCTTGCTATACCGTAGATATGTAATATGGTAAACCATTATTACCACATGTATACTACAAATATACCATGAAATATTTATTCTACCTTTATTAGGTGTTTCCCTTAACCTTAAAGTCTACCACCACTGTAGTGCTAATAGGAGTGCCATTTCCATTAAATGAAAACTCTTTTAAAAATCTCCAAACCCCTTTCATGAGAGAATGTATTTACATAATTTCTAATCCATATGAACATAGTGAACAACATTCACTTTTCGCACCATAAGTATTCTATCGAAATTGGCTATTGCCCTCTATTTTATTCAAGCAAAAATGTATGCTTAATCTGATACTCAGTTGCAAATATTAAATACAGTGCCTTAAAGTAACATTCGCATAGTGCTGATAGTGTTCATTGTATGTATATCAACATATTCAATCAATGCTTGTGTAAGAGAAATATAAAATAAATAAAAACCGAACTGCATGAAGTTCGTTTTTTTTACTGCATCTTATTTTTTGTTTTCTGATTGCACATTTTTAAATAATATGAGTAAAATCCATTCTTTCTGGCAGTGCCATCTTCCTACGCTAGAATTTAAACTGTGGAAACTTAACTATACACAATGCGCTATCCTGTTTGTTTAATAATATACAGGATAAAATGATTAATAATGGCCCATTCTAAACATACTACCTTTACCAATAAAGAATTGCTGTAAATTGGTAATTGTCCTGGTATAAAAATGGGCATTGAAAAGGGCAACCCATGAATGTGATAATATGTATGCGTTGTTTATTTTCTAATAAATATAGTGAAAAAAGAGTTTTACACTTCAATTTTATCTCCGATGTTATTTCACAGTATCATCAATTTTGCTTTGAGGAGTGCATTAGATTCACTGACGTGCTTCATTCTGCAGCTCTAAGTCACCATTCAGTAAGGCCAATGAGGGGCCCCAAAACCAAACCTGACTGGGTGCATTCTGCCCTGGCACAGTGGCCCCAAATCGAGTTTTTTGTTAAAAAATTACTGAAATTTCAACAAATCCTTGGAGCCCGAATTTTGAAAAAATCGTTTTACTTTTTTATTATTTTATGTTAAAGGCCATGAAAATAATTACAATTTTCAGACAAAAATAGTTGCTTCGAAGTTTTTTAAATAATTAAAGCTAGTTAGAAAATAAAGTAAAGCAAAATCAGCTGTCAAGTGTCAAATTAGACATAAAAGTACCTATCAATTGACAGCTGACAATTGGCTTATATTCCAAAATTTTTTTTGCTTTGTTGCTCTCAGGTTTTTAGGGTTACTAAATTCGAACAAGATGGCAAATTGGACAAAAGATGTCAATGGAGAACTCAGCTAGGCTGTCAAATTTCCAAATGGCCGTTATTCTTAAATTTAAATATAAAAAAATTTCCCAGAACCAAATTATCATATGAAGTTATTGAGTATATTATGCCAAAAATTATTTGAGAAATTTTTGGAATATAAGTCAAATGTCAATTTGGCAGCTGTCAATTGACACTTTTTTGTCTAATTTGATAGCTGATTTTAATTTACTTTATTTTCTCACTAGCTTTAATTATTCAAAAAATTTCAAAACAACTGTTTTTGCCAGGAAATTGTAATTGTTTTCTTGTTCTTTAAAATAATAAAAAAGGAAAATTTTGTTTCAAAATTCGGGCTCCGAGGATTTGTTGGAATTTTGGTAGGCTTTAATTTAAAAAAAAAAAGTTAATTTCCGACAAGATTTGCGCTCTCTAGCCATTTTTGAACCAAAAAACTCTATTTGGGGCTACTTTGTGCCTGGGTCCAACTCTGACATTTGATATTAATATACCTTAGTTAATAGGTATATGGATATTACCTACTTGTATTGTTTTTAACCAATCCCATGTCTAGAAACTTGTATTCAGCCAATCATCATTAGATTCCCTGAAATGTTTATTAATGTTATGCAACCAGTAATGGGTTCGTGAATTTATATTGCGGCCAATTAAATTTAATGATACTGATATTGTCTCTAATTATTTGTATTGTGGCATATTCAAATCTTCTTACTCTTTATTGGGTATTTTGTAAAAATATTCTAAAACTTAATAAAAGAGACCTCTGCGCCGAATAGATGAGACAGAAGTTGGTTTTTACAAAATGTTTCGCTTAAAATTATTTAAAGTTGTAAAATGGAAATTGAAAATAAGAACTAAGGACAGTTAACGTTTCGTAAAAATGTTCCATTTCAGTTCTCAAAACTTTCAGACTATCAACTATGACAATTTTTTGCGTATTTCTATGGTGACGTATGAGACATTAAATTATATTTATTTTTTCTACGACTGCCTTCGAAAACGACAAATATCGCAAAGTAACCATGACTCAAAAACTGTATTTTTTCATAAGACGTGTGCAAAAATGCAAAAAAAACAGTAGTGTCATGTTTTTCACATAGTCCTGTTGTAAACAGAACTGACATCTTTTATTTGTACTTTTTGAAGTAGGCTCGCCTATTCAGGTTCATAGCAACCGACTTGTTTAACAACTAAACATCAGTTTTGAACTCTTCAAAACACGTCACTTTTAAAGGAGTTTATTAAAAATGGTCGATTCTGCCGAACTTTTAGAAAAAACGGCCCAAATATCAACAGAACTTTTACCTCAAAAATCCAAAGAGAGGTATGAACTAGCCTACGAACAATTCGTTAGGTGGAGAAAATAAAAAACCTCCAGGCGTTTTCAGCAAATGTATTTTGGTGTACTTTGAGGAATTATCTAAAAATTTCAAGTCTTCTATGGTCCACGTTTTCCATGATAAAGAATATATTGAAAATTAAGAACAACATTTATTTGGGGGAGTATAATAAACCAATAATTTTTGAGACGAAAATCTGAAAGCTACATACCGAAAAAGTCTAGAGTTCTTACTGTAAAGGATTATAAGAAATTTTTAACAATAGCTCCTAATGAAAAATACTTACTTGTTAAGGTAAGCAAAAATACTTTTCCGGGCTCTTTTTGAAAATAATTAAAAAATACTACTATGCTTAGAAAGAGAGTGCATAAAATTGTGTGTCAAATGCAAATATAAGTATAATTCATTTACATTTTTTTACTGTTTCACGCGGTGGTGACGGTTGGACTATCTGTAGCTTGCAGTCGAAAGGAAATTTGGAAACTTACAATTATTGACCGATAACATGAACGACTTCGACGAAAGCAAGCTGACCAAAATTACAAACACCAAAACAAAAGTTCCAAGATCTTTTACATCCATCCATCGTATGTGAAAAAGATTCTTTTTGAACTACCAACAAAGTAAATGTACTAAGCGAGTGGTAGGAATCAATAAAATGGGCAACATGGTTAAAGAGATTGCAACCTTTTTAAAACTATCCTATCCTGGCGAATAAAGAGGCCACTGTTTTCGTCGTTCATCTGCTACCATTTTTGCAAACACAGGTGCAGATGTGCTGTCACTAAAACGATGCGGAGGTTGGACATCTAGCACGGTAGCAGAAGGATGCTTCACTTCAAAACAAGATGCAAATTTCTAATAAAATTCAAGGATCACTAAAACCGTATACAAGTACTTTGAACGAGTATATACCCCATTAGAATACTCAGCAGACGCTATGGAACCATGGGAACAATTTCTATTGAAAAGTGGTGTCCTTGAATAAGTTTCCAGATTTGCTCCATTTTTGCATTAAATTTTAATTTTTTGTGTTTCAGTAAATAAATAATATCTGTTTACTTGTGAAATTGTTTTTTTCCTTACAGTCGTAGAAAAAATACTGTAAACAACACGTTTGAAAACATCTTTTCTCACTTATTTGATATGTCGAACTCTCCTTCAGCTTGTTCCACTAAACTGTCTCACTCGTGTGAAAACGTTGGTCGTTTTGAAAACTTGTTTAAAATACTATTATTTACTTGACCTCTGAGTAATATAGTAATCTATGGAGTAGTTTGAAATGCATTTACCTTCATTTAACAAAATTATAGCAGATGATCCTTCAGTCTTCTTGTAGTTTCCTTGCTTTCTTTCCCCACAATCTTCGCCGAGTTGCATTAGATTGTATCATTATTATCCCAGAAGTTTTTCAAAGGGGCACTACGCTAAGATCGGCTTTAGTGAAAATCAAACCGACATTTCATAAAGTTATTCACCATTTTTACAAGAGTGGCAAAATACTCAAAAGAGAGCAAGAAAATTTGAAAATGCCACAAATAATAAGCAATATTTCTGTTTTCCCGAACCTCAAAAAAGGTAATACATATAATGGTTCCTTAGGTACTGATTTCGCTAAATACAATATGTGTATAAATAAAAACAGTCTTGGTTATTTTATAATTTATTTTACATTTGTTAATAGTAATAATACAAAAAAAGTAAACATGCTTTGTAAAAAAAATTGTACTCTTAGAAACGCCACGCTATAATTATTACAGATAGAATCTATAAATATTGACTTATTAATAAAAAAGTAGGGAATACATAGAACATATTTCTTGTTCATTTTTATTTCGGTATATTATAAATACATGTATAACTACACTCTACTGCAGTATTGCCTCGCTACGTACGTATGGGTATTAGATCTAAGAAAATGTTCTTAAAACACTCACGAAGCGAAATTGGCAAGTGAAACACAGTGATATACAGAAGGAACGCTGAGGCAATACCGACTTTCTGTTATCAATACACTGTAGTTTCTTTTCCAGTGCTTGTTACGTTACTGTTGTTGTCTTCGTCTGAATTGTAATCATCAGCTGCCGTTAATTTTCTTGCTGCTGCTTCTTGAGCCATTCTGAAAAATAGAAAAAAAAAATGTAATTGTTAAAGTACTAGTGTATTATGAAATTGTAAAATATTCCCTAAATTCTCGTAGATACCTTTTTTGCTCTTCATAGTTCTTTTCTTGAAGTTCTTCCTCTTCTTTTTCTTTCTGCTTCCTCTTTAAAAATACAAAGGCAATATATACAAATAGTAACACGAGTGGTATCAATACAGCCAATACTATTCCTGAGGCCACTCCGGCTTGACGCTGAGAATATTCTTGTTGACCTAAAAGAAGAGACCATGCGATTTGTAAAATCAAATATGTAATTTAGAGAAGATAATGCACACAGAAGAGAAGTAGGTGATCATTTTCTCTGCAGAATCATTGAGATCAGGAAAACAAAAATATAAAATAAAATGAGACGAAAGATGTTGGACGCGAGGACCCTACAGACCCCAGCAATGATGGATAGAATTTTTATGACTTTAAACAAAAAAAATTAACACATAAAAGCTTAGGGAAGTGAGAAATAATAATGATGTTATTAAAAATTATTGGCATTGTATTTTTTATTATTTATTATTAATAATTAATTATTAAAATTATTATCATCTGTAGGATCTATCTCCACTATCACACTTATAAAATGTTTTCTGCAACTTCACTGAAACAGGAGTTAAACTGGTTTGGTAATAAACTGATATCTTTATCATCTAGAACAGCCCCAATGATGTACCCTGAGGTATACCAACAGCCTCTAGTTAACTTACGATTTGTCACAACTCTTTGCTTTTCATGTGCATGTTTTTCAAATGAACATTTACAAATTCTTTCAATTGTATGTTTTTTAATAAAGCTTTGAATTTTTCTACAGATGTCTCTCTCAATGAGACAGGGGACTTATTAAAAAGTCTAGTCCTAACAAACCTTTGGTTGTTTTTGTGTTGAGAAATAATTGAATTTGTTTTGTCTTGTAAATGTGGAAATCGTTGTTTTGGGATCTCGACAAAATTTCTAACAAAAAGAAATCCACATTTATTTTTCAAAAGAATAAATTAGAGCCACTCTAGCTCTCTATTGAATGTTAGTGAGTGAGGATAATCAGTTATTATACCACCATAGGGGGAACTGGGAATTGAGGAATAAGAAATAAGAACTTGGTACCATTCCACATCATAGGGACAATCCTCACAGTTCTCATACCACTTTTACTGCGGATCCCATCCCTAGCATGTGGAATGGACCATTACCTCCAAATTAATACTAATTCATTTATTGATTCATTTACAGATTTCATACAATCCCTACGTAAGATACAATAAATTAAAGGTACAAAAGGAGTAAAAATGGCATCAACACGCAGTCCACATGCTAGGGTTCGCTTTGACTAATTCCCCTCTGCCGTAGTAACTAAATACGAATTTCTATGCTCAAAACTAGTTTAAGTAATCAACGAATTGATAAGTAGAAAAGACGTTTTCTCCGAATGGGTATTGCTATCATTATTATGTAAAAATTATTTGAACTCGCCGCTCCCTATCTCATTTAACTACTGAATTTATGCTCCTAGACTAGATAATAGTGCTATTTTAATAGATGCCCTAAACGTCGGTGATTATGCTACTTTGGCTGCTAAAGCGATCTTTCGGGCTCTTTTTCAGAGGTACCGCGTAATCATCCGAATTGTACGTTTTTCTGTCATTGTCTACTTTCACCAAATCGGGTTTTTGACTAAACGGAACGGTGTACAGTACGCTTGAAGTAGGGCTAGCAGTACTCGTAGGACTTGTAGGGCTCACAGGGCCCGTAGGACTGGGCGGAACCACATCACTGTTCAGAGGTTTGCTTTCGGGTTCATACTCGTTGTCGTTAGGATCCCAAGGTTTATCCTCAAACTCTGTCTCTGGCAGCCCTTTTAGCGGTTCGTGAGTTCTGTAGCTTTTATCATAGTTTCGTTTCTTCTTAAATATCCCAGAGCTAGTGTCGGATTTATCGCTAGGCTCGGGAGAACGAGGAAAGTCCTCGTCGTCTGAAAACTCTGAGTTAGGCGACATGTGTAAATTTCCGGCTCCCTTTGACTTAGCCGTGTCATCGTATTGCCAGTCGGAGTCATCTTCTGCGCTTAGGAATCTTTTGTACACCGTGTATGCAGCGTACCCTATTATAAGAAGTAATGGTATGAGAACTGCAAGGATTATGCCCCATGTTATAGCGGCCTGCCGGGAAGAATACTCTTGCTGACCTATTAAGAGAATATCTATTATTTTTGCGTCTATTTTTTATTAATCAATTATCACCATACTCTTTCCGTAAATTGTAGACAGTGAAAGCATATGGAATAGAGCTAAGAGTTTAGTTGAAAACTTGTAAACAATGCCATATTATGCTTTCTAAAGCACATGCCACTCCACTTTTGGTATACTCATCTAATATTTTTTGATTGTCTACAATCTATGGAACTCTGTGATGAGCAACTCAGAAACAAAATGACTTAATAAACTTTGTTGTTCTATAATTGAAAGAAGTATGTCTCACAAATTTGTCAGTTGGGTCTATGGATGTCAAATGGCAAGTTTATGGTGAGAAACTACGTATTAAAATTTTCCATATAAAAATTAAAAAATGGCTTACACCCATACATTGTCGTTATAACTTTGATCACCCCACAAGGTATGCGAAGTACTTACGTAAGCATTCCGTGTACCCATAGTCGGGGATGTCCCAAGTACCATCTGCCTGACACGTTCTCCTGTTGTCCCCAACCAGCACAAATTCTTGATTGCACTCGTAGGTGACCTTGGTTCCTGGTATGAAGAGGAAGGTGCTCTTCCTGCCGAACCTCGGCGTTTCCAAGACCCCACAAGACACCACTTTCGTTCTGGTGGTCTCCTTCAGAGCGTAAATTGTCGCTTTATAATTCTGAGTGAAATGAGCAAGGTCTCTGTTTAGCGTCATCGCGTAATCATAGTAGCACTCGTACATTTTCGTACTACAAATTTGGTATGTCCGTTCGATTTGCTGTGATCTATTCGACGGTATTATGTCCTCAGGTGTCATCAGGAACTGCGGTTTGAAAGTCCTATTGTTATAAGCGGACGATGTGAGGCCGAATTCTCGATGGAACAGTGCTCTTCCCTTTTGCGCATCCAACACGTCATCTATCATCCAGTTTCTGCCGAAGTCGTTGTACACTCTTTCCATGTCGTTTATGTTTGAGACGATGCTTACTCTTTGGTTGTCCGGAAGAGTAAAATCGTCCTCTTGGTTGAAGCTCCAATTTCCAAAAAGTCCTACTGTCTTATTCTAAAAAGGCAAAATAGTACGTATGATCATTGGGTGTCGATTTACTGATAATTTTGTAGAGGAAAAAATTACTGATATAGTGGAGACCGAAAAATATCAAGTCACATAGCCGAAACTAGTTTAGTTAAAGTTAAAAGATATTACAACTTGACTAAAAAATTGTGCTTAATGTACAATGGTTTTGAAATTTGCACTACTTACTATAAATGTCCATGGTAAATACACTCTTGCTGTCAAGAAACCCTGATTATCCAATACCTCCACACCTGCTCCATTATCAAACATCATTATAACTTCGGACTGATTAAGAATATACGTTGGGGTATATACAGTAACTCCTGAAATAATAATATTTGTTATACAAATCCAACAGACTCAAAACATAAATACTTTAAGGGTCATACAGCAGTAGGCCAATGAATGACAGTCAGTAAAAATTAAAAAGAAGTTCAAGAGAAATTAAAAAAGTAGAGCCGTACAGGATCCGAAATGACTGCTTTGGAAGCCGTCGCTTAATGTGATCTGTTATGGCTGAAATGAATTTGGGATTCAACTCACTTCATCAAAGACGCAACATGAAATTTTGAAACATTTGTTTTGAACCGGAAAGACATACATATAAAGCAAAAAGCGAACTGCTGCAAATTAAAAGAGGAGGTCCCCAAGACTCGGTTCTAGGGCCCATACTTTTTCTTCTCTGCATTAATGATCTGAACAAATAATGTTAACACTACAGGGGTTATGTATGCAGATGATACAATCTTTATTACAACTCTAGACAAGGATAGTGATAGTCAAGCCACACTACACAACATTCTGCAATATGCTAAAGCTTGGTTTGCACATAATCATTTAGTGCTAAATGAAAAGTAAAACAGTAAACTTAACATTTGAGACCAAGTCCAGAATCATGAAAGCAATGTCAAATTTTTGACATCACATTAAAATGGGTAGAACATATTAACATACTAATTATGTGGGAAACTGTGTAAAAATGTATTGGCTATTAAGAAAATAAAAATAAGGGTTAATCAACATGCTGCAATCACTACTTATTTCTCTTTGTTCCACTTGCAACTACTATATGGTATACTGTCATGGGGGAATGCAGTACATACCCACTTACAAAGAGTATTTATCATCCAGAAGTCTGCAATAAGAAGTATAGTCAGTGCCAAATGAGTTAAATCAACACTTGCAAAAAATATGCAAAATGACCCCAATTAGTAATCTGGAATATTCCTTACCTGGAAAATGTTGGAATTTCAACGAGGGCCTGTCAAAGTATATTCTTTTCCCGTTTGCTATTACGTCCAATCTGTATCTCCACCTTGCATCAAGAGGCCTCCTTCTGACCTCAACGACAGTCGTAGAATTTCCTTTCGCAACGACCGAGGTGAGTTGTGTAGCCCTCACTTCTCCATAAGCATTATCGTCCATTTGCTCAAACCTTCCTTGCACTTCTAGGTTATCTGTACGGGTGTTGGATTTTACCAAGACAAATTCACCTTTTCCATTAAAAGTGTACTCGACGTCATCGAATGTTACGATATGTGGATCTCCGTATATACCAGCTATACCTGGAGCTTGGTACGCAACGCAGTCCTGCGTGGGCCTACGTTCAAATCGAAGGGTTTCACAGCCTACTGCCTGCTCTTCTTGCCACAAGCAACACAAGTACTTCGGAACCATATCGTTGAACCACTGGGATAACGTTGGGACTTTCGTAGCTTCGTTATAAGGCATCAGGCCGAGGTTGTGACATCTGCGTGGGCTTGAACCCCACTGTTGATCATAGGACAACATTAAATAGCCATTCTTGTCATAGCAACACTGTTGCTCGGCACCCTCCAAACTGAAAAGGCCAGAATAACTCGATTATGTTTTTATTTATATTAAGTGGAAATTGTTGTCAGGCCATCGACGATAAAATATTTTGCAGAGAAAATCAAAGAAGTATAATTTATTAATTTATAAAAAGAGGACATGGTCTCAGAATATGCTCTTGGGGAACTCCATATGTTTCGTTTAATATATTAGCTTACCTATATATTTACATGATGGAACACAACTTGTGCATGCATTATGCTAATCCAAAAGCATTAAACACACATACAATAATTAGTTTTAACTAGATAGAACTTTGTGAAACTTACGTAGGAGATCCAGTTTTAACGCAATGAAGAGCTTGGTTGTTGTAGTAACATTGAGGATTGGAGTCCTTGTCACAATCGAAATCAGGCATGAATTTCCCCTTGTCGGCTAAAGCCTGTTGAACGGTGCACGGACATTGGGGAAGCTCGTGTGCGAAGTTCTTTAAGTATCTGTCGGTTCTCAGCCAGTCATCGCAAAGATATTTTGGCCAGTGGGTTCCGTACATATTTTCCCATTGAAATTGGAAGTACCATCCTAGCGGTATTGGTCTACTCCATACGACAGGTGTTATCTCAACTGTTTGCTGTGTTGTGGTGTATGTATTTACCTGAAAATTACATATATATTATACACGAATGAACCATACACAGTGTATTTTTTAAAAAACTTAATTACTTACCTTTATAGATTCCGTCAAATTGATCTGCAAAAAACCAAATTTGATATCAGTAAGAAACTCGTTGGTTCTAGTCCTGTACTGAGATGGAACGATGGTGTATTCTCCGGTATTTTGAATGTTGTCAGCAATATCGGTTATGTACACGAACGTTGGTCGGATTGTGGTTTCCCTGTAGCCCCAAAGAGAAAGACGAATATTTGCATTCTCGTTGGTGGTCAAGTTCTGTTTCTCCCACGTTATCCTGATTTCGCTCGGAGACTTCTCGTGGTATTTCGTGTCTCGGAAGTAAATTTTTTGAGCGGCAGTGGACGGCGATTCTGGAAATGTTAAGATGTAGCATTTGCCAAACTGGCTCAATGTTATAATAGGCCAATCAAAAAAAACATGTAAAAATGAGAAGATTTCTCAAATTTTGGATTTATTACCTGTTTCTAAAACAGAATTCATATTTTTTTGGCAAAAATGGCCGCCGCGGACGCCGCCATATTTGTTCTTATGGGGAAAAAAGCAGTTTTCCTAAAAATTGGTATCCAAGGATTTTTAAAGTTGCAGATGATAAATATGTGATCGAAATCCAGAATGGCGACGTTAATATCGCGGTATATAGGTTTCATCATTTAACTTCTGATTCGACTGAAAATCCGTGTCTGAGGGTTATCGAGGTAGATTATGAATATATTCGAAATTTCCAGATACTAATTTTCAAACGGGTCACACAATAAATTACGAATCTGACCCGCCATATTCAATTGTTCAATTTTGATCACATATTTAAAATCTACAACCTCGATATCCCTCAGATACTGAATTTCAGTAGAATCAGACGATAAATGATAAAACTTATCCGCCATATTTATACCGCCATTTTGAATTTTTTAATCTCGATCACATATTTTTAATCTGCGACCTTAAGTATCCCCAGATACCAATTTTTAACAGAACTGTTTATTTTTTTGCCATTAAAAGTCAAAATGGTGTGCTATAACTCGTAGAGTATAAGTTTTAGTAACAAAGTGCATTAGACCAAAGTTGTAGGGAATTTCTTATTGTACAAGATTGATAACTATAACTATTCTCATCGCAGGATTCACCAGAAACGTGACATTCTGGGAAAAAACGATTTTTTGCACATAAAAATCAATATGGCGGCGTTAACGGTGGCTATTTTTGTCGGAAAAACAAGGTCTCTGCTTTAGAGACATTCTACATAATATATCCAAAACTTGAAAAATTTTCACAATTTGCACTAATTATATAGATTGATTGGACTATACTTACCAATATAATATCTTCCTTTCCACTTATAGGTACCCGGACCAATAGCAATCTCTAATCTAACGTAGCCCTCAACCATAAGCGGCGGTTGAATACAAATAGCTCTGTTTCTGTCTACGACGTAGCCAGTAACTATATCGGCGACGTCAAACTTACATTTGACTTGATCATCAGGCAGGAAACAAGGGCCTGTTATATTGACGACGGTTCCACCTAACATATTCCCGCTCTCGGGGGCAAACATCAACGGCAAATTAGCACCATCTAAAAAAGTAATACATTAGTATACTCCACTTGGTCCCCCAATGATGCCAATTTGGTTGGCGAACAGGACGAGTTTGTATTTTCGAAAACATTCCAACTGACACTAAAATAGTTTGTTTTATAACGGTTATAAGAACATCTATACACTGAAAAAAATATTGTTCATAATATGAATGAACGGCGATTATTAACCATTGTTTCATTGGGACAATGAACTTTTTCATTGTTGTAACGATTTGTCAATCATAGATCAATACTCTCATTTATTAATAATATGAATCTACGTTCATCAACATAATAAATATCTGGTTATCAAGTTAATGTAATGTTTTCATTAACTCAAAGAATGCGTTCATTGGAAGAATGAACGCGTTCTTCGTTTTAATGCTGAAACTTTAATGAATACATATTCTTGATAATAATGACGTATTCATTATATTAATGTACTAAACCATCGATTAATGAATTGTACATTGTGAAAACGAACAATGTTATTAACTCAATGAATACTCTACATTATATTTATGTACGTGTTCATTAATATCAGGAACAAAATAATAAAACAGAAATAATGGTCGCCATGATGCTGGTCGGTTATAGTTTGGCACACAACGCGACAGCGCAGATTGGTGTAGTGTAGTTAGTTCCTTCAAACAGAAGTCATATAACTGTGGTGTTTTTCGGTTGACGCAGAGAGACGACTTTCAGTTTGACGGTAAGTGTTAACAAGACTTTTATATATACTGTTTTGAAAAATTACAATTCCTTTTTCTTATACATCGACGTTTTTGAGATAAATAATCCCCTGGGTTCCCAGCTCTAAACATATAGGTACATGATGCATATATGCTTTTAGTAAGAATGTGCCTGTAGGTATATACCTCGAAACATGTAGGAGTAAAAGCCTGGTATACATTTGTGAAACAATATATTTACCAACAGAACTTTTTGATTAATAACTTTGTGAAAGAATGTAGTTAGCGTTTTTTATTAATAACTTTTATCCAATAATAAGTGTATGAAGTAATTATAACTTTCCTAAAATGATTTGAGCGGAATACGATAAATATTTTATTGAATTAAAACTTTTTGCAGGAGTATTATCGAAATAGTAAACGAGGAAAAATCTACACTAAATATTGTAATATGACGACACCGTTTAAAGCAGCGGTTTCGAAACATGTTTCAGAAGGTAAAAATCAAGTAAGAGAAGGAAGAAATAGAAAGTTCAAGGCACGAAAGTGATTTAGGTAAAATCAATGTTTTTTAATATTAGGCATTTTAATTATTTTATTACCTTGTTTGTAGAACCAGAAAAAGATGCCGAGAGCTGCCTTCGAACTCTGAAGTTCAACAATTTAACATCCGAAGAATTTGGTACCATTTGGAAGGTCTGTTGCTAATTCCGTCTAGAGTTCATTAAGTTTAACGATACAGCCAATATAATAAAGAAGTGGCCTTTTTATAGAAATCCCTCAGGATATCGACTGGTAAATTAATTTTCCTATACTATATTTTGCTCTAAAATGAATAATAACAGTACTTCTCTCTTTTGTCGATTTTGAATTTTTTAAATTTTTGACTTCCCTGTAGATGCTATATCAAGTTTGAAAAGTTTAACATTATTTTCTTGGACAGCAGAAGAATACCTTTTTTCGCAAAATTGATAATGAAAAATTTTTCCATATATGTACTTCTCAATCCCTTTTTGTAGATCGACATGGATTTCAAAGCAGCCTTTAACGGCAAGGACGGATTGCTGAAAGAATGGGATGGGGCGTTGGAACAAATGATTTCTATTTTAATTATTGACAGCCACATAAAAGGTGAAAATGTTAAGACAACTGCTGGAAAAGTTGAAGGATGACAATACATCGATTACTGAGGGTAAGCATAAAGTTTGTTTAAAAGTGAATTATATGTTTCAATATAAGCATAAAGCAATCACATTCTCTATTTTTAAGCTGGGAAGAATTTGGATTAGTCGAAAAGTAGTAAACTATTTCAAATTGGCCGTATATAAAAAACTAAAACTGCAAAAGAATTGCTTGATTCTGGATTAGTATTCTCTGATTCTATACCGGTTTTATAGAATTAAAGGATCTGGAGAAGACTGTGAAGACAGATCTAGAATCAAGTAATGGTTTTCTAGTTCTAGTATCTTTCTTAAGTGTCACTACTTGTCGGCTAGCTCATGAACTTTTCCAGATTAAAGAACTAAGGTTATTAAATTCGATTTCTCAAACAAACAAAAAATACATGTTTTATTATTTTTTGCACAATCGTGTTGTAATGTGTATTTGCAAGGATACTTTCAATGATATGAGATGTAATCCATTTTTTTTTACAGATGGTCGCAACGCGGCCTTATTTTGGACGTTACACGGCTATCTTGTACCAACCAATAAAGGTGTGAAAAAAGATATGGAGACCAGCAAGAAGACTACAACCAAGTTTACAATAAAAGACTCCCAGGAATCAGTTCTCTTTCTTGGTAGAAATCAGCAGGAAATTGAGGATAGAATCAATCACCTTATGAAAATAAACGTTTCAATCCAACTCTTTCTCTACTGTATTGGAACAGTTATATTTTCTATTGAAGATATATGTGTACGATTCGATGATATTAGATTCAAATTCAGCAAAGTTTTAAGAGTTTTAGATATTTGCCTTAAAATTATACATCTATTTGATCCCGAATTTTCAGCTGAATCGCTAATATTTTATTCTTTTATTGAAATTAATTTTTTTAAATTTAAGTCGGCCCATAATAATAGTAAAGTATATGTTTTGTGCGATTATTTAACACAATAAAAAACCTTAGATAATATAGAAAACTACTTTTATTAGATTAACATTTTCCAAAACATTATCGATATTTTTGAAACACATAGTGTGAACCGGCCTTAAAGAGCTATGGAATTATGAGGTTAAAAAACAAGAGCCTTCTTGTAAAAATTAATAAACACCTCGTAGAATTTTTGGACGAAGATTCTTGTTTGTCAATGGAAAAATCATTAATCAATGGAAAAATACACTGTTCATAAATAAGTCGGCACTGTTAGTAATTCTGTTAACTTGATAGCAACAAGCTTGTTTAAATGAAAAACTATAGTAGTATTTTCTAAGTATAGGTAGATTAAAATGATGAAATGAGAAAAACAACTAAACGCATTAGATTCTTTAGTAATTTGCAAAAATAACCTTTTTTAGGGAAACACCTGTATTTCTTACATATTTGAAAAGAGGATAAAATTCCATACAAAAGAGTTTTATTTAGTAAATTATTATGATAAAATTAAAAGTAAAGAAGTTATAAACTTATATACCATAACTCCTTTATTGTTTTTTTAATTTTATTGTTTACAATATTATCCTCTTTCGAAATTTGTAAAAAAATACATCAGGTTATAAAAAACGATTATTTCTTCAAATTACTCAAAACTCTAACGTTCAATTGTTTTTCTCTTTTAAACATTTTAATCTACTTAAAAAGTACTACAAGTTTGTCATTTTAAACGAGATCGTAACTACAAAGATAACAGAGTTACCAATAATGTTGACTTATTTGTGAACGTCCTGTATAACTAAATAGGTTATGAAATTGTTTCATTGTATTAATGACACTGTTCATTAATATAAGGATTTCTTACATTAAAAATTAATGAAAAATTTCATTAATTAGATGAAGACAATACATTACTATAAGGATTTATTACATTAAATTGGTAAAATCTGTTCATTGAAACAATGACTGCGTTCATAGCAACAATGAACCTGTACTCCCCAAATTAATGTTATAGTTTATTGTAACAATGTAATAATAATCATTAAACTAATTAGACCATTTACATAGCATCGATGAAAACTCATTCTTCAAATTCATGTATACTTTTCATCAATCTAATGAACTTAAGGATCATAGAGTAAATTAATTACTTTTCATTGTACTGACGAACTCGTTCATCGGCTCAAAAATAATGACTTATTTCATTAACTCAATGAAGTTTTTAATTGTATTTATGTTCACTTTTGGTTCAGTGTAGTTATTACAAAGCTGTTCTAGTTGAAAAGAGTTGTTTCGAATTGTCTTAAGGAATAATTCGGTTCTATTAGCGTTCATAATACATATACTTTTTGGTATATACCATAACACATTATTTTATAGAACTATTAAACTTATTATGTAACTTGACAAAGTTACAGTCGCTATACAGTTATTATATAGTTGCATGTCTTTTTTGTTGTATAAAGGCTGCCGTAAGTTTTGCTATAAAACTATTCTGATCGCTATACAGTTACTATATAGCTACATACACTGCTAGTTTATGGCGAGACCGGTGGTCGCGATTTACTTCAACTTCTTACACAGACATTATACAACCATAAAGCTCGTGTAGTAATACTGTGGGTTCTTTTGTTCAACATTAGTAATATTAATAATAGGTGTATGACCAACA
This sequence comes from Stenurella melanura, assembly GCA_963583905.1. Lineage (NCBI taxonomy): Eukaryota > Metazoa > Arthropoda > Insecta > Coleoptera > Cerambycidae > Stenurella > Stenurella melanura. The sequence continues at coordinate 7,002,627 of OY757314.1, read as the reverse complement.
TCTGTGATCTTTATAAAAAAAAACAATCTTATAATAATTATTTGAAGCTCTATAAGAGATATATCGGGAACTTTTACAAGGGGATAATACAGCCTTTATAAAATGATTTTATAATTATAGTGTAAGAACATCCTTGGAATGTTCTTATATTGCCCAATTGTCGCAGACAGCTAATTAGTTCACGATAGGACTTTAATAAAACAAAATGTTTTTCCACCGCTAAAAAATAATTATACGACAATCAGCCGAATGTTAGAGTAATAATGTTAGTTGGGTAGCATGGAAAAAATCTACCTATATCCTTGTTGCAGGATCCCAGCAAGATATTTTCATCGATACGGAACAGATGTCTTCCCTTAAATCCATTGGCGAAACCAGTTGCTGTCAGGTCACGAATAACGGATTCCTGACTGTAGGGTTTATATTCGTAGCTCCTGGTGCCGTTTCCTCCATTGAAGCCCACATAGGCTGATACACCTCCTTCTCCTTTACGGGTATCACCACCGGCTTCAGTGTGACTGGTCCAATCGAGATTCAGATAATTGAACATTGCGTAGGTGTAAACTTCGTCGGTAGCAAGGACCATTTGGAAGGTATTTGTCTGAAAATTAGGTTTTATTGTACTATTGTAAGGCAAAGAATGCTTTAATATATTTAGTAGTTGGTAGTATTTAGAATGGAAAAAATAGCCTATATGTAACATAAAAAAACAGTATCTCAAATTTCACAAAAAATAAACGTATTAACAAAAGATATCAAGATTTTTTTTCTAATTCATGAAATTTCCGTTAATTTATAACTTGTTACATCCATTAAAAATTTACCACAATACAGCATTTTAGGTTTTTTTTTTGTAGTCCCTGAGGAAATCTCATTTTTACTGTTTTTATAATTTATTCAAAAATACTGTATACAGGGTTGGGCAATAGTCCCGGAACGGCTCGATTACAGCCGAACGGGACCTCATATCAACTTCGGGTTTTCGACACTGTATTCAGCGAAATTTTTAGAACTTCTTGACATGTATTTCAGGACCGTGACGTCAGAACTTTCTCGAAGGTGTGACATAAGTGTAAATTTTTTAAATGAAACACCTGGTATGTTTTTCCATATTTGTATACTTTAAGGAGTCCCGAATTCAACGATATAACGTTTGTATGGATTCTGTTACGTAATGTGGTTTCAGTAAGGGAAAATTAGAAATTACAATCGTAATTAACAGAGAACAGTGGATATCCAAACAGATGTATCCAAAAAAGACACTCTTTTTTTACCATTTTTTTTTTACAAAACTAAGACCCACGTAAACAAGTTTTTTTGTAGTCGTTTAATAAAAACACAGGTCATAGTTAAATTGTTCTCATTATTTTACTAGTTTATCTAAGTAAGTCGTGGTATAAACGTCACTGTGATATTACTTTTGTACTACTAATTTGTGATTCTAAAAACGTGTCTTTAAAATGGCTCAACTGAACGACACTGAACGAATAACTTTACTCATGATGATTGGATTCGGAGAGAGGCGTCGATCCCTTCAGGAAGCAAGTGACCTCTTTTGCACAATTTTGAACATACGGGAAATGTCAAGAATTTACCAAAAACTGGCCGCCCAAAAACAGCGACAAACGACGACAGAGCTTTAGATGTACTGTTAGCGATTCAGGAGGAGCCTAAAACGTCAATTCCGAAATTTTCATTAGAAACTGGTAACAGTGAAAGATCCATTCGCAGAATACTCAGGAGAAATAAAACACATCCCTACAAAGTCAGCTTACTTCAGGAAGATGACCCTGATCGTCGAATGCAGTTTTGCCAACAAATTATGAATTTCTTAGACGAGACACCACAGTTTGTAGGTCGCATTTTGTTTTCCGATGAGGCTACATTTTGTTTAAATGGATTTGTCAATCGTCACAATTGTCGCTATTGGTCTGCTGAGAATCCACATTGGATGGAAGAAATGCACACACAACATCCACAAAAAGTAAATGTCTGGGCGAGTATAATTGGAACACGTGTAATAGGGCCGTTTTTTCTAAATGGTAATTTAACTGCTGATACCTATTTAACTTTATTACGCGAAAGAGTTATACCCGCTGTAATTCAGATATTTCCCAACCGCGAAAATCCTCAGGTGATCGCAAATGACGTGTACTTCCAGCAAGACGGAGCTCCGCCACACTATGCCAGAATTGTAAGAGATTTTTTAGACACTGTCTTTCCCCGGAGATGGATAAGTAGAAGGGGTCATATCGAATGGCCAGCTAGGTCACCTGACCTAACCCCTCTTGATTTTTTTCTGGGGTCATTTGAAGTCTGTGGTGTATCGCACAAGACCTGCCAAGGTACAAGAGCTTCAAGAAAGAATTCTAGCGGTTGCTGATAATATTACACCTCAGTCCCTCCAAAATGTTCAGCGGGAATTTGTGGACAGGCTAGCACATTGTCAGGCAGTGGAAGGATTGCAATTTGAACATTTAATAAAATAAAACTATTCTCTGTTAATTACGATTGTAATTTCTAATTTTCCCTTATTGAGACCACATTACATAACAGAATCCATACAAACGTTACATCGTTGAATTTGGGACTCCTTAAAGTATACAAATATGGAAAAATATACCGGGTGTTTCATTTAAAAAAATTGACACTTATGTCACACCTCCGAACGTAATAACGTCACGGTCCTGAAATACATGTCAAGAAGTTCTAAAAATTTCGCTGAATACAGTGTCGAAAACCCGAAGTTGATACGAGGTCCCGTTCAGCTGTAATCGAGCCGTTCCGGGACTATTGCCCAACCCTGTATAAAGATTAAGTCCTATTCAACCAGCTTTAATTTAAGATGATACTAGTAAATGAGCAATTATGCTTTCGGGCTCTTATAGTAATATTTTAGTTTGTCAATGTAGTGTATTTTTACAAAAATTCCATTAATTTTTTTTGCGAGAAATGGAAAATGTTCAACTTTTCTACAAAGACTTATAGCAGCCCCTAAAGCTGTTAATAATAAATAAATGCCGACACGGTATTTGAAAAAAATGGTTCATTAACTTTGGGCAATGAAAATATTAAATATTTCACTTGTTTTTACAGTGGCGTAATTTCAGCATTTTTATTGGGTAGGCAGGGATTTTTCAATAGTTGGAAGCAAAGCAAACCCTGTAATTCTTAAGTTAAGCTATAACTCTATAAACCCAAATGGCCGAAGGAAAGCGAGTGCTACAAAAAGTTAAACCATAGACAGGAAACCCTAAATCCAAATGACCGAGGGAAAGCGAGTTGTTCACTTCAAAGATAATATTAAACTCAAAAGCAGGAAAGCGAGTAGTGTGAAAAAACAATTTGGTAAATAAGGCTGGCGCAAAAATCGGAAGACCTGGAGTTCGTTCACCGAATGGTTGTGCGAACGTTCCCCAAATGATTGTCGTTGACATACGTTCGCTGATATGCAATTTTATAAACAAATTGTAAATAATACGATTTTTGATTCCAAACTACTTCTATCGTAAAGGATGGCTCAAAACAAGAAAAATTTCATGTATGTTATGTTGAAAAAGTTTAAGTTTAAAGACTTGTTAACGTATAAACATTGAAAAAATGCGTTTTTAGCCTTTTTACCTTTAATAACTTTGGAATGGAAATAAATTTTTAAATTCTGAAAATATACCCTGAAAGTGTAAGGCTTCAACTTCAAAATGCCGAAGTAATTATAAAAATTACATCAATATAAAAGTTCCGGTTTCAAAATTTTCGGCGCGGCACGCCATGCTTTTGCGATTACAGACCATAGTACAGGCACTGAAGGCAAAATGTTGTAAAAACCTCGCAAAAATTAATAAAAGAATCATCTCTGGGATTTAAGTAGTTAATAACCTGTAGAATGGAATGATGCATTCTTGGCACTTCCAAGTTCCGGGAAAATTTAAAAAAAATTGGAAAAACTGTTTGATTTTCGGTTTTTTTGCTCTAACGGCTAAAATAATGAAAATACAGAAAAAAGTTTTCAACAAAATGTATAGCTTATCTCTTTCTCTACAAAATAGGTCTTTACCAATTTTTGTCTTACTTAAGCCGTTTAGGAGATAAATCCAGTTTTCCACTTATAGTTTTGAGCCGCTCCGAAATGCGCGGAAAATGAGAATTCTCTGTGAGTTTCGTACGACCGGACATATCGATCGATAATTATTACTATTCAGAGCCGCTAAAAAAAAAATTAAACCAACGTAAAATGTAGAGAAAAGTCTCAGCTTTAATGTGGAATTAATCACAAAATTCTTACTTTTCATCGTAGAGAAGAGAGTGTTAGAAGATGGCTTAGTAAACTTTATACAGTTGATTTATTCACATCTTTGAGTTTTATGCATCCTGCCTATTTCTCCCGTAACAATGGGTGCTTTTTCACTGCATGGATTAGATTCCACGCACTTTAATCTATATTTCGTGAAAATTGCATGGAAGAATGTTAAGAAACAAATAAGTTGTATATGTTTTACTGTATAATTGTGCATTTTCTGAACGTGTATGAATAATGTAGACAAATTCAAAAAGTACTGCGCGCATTTAAAAAACTCTAAAGTCATTCGAAAGAATATGTTTTGTTGTACTTATAATCCAAAAATTAAGACTGCTATTATTATTACTTAAGATATAGCGAATTGAACTCCAAAATTTGGAGGTGATTGATCGATGGGAAATATACTCTACTTTGATCGCAAGGCATATTTTCCCAACAAAAGTAATTGCAATAAAATGTTAATTGGATTAATATATCATTATATAAAAATATATAACCAAATGAATTATCATTCTAACGACTCCCGGCAAAGATATGAATAAATCTGTGGATCAACTGTACAAAGTTTACTAAGCCGACTTCTGACACTTTCCCTCTTTGATGAAATTTTTTATGAATTTTGTAATTAGTTCCACATGAAAGCTGAGACTTTTCTCTATATTTTATGTTATTTTAATTTTTTTAGGGGCTCTGAATAGTAAGAATTATCGATCGATGAGCCAGGTCGTACGAAACTCCTGGAGAATTATAATTTTTCGCGCATTTTGAAGTGGCTTAAAACCATAAGTGAAAAACTCCATTTATCTTGTAAACGGCTTAAGTAAGACAAACATTTGTAAAGACCTCTGTTGTAGAGAAAAAGACGAGCTACAACTTTTGTTGGGAACTTCTTTCTCTATTTTCATTTCATTTGGCCTCTAGAGCAAAAGAAACGAAAATCAAAAAGTTTTTCCAAATTTTTTTGAATTTTCCCCGAACTTGGAAGTGCAAAGAATGCATCATCTCATTCTCCAGGTTATTACCTACTTAAGTCTCGGAGATGATCCTTTTATTAATTTTTGTTACCCTAAATTGTTAATTGGCCTGTACTATAACATATTAAACAATTAAAAACCCTTTAACGCAATTGTTCCTTTCTACCCCTTAATTTTGTACATATTCAATAAACTAATCAAATGTGGATCTTTCGATATTTTTCTCAAAAACCACCACCTTCCCATCAGTCTAAAAAAAATTGTCAACTGTTCTGAGTTAGATCTATCATCGGTTTCTAAAAGAGAAAGTGAAAGTTGAACATCTACTTAAAGTTTTATTGATATCCCCATTTTTCCTTTATATTTTCTATTTTTATCAACTCTTGCAGGACTGTAGCCATAAACATTAGGTATGCATCAGCTTATTTGCTTCTTATCAGAGGTCTAACATCAATGACATTTTGCGCGTAAAACACATTGGCTTCAATTTTTTTACGAGCTCTCAATTTTTTACCGGAATTTAGCCGTTATATAAATTTAGTGTATCCTATGAGGAAAGTAGAGGCTAAATGTTATCCTTCTTACCTGGTATAAAGCATTGGCAAAACCTCCATTGAAGGAAACATTCTTCCAGGTGACAATAATGGCGTGCTTAGGACGGAATGTTTCCGAACCAATAACTCCTTCCCTGATATCCCACGTCAACCTTTCCCTTATTTCAACTCCCATCTGATCCTGCCTAGTCCTAAGATCCCTTTCCATCCTGAAGTAAACTCCAGGGTCTCTCTGATCTATATCTCCATCTCTCAAATTACCCACCCTGCATTTACTGAAGAATATGCCAATGAAAGATGGATCGTTCTTCTTGGGCCAGTCTTTCACGGGGAATACCAATGGATACTCGTAATTTGGCGGCGGATCACTGAATTCCAAGTACCCGTTTAGAGAGACTCGAGTGTAGTTGAATCGGAACCCGAAAAACGGCAGTTGGAAATTCAAGTTTTTGTGGACTTGCGGCGTGGAAGATTGAATTTCCTTTTGGTAGTCGCCCTCGTTGTCGGCGTTGCCTCCTTTATTGTAGTAGGGGTACATGAAATGTCTTCGGATTTCCGCCAAGCGCGATTCTGTGATGGTGTATGGCGTGCCGGAAAATCCTCTTTGATCGGACGTTTGAGGTGCAATGTTCGATGTCATGGGATCTAAAAATTAAGGAGTATCAGTGACATTGATTGCTTCTTAGTGGGTAATTATAGTGTAAAATCTGGTCGCTCGTTCTAGCTAATATTCGAACACTCTTTATAATTAGTAAATACAGTGCCAACGAGTACGTTTATGCCACTGAAAATTGGATAGTCTAAGGACCGGTATATCAACGCGAGGTTAGAGTTATACTGTTAGTAGAAAGGATCTGGCAGGAAAAAGGAGCACAAGCCAACGATGACATTTGATTTTTCTTGTCATTCTTTAAGTTTGTGTCATGCAATTATTCTTTAAAAATCACAAGACTCATACTCAAGAGGGAGAGAGATACTGGTACACAAACAAACTTTGCAAAAACTATTTTTCGGTGTCGGAAAATAGTGCCTGTATGAAGAAAAGTCTAATAAGGTGGCCATTCCCTAGAAAAAGACATCCGATAGGGAAATATTTACTATTTATAAATTTTTCTTAGTACGTATATTTAAAAAAACTATAAGAGTACCTAAGTAGAATCATAACAAGACTATTACTATGAATTTTCATTCAATAATTTCAGCGGATTGCAAAATAGCTAGATTTAAATTTAAATATTATGTTAATTTTCCTATTTCGTAGTTTTAAATCGAGCTATTTTGCAAACCACTGAAATTATTGAGTGAAAATTCATAGTAGTAGTCTTGTTATGGTTCTGCTTAGGTACTCTTATATATATTTTTTAAATACGTACTAAGAAAAAAAAGTTATGGCCAAAAATAATAAACATTTCCCTATCGGATGTCTCTTTCTAGGGAATGGCCAGCTTAAGGAGAATTTACGTGATCTGAGCCAACGTTTGTTCAAAAATACTAATTAGATCTCGAGTTATGGCAACTGAAGAATTCTAGGAAAAAGTTTTTCTGACGGTGGTTTCAAGTGTTAAATCGTTGATTTTTTCAGTAAAGAAGGATGATATGGACCTGGAATTCTTGGTGGAAGTAGGGAAAGTGCCAAGATTATTTCTGATTAAGATGGGAAGCTGGTGGGGGAATTAGGGAGGAGGGACTCTCGACGGTAAAAATTTTCGGAGCTACGTGATTTCACCCAAAATCTCGACAAATCGATGGGTCTCATTGTGCGTATAATCCCATTAATAGTCCAATAATTATAAAAATTTCCATAACAAAAAATGTTATCTGAGATTTTCCTTCAGTGACTGTTAGTGGAGGGATTATACATCACAAAATCACAAAAATCAGTTCTGAGAGTGCCACGCAACCCCCCAAAAACCACCCCTTCGATAAAAAAAGCCTTATTTTACTGATAACTAGTTAACTGCTGAAGATATAAAAAAATTGGTCTTCATGAAAAAAAAAGCTGGACTAATTTCCTAAAAAAAGTCCTGTTATAAATTTCTTGTGTATGCCATGATTTTCGAGAAAATCGATATGGCAACATTTGTGTTTTTAATGCGTACGAATTTTCGTTTATCGCGTGGCCTATAGAAAAAGTTGAATTGCTCGAAAACCAAACAAGCTAGGAAGACAAATCAAAATGAGTTTTAAAGGGGATATAAAATACTCTCTTGTGTTTCCATTTTTGATGGCTATTGATATCTATTAGTATATAAAAATAACAATATAATATAGTTAGTTACCTCTTGATTTTTAGCGCTTTTAAGTATTCATGGGTCCATAAAACATAACTGACTAATATAAGTTATAAATGTATTATCTATTAGTTCAATGCAGAAAAAGTTGGGAATAAAAATAGTCACGTTTACAAATTTACCAGCATGTTGAATTTAGCCAAATTTTGGCCAATTTTTTATTGTTTCCTAAAAATAAAAAAAAAGACCCAAACATCTTGAAAATTTAGCTCGAAAAATGTTTTTTGAGTTTACATATCATATAACTATTGTTTCTAATCATTTAATAGTTAAAAAATTGCATAAAAAACATCATAAAAAAATTGAATAAGCAGCATTTTTTGGATTTTTTTGGCTAACTTGGACATGCTGGTAAATTTGTAAATGTGAATATTTTTATTCCTAACTTTTTCTGCATTGAAGTACTACCTTTTGAACTAAAATATAGTGCATTTATAAGCTATATTAAAGACAGTTATTTTTTATGGCCTTATGAATAGTTCTATGTACAGAAAATCAAGAGATAACTATATTATATTGTTATTTTTATATACTAATAAAAATCAATAGCCAACAAAAATGGCAACACAAGAGAGTATTTTATATCCTCTTTAAAACCCATTTTGATTTTACGTCCTAGCTTGTTTGGTTTTCGAGCAATTCCATTTTGTCTATTAGCCCTCGCGCAAAAAATTTCAAATAAACGAAAATTCGCACGTATTAAAAATACAAATTTTGCAATTTTTGTCAATACCGATTTTCTCGAAAACCATGGCATATACAAGAAAATTACAAGACCCTTTTTTTTGGCATATTAGTCAAGCCTTCTTTTTTATGATGAGCATTTTTTATATATTCAACGGTTAACGAGTTATCAGTAAAATAAGGCTTTTTTCACCGAAGGGGTGATTTTTTGGGGGGTTGCGCTACTCCGCCAGAACTAATGTTTAATCCTCCCACTAATAGTTACTGAAAATAAATCTCAGATAACATTTTTTGCGAGCTCCTGGTGTATTTTTAACTTTACCGACTGGACTAAACTTCCATAAGTGAAAACGATTTTTGATTTTTGAAAAAAACACATTTTCAATTATGGTGTGTTAATGGGATATAAAACTACATATTTTAGTTAGAAAAGTTATTTTACAGCCCCACCAGTGACGTCCCTGCAAACATGCCCTCTGATATTTTTTTACCAAAAAGTGGTACGCCACTGATATTTTCCATATGGATATTTTTTTCTGATTAGTCTGGTCGACTTTACATAGAAACAGTTCTTGATTAAAACAAATTCAAATTGAAACTAATGGAATTTGAATAATTTGGATTTAGTTGTTTTAATCAAGATCTGTGCGTCTGACGAGAAAAACGTAAGGGACAGTTTTCATGTAGAATTGATCAGGCTAATCAGACAAAATATCCACATGGAAAAATGTCAGTGGCGTACCACTTTTTTGGTAAAAAATATCGGAGGGCATGTTTACAGGGACGCCACTGGTGGAGCTATAAAATAAATTTTCTAACTAAAATATGTGGTTTTATATCCCATTAACACACCATAATTGAAAACGTGTTTTTTTCAAAAATCAAAAATAATTTTCACTACTTTATTACGTAACTACTGATTTCACAATTAAGGTGACTAAAAAGAGACATCCGATAGGGAAATATTTTTGGCCATAACTTTTTTTTCTTAGTACGTATATTAAAAAAAACTATAATAGTACCTAAGTAGAACCATAACAAGACTACTACTAGGAATTTTCATTCAATAATTTCAGCAGGTTGCAAAGAAGCTAGATTTAAATTTAAAAATTATGTTAATCTTCCTATCTCGTAGTTTTAAATCGACCTATTTTGCAAACCACTGAAATTATTGAATGAAAATTCATAGTAATAGTCTTGTTATGGTTCTACTTAGGTACTCTTATAGATTTTTTAAATATACGTACCAAGAAGAAAAAGTTATGGGCAAAAATAATAAATATGTCCCTATCGGATGTCTCTTTCTAGGGAATGGCCACCTTAAGGTATTATATGCCAATTAACAGCTGCCAAAACCACGCGGAAATTTGAAACATTTTAAATTGCTTAGTCTAAGTTTTCGTTCAACGGATTTTTGTGACTTAAATTAATGTTTTTTGTTTCTGTCCCGGGAATCCCGGGACGGGATTTCCCGGGAATTATGTCACTTTTTATCGTTCCCGTTCCCGGGAAATAATAGTCGGAATTTCCCGGACCCGTGGGTATAAAAATAAGTTTTAAAAATATTAAATTTCGTGCTCCGAAATTTTAATGAGCGTGCGCGTCGGACGGCATTTATGTTTTATTTCGTTGTTGTGTTATTTCCTGTAGTTAGTTATTCTCTGTAATTGTTTATTTGTGGCATATTCAGATTTTTTTACTTTTTATTGGGTATTTTGCCACTGAAAAATATTTAAAAATTTGTAATGAAAAAACCTCTGCGCCAAACGGATCAGACAGAGGTTGGTTCTTGAACACTTGACTGTTTCAAAAAGTCTACCAAAATTTGTGAACACGCATGGGATAATAATCAAAGGATTAAATGGGACTCGGCGAAGATTTTGGAAAAAGAGAGCAACGGAACAAAAAGAAAACTTAAAGAATCCGCGATTATTTTGTTAAACGAGGATAGATGCGTTTCAAATTATTCAATAGATTTTTGTACTAGTTGGTTGCCCATCCTTAGAGACGAAGTAAGTAAAAATAAGATAAATATAATTTAATGTCTCACGTGACTATGGAAATACATAAACAAAGAACTATCATGGTTGACGACCAAAAAAGTTTTGAGAACGGAAGTAGATTCTCTTCCGAAACGTTAACTACCTATAGCTTTCATTTTCAGTTTTTAGTTTATTACATTGTTCTAGTTTATGTATTTTTAGGTGTGAGACTTTTTGAAACAGTCAAGTGTTCAAGAACCAACCTCTGTCTGATCCGTTTGGCGCAGAGGTTTTTAAGTTAAAAATTTTAAAATATTTTTCAGTGGCAAAATACCCAAAAAAATTAAGAAAATCCTGTAGTTAGTGTTGTTGTGTCTTTTTAATTATAAATAAAGCAAAACAAAACTGACGGATTTATTTTTTCACCAAAGGAAAAAAGAAAACAAACATTTAAAAAATGAATATTTGAATGATGTGACATTTTGAAACAAAAAAATTGTGTTTTTCAACAAAATATGAAAAATTTATTATTTCCCGGGAATCCCGGGATTCCCGGGAACGGCAAATTCTATTTCTCGATTCCCGGGAATGAAAAAAAGTCGGGAAATCAGAAACTCTATTTGGCTCGCTGATGACGAATTCAATATTTGCTTTAGTCAAAACTGGTCCAAATTTGGTCAGATAGGTCTAAAGTGAACCAAGTTCAAGAAATTGGCCATTTACTTCTAGCGATTCTAATGGATTTATTTGTAATAAATAGTATTTGTATCAATGAATCATAATAGTTATTTATGTACTAAGTGCGTTATATGGATTATAACTCCCATGCAGAGGGTAAGTTGCCTGATGGGCGTTATAATTTAATAACTCTCATGGTGCATACAATATTTTATTTTTCACGAAAAATTTGTTTTTTTAATGAAAAATTGACTTTTCATTTTTTAAACACATTTTTACTTCCCTCGCATATCGAAGGGAAGTATTGTACTCGAGAAAAAATCACCCTCCGAGATTTTTTCGGATTATGACGTTTCAGATTACGTAGATTACGAAAATATAGGTTTTTCAATTCCGTCAGTCTGTCTGTCTGTCTGTCTGTTGGTGCATTAACTAAAAAAAACTACTTGACGGAGAGCAGTCAAATTTGGTTGGTACTATCGGCGAAGAAATTGTTAAACTTTCACTGGAAAATATACATGGTGGACCGTCTAAAGGGAATAAATAATGAAAACATTTTTTTTGCTCAAATTTAAAATTTCCACTTTTCATGACACGCTAAACCTATTTCAGAAAAAAAAATTTGAAAATTTTTTCACCAACATTTTTGAAAAAATTTTTACCACTAAACTAGATGAAAATTTTTATTTTGTTCAAATTTAACATTTCCACGTTTCATGGCATTCTAAATCTATTAAAAAAAAATTCTGAAAATTTGTTTACCAACATTTTTGAAAAAAATGTTACCACTAAAATAGATGGATTTTTTTCTTTGTTCAAATTTAAAATTTCCACGTTTCCATGGCATTCTAAACGTATTAAAACAAATTTAAAACATTTTTTGAAAAATTTTAAAAATTTTTTGAAAAATTTAAAAATTTCTTTGAAAAAATTTATCTATTTATCACTACTTACTATAGAATAGATAAAAATATATTTCGGAAGAAAAAAATTTGTAACAATTTTTTACCTTTGGAAAAAAAATTACCACTAGAATAGATGGAAAAATGTTTTCTGCTCAAATTTAAAATTTACACGTTTCATGACATTCTAAACCTATTTCAGAAAAAATTCGAAAATTTAACATTTTTAAAAAATTTAAAAAAAAAAATGAAATTTTTTAACCACCACTATACTTCCACTTCACTACGTGAATGTGGAATTGAACAATTTAAAAAAAAATGAAAAACATTTTTTCTTTGTTCAAACTTAAAATGTCCACGTATCCATGGCATTCTAAACCTATTCAAACAAATTTAAACAAAATTTTGAAAAAATCATTAATCTATTTCACTGCTTACTATTGAATAGATGAAAAACATTTTTTTGCTCAAATTTAAAGTTTCCACGTTTCAGGACGTTCCAGTCCTATTTCGGAAAAAAAATTTGCATCATTTTTTACTATTTTGGAAAAAAAATTTACCACGACTATACGGAAATTTTTTTTGCTGAAATTTAAAATTTTCACGTTTAATGACATTCTAAACCTATTTCAGAAGAAAAAAGATTTTGAAAATTTTTAACCAACATTTTTGAAAAAAAAAAAAATGAAATTTTTTAATCACCACTATTACTTCCACTCCACTACGTGAATGTGGAATTGGAAATGTGTCAGATGGCAATAATATTTGACACATGCTATTATACTTTTATTGAAATATATACAGGGTGGTCATCCCAAGGAATAATTCATGCTGGACATTTGTAAATGTATTTGCGCAATATTTGGCCATATTTGGCACCTGTTATTTAGTATTGAACTTTTGCTGTTGGATGAGTACTCTGTTTTTTAACGAAAACTTACCAGGTCTTCTTTGTAATAATAGTGATAACTATATTCTGATTATTATTTTCAATGTCATTTCGTAATAATTAATTTTTTAGAATGACTCGCGCTCAAATAAAGAGGGAAGTTCTGTGTAAATAACTTTACCGATTTTTTTTAGTAGTCTGTATTCATACTGTGACGTATATCAACTGTATCTGAGAATGGGCTTGTTCGGCATTTTTTTTTATTTCACAAATCGAAAGTGCAAGTATAAATTAATGGATCTGCAAAGAATCAGAATCTTTTCGCACGTTTAGTATCTTAAAAACTATTACAAATTTCCATCTCGCGAAAATGGGGCGTGGCCAGGCGCTACGTCACTATACGCATTGACTCGGCAATATCAATAGACTTGATGCTCCTTATTGGTTATAATTATAAGTGTTTTCGAAGTACTGTTTGTTTTGCTTACTACTTGACAGTAGGGGAGTACAAGTTGGTGAAATGTCAAAAAATTACAATTTTCTTTCGCTCCTGCCAGAACGAATTTTCGATTTCGACCCTGCAATTTACGATTATAATTCATCGCCGACCTTCCTTCCGTAGACACATAGAGCGAACTTCCACTCGACGTATTTATTTAGTTACCAGCGTTTAAAAATTCCATGTTTTTCGACTTTTCAGGTTAAATTTGAAAGGTCCCAGAAAGCCATTTTTCTTACGTCACTTGCGTATAGTGACGTCACAAATGAGCGCTCGGTTTTTGCAACTATTACTAAATTCAACTCCTTATATCTCGAGAACGGAAAAAGTTAATAATACGAAATTGTAAGTGTATAATGAGAATATCGAGTACTATGTGAAAAAGTATAAAAACCATATAAAAAGAATATCATGGAACAAGCCCATTGTTGATATTTTGACGTTTGGTGATTTTTTAAAAAGAAAATTAATATGGAAATCCCACAAAATATCCACAATGCTGGTGATGCCACAGAAAATGTAATGCCAGTCAAATCCAAACCATTATACGACAAGGAATATGAAACATTTACTCATTCTTTGCTTCTCGAATAACAGGGCGTTATCGACAAAACGTCCGCTCATTATGTGTGGTCATTTTGAGCGTCTTTATGGTAACCGTATCCAAGGTATAATAAACAAATAATATGCAGGTGAAAAATAAAGGGTTTTATTTTTCACCTGCATATTTCATAATTTCATCCAGTTCTCATTAATTTTCACACTGTGCGACGTGATTTCGACAAGATGATTGGACTTAAAACTTGAAATTCACAATGAAACAATTAAATAAATTAGTATTTATTTAATTGTTCTTCCTGACAATTTTTTTAAATTTAGCATTTTAGATACATCTTTTGATAAAACGTTTTTATTATTAGTTTCAAAATATCCCTACATTATTTATCTTATTTACTTTATGATATACTAATTAGGACATGATAACATTAAGCAAATAAAATCGAATATTTATGTCAACTGTTTAAACTGTAGCACTATAACATTGTAACATAACAAAAATACAAACGACATTTTTAAAACTTTTAAATTTATACTGATACAACGTTCAACAAATACATGACACAACTTTACATGAAATATTTTATTCAAGAGAAATGTGAATCATAAAGTTGGCATGCATATACAGGGTGTTTGGTTTTTAACTGACGATATAAAATTAGAAAAAGGAAATTTTGTTTGGGTTATATTGGTATGGGACGTTAAAATAGATAGGTAATAATGCACTTGTATGATACATAATATGTATAAGACAAGTGTATTGTGATGTGTTGACAATGAACAAAAATATATAGCATATAACACAGTCGATGTTTACTATGATGTTTGTGAAGGTCTGTTTGCAATAAATTTTAAGGGAATTTTTTTCAAGGTATATATGTGTATTACACTATCATTTGATGATTTTTGCATTCGAATTAATAATCGGGCTGCGTTGTATCATGTGTAAAAGAAAATGAGTAAGTGAATTAATGGAAAAAACGCAGAGAAAATGTGTAATCATGCTTAGTCCTATCATAGCTATTCAAATTTTATCAATACATAATTTCCTAGAAAGGTGTTAAGATAATTTCTGATAACAGGGCTTAGATTATCAAAGTATTTTTATCTCTGTGGAAAACAATACTAAATACTAAACGCCATTTATATTTTTTTCATTTTCTTTTGCATGAGGCAAACGCCATTTATATTTTTTTCATTTTCTTTTGCATATATTGAAGCCGACAATGTCTATCGGCTTCAAGTCCCTATTATTTTGATTTGGGCACAGATAATACATGTATGTTATTGTTCCAATTTGAAATCGGACCTGAACTCAAAAATCATTCAAATCACGCTATGCGTTATGAAGATACGGTAGTCTGTCAATTTGACATAAAATTCATTATAGCAGACTTCCAGCCACGAACCTAGATGCCCAGCTCATGGTGTCTTGATCCCACTATTATCCCAAATAAGGCTCTAAAGTCAAACAAACCTGTTATTGCAATATTAATGATAGATGATATTGGAGAGATGTAGGGAAGAAAATTTAGGATTGCACTACTCTTCACGACATTATACGCAATACCTACAACAAGAATAACATTTTTTTTTTTTTGATATTACTTTGCCAAAGTTTTTTGTTAGTAGCATTTTTGCAACGCGTCCTTTTACACCTTATAGAGATTTTTATGTGTGATTTTGCCCCCAACTTTGTCCAAGTTAGCAGAAGCAGAAGCCAAACACTTGGAAAATTTAAAAATTTGCCTTTGCAGAAAGTTGATAAATTGAAACGTGAACTTTCAGTTAAAAATAAACGCTATATACAAATTACCTGCTAAGTTATGATTAAGATTTTATTAGTTTTGTAATTTTTACAAATGTTTGTAAAAAATAATAAAGAATTCTATTTGTACTTTATTACATGATTTTATCTGTATCGATTATTTTAAATATGAATACTTTTTTATTCAGTATTACTAATGATTTTTTTTATATAGGAGTTATCATGGTCGGTACTCTTATGCATGGTCAATGCATTAAATCAAAAGCAATAGAAGTGAAAGACATTTTTGAAACTAGCGCTTAGATTATGTTAATATTTTAAAAATTTTCCACTACTTTTTTTTGAGAGTCCTCTCTGAAAATTTTAGTATATCCCATTTCTTCGTTGGCAATAGCGTTAACTACCAACAAAATATAATTTTCCTTCGTCAAATAGATATAGCGCCCACACATCGACAGACAGACGGACAACAAGCGGACAGACAGACAGATGAACGGACGGAATTGCAATATAGCAGTTTTCATAAACTACGTAGTCTAAAATGTGAAAATCAGAAGAAGTCTCGAAGAGTGATTATCAACTAATAATTACTACTAATTTTTGAACTGACTCGGTGCTTGGGTACAATTTTACTTAATAATTTTTAACGCTCTCTATTGAGTCTTTTTTCTTTTTTACCCCCGTCAACATTTAAAAAAATTGCTTACTAAATAAATGAAATATCTTTGCTCAGAAACGTCGCATCGAAAAGCAAATGCAATTGTCGGCAAATTAATCAATTTTTTGAAAAAAATCTTGTGACAGCGTGACAGATAATATATTAAACTAACTAATTTTCAACTGATTTATGACCGCCGTACAACGTTTTTTAGTGTTTACCCTCCGAGTAACTTATGTAATTAATTTCAGTTTGAATTTAATTGTTTCGGGGGGGGGGGGGGGGCATAAGAACTACCCATGTGGACGGATCTCATTACTTCTAATATCAGGGAACAAAAATTCAGGCATTTGTAGTTTTAGGCAGGAGGGTAGACAAATATGGAGTAAGTTCGTTCATTAAGCATTCTAACTAACAAGGTCATAGCCATGTATGACTAACAATAACTAATTCATATTTGCAGCTAGTCAACTTTCCAAGGTCCCAAGGCCCAAGTAAATCATAATTGTTGTTGGTAATAAGATATTTACCCCGTTTCCAGAGAAAAAAATAGCTGCAAAGGCTAGAAAAAAACAAACCGCTAACTTTTGATTGCTCACTAAAAAATATAAACATGTAATTAGATTTTTTTCTCACACCTTTGATAATTTTTTTACAAGCGATTAAATTTGGCAAAAGGGGGAATTTGAAGATAAACAGCTTTATTTGCTTACATTAATTGTCCAAATAATAAAAAATGGTTAATTTAAACTTGTTCAATGTTCAATATTGACAAAAAATTTAAAACCAAAGTTTTTTTTTAATTCCAAAGAAAGTGTAGTAACATATAATAGGAATCTTTGAACAGTTTTCTTTTTATCATTACATAATTATTAGTAGGCCCTAATATACGATTCAAATGTATTGACCCCCCACTTTAACCGCGAATATCCCAGCAACGGAGAAGCAGAGAAAATTTAAAAAATTATGTGTTCATTATGAGTCTATTCTAAATCATTCACTGAAATTTGAATAATGTACATTGAACATTTTTGAAGTTCTGCTAAGTTATATTGAAAAATGTCCTACTTTTTAAGGAAATTTTGACCATACCATAAATCCGCTATATCTTTGAAAACATGCATACTATGTAAATTATATTTTAGACACCGATCAAGCACGGCACTTTTTGTACGAGGAAATTTTTTTATAATTTTTTATTTTCAAATTTTGCAGTTATTCTCAAAAACGTGACGTCATGTTTATTCGGTTATTTATCAATGTACCTATTTAAAAAGTTTTTATTAAAATAGTAGATCTTATAAAATATAAGAATTTTCAGAAAAAATTATCGGTATGTATCAAATATTAATTTAGTTATCAAGCATAATAGATAATATTATTGCAAACTTGCAATGATATTATCCTTTACGTGTATTTAATCAGTGCAACCCAGTAAACAATAAATCGTTAAAGAGATGGGTATGTACTAAATTACATTGACTTATGGTTGAAATGTTTATTTCCCAAACACTTTCAACCAATCACACGACAAGCAAAGACACAAGTGCAATATCTAATGCCCCCCTATAGGTGACGATTTGGTAGTTTGCTAACCCTGGAGGAACAACAATCTGTTGTTGACACAGTACTTTTAGGTAAACAAAGGATGCTTAAGGTTGATTTATTAGCGTTCAAATTATTTAAAATGTTTATTCCTTAGAACTAGTGAACTGAGTTATATTGTTGGTTAATATAATTAAATAAGAAATGGTAATATGCCTTGTTTTTGTATTGCATTGTTGTGAACTGTGGTAGCAATGTGTCATGAGATGTAGGAGTAATACACGTATTTATATGTTAAATTACTGTTAAAAAAATAAAATGATTATTTTAGAATTCCATCTGTGTATAGATCAAATAAGAGAATAAACGAATAATAACACAAAATGAGACAAATATGGATAAACCCCATCAATATAAACAGAATATAATGTTTTATCGATGAGGCTGAATTTCTTCTTACAAATTGTTTAGAAGTTTACGAACTGAATACAAAAACGGCCTATGTGAGGGATGTTAGTAGGTTTTATTAACACTTTAGGAGGTCCTCGAGTTATTCATGAAAAAAGTTCCTAAAATTGCGTTCAAAAACGTACCATTGCAAAGGGCAAGGTACGGGATGTGGAGAGGATCTTCATAAAATAATATTTTTTTAACATCCATTCCGTTTTGAATACTATTTCGATAATTAAAAATGTAGCATAGCAAAAAGTGTGGATCCGTCAATAGTTTGTTTCTGAATTAAATGAATTTATAATGAAATTAAAGAAGAACTAAATCCAACAACATAATAATATTACAACAAACATTGTTCGTGAGATCCAAACACGTTTACACCGACTCTTTTAATGAAATACCTCGAGCAACAACCTTTAGAAAACGACCTGTATATTAAAATATATCCTAATATGTCGAAATATGCCGCACCCAAATATGGCGTCGCAGTATAAACTTTAATTCTATAGATTAATCATCGATAAGCAGTAAACAAAGCGTACTAGATAAGGAAAAATTGAACTTAAACTAACCATAATCAGGCCCGTAATACGTAACGTATTTTCCAGAACGGCCAAGTTTCTGAAGCGTCCACTTAGGGTCACTAATTACATCATCAGTGTTAGTGTCGGTTTCAACGTTTGTTATTTCTGGAGAAGGACTGGGTACTACAGGGAGCTCTACTACGTCTATAAAAATCAAAAAAATCGTTTACTTACATCTAACAATAAAATAAGCGAATAAAACTGGTCTCGAAATACTCCCATGAGTATTTCGATAGCAGTTTAATTCGATTATTGTTCGTTGGATTAATGAAGTTAATTTATTTTGTTTGAAATAGCAATGCGGTACCGTAATTTCCGTCGTTCGCCCCTCCCGTTCCTCCTGCTCCGGGTAGTCCTCCCCCTGCTCCGGCCTGATCACCAGGCTGCTCATTCTGATCCTCTATTATAGGACCTTCGTCGACGCTTCCTTCCACAGGGATTTCCTCCGCGTCTGGTTCGGGTTCATTGTTCGTTTCCGGTTCCTGTGCGTAAACACTAACACTTAACAGTAGAAAAGTCAACAGAGTCCATTTTAGGTTCATTTTGAAGAGAAAAATATGGCATTCAGCCGTTTTTTTCATTAACTAACATACACCATACGCACTACGATGTTAATTCTGTAAGGTACAGAAATCGTTTGCACACCTGATACCAGTTATCTGAGAGATAAAAATTGTTATCTATCTTAGTCTATTTTAATGACACATTTACCGAAATAAACAATATAGGTATTAAATTGCTCACACTTATTTTCTCTGAACGAGGCTTATTTTTGATGGTTAATCATCAAAATTCTAAAATATCCCTTCTTACCTAGGTGCGATCTATAATACGCGCGGATATCAATGGGAGGAAATGTCCTCAAGTTTACTTCATTTTAATGTTTCTTTAATTAAAATCAATATTTATCTACTCATTTTATAATAGTCTAGTCACAATACGTTACAACTTTGTTTAGATTTTCTAGTGACACCGCTAACTCATATAATAAACTTTTCAATAGAAAATAATGTAGTTCCAGCATCTTGGAAGAGGTTGTCATTGTACCCCTTCCTAAGAAGTATCCACAAGAAAATTATGCTGATTTCAGACGGATAACCATTTTAAACATAATGTCAAAAGTTCTAGAAAGAAGCATACTAAAGCAGTTATTAAATTGTATCCGCTCCCACGATTTATAACCACAAAATCACTCAGCTTTCCGTGCCTGCCACAGCCCTATTACCACACTGGTAGTCATGACAGACGATTTTTTAAAGGCTATTGATGAACCTCAAGTTACAATTACTGTAATGTTGGATTACATAAAGAATTTTGGCTGTTTACATCAGGAACTGCTATTGGCATGGGTAACTTGCCTATTTAGGAATTGTAAATTGGTTCTGAAGTTATTTACCCGGAAGAACTCAACAGGTGAAATTATATTGCCTGGAAAAACCACTGATGTCTCAGGATAGCTTTGTCACATCAGGGGTGCCCCGAGGATCAATCTTGGGTCCCATACTACTTGTGTTTTTCATGTTTGATTTACATGAGAAAATAAAATTCTGTAAATCCCATCAGTATGCTGACGACAGTCCAATGTATACTTCATATACTCCAGTTCACGTAGATCGGGCAATCGCTAACATAAGTACTGATTTAGATTCTATATATAAGTACTCAAGTGATCATGGATTAAAGCTCAATGCTCAGAAATTCGTTGCTATTAATTTCAAATCCAAGCGTTTAGCTTTTACTGATGATTCTTATAAGTTACATATAAATGGAACATGATTATTATTCGTAGAATCCGCCAAAAGTACTAAATTGGTTCTGCCAAATATGTAGGACCTTAGGAGTCAAAATCGACAAGAACTGGAAAAAAGGCAAATATCCCGCAGTTTTTTGGATTTTGACCAAGAGGTCGTAAACTTAGATTTAACATTAATTTGTAATCATATATAACATATTAAAAAAACATAGATACCCTATTTGATGTCAGGTAATTCTCCTTTTTGACGACAAGGTTACTGGGTTATTATATTCTATTCGAGGATTGGGCAAACGCGCCAGTAGTAGAATTGCATTAAAATTGTAATTAAGAATCTTTTTGGAGTAGCTGATATTAATCTGACGTCAACAGTTACAAATTCAAAATGGCGAATCCAGTGCGGCTGACAGGAATTCGAGGGTTGTTAAACTTAATCAAGAATTCAGGTATTTTTCTAAAAGGTGCAACAAACCACAAAATCATGAATATTCTATTCTATTTCACCCTACGTTTAAAAACCGCTTCCTAAGAAAACACTACTTCCACATTCAGAGTTGTCATCCAAGTATCTTTAAAGGAAAACATGTCAGAGAACCCCCCCAATGTAAGACCCTAAATCCAAGGCATTTTTTAAGGTACTTTTGTGTATCCATTTGGATACGCAGGCCTTCCAGTTGAATACTCAGTGAACATGAAATGAATGCAGAAATTTGGGCCTTTTGTAATTTAAAAATTAATACCAGTGATATTTAAAAATGCAATAATACAAAAGAAAGGGAGCCAAATAAAAGTAAATTATAAATATTTAATTCGACAGAAACCACAGAACACAGCCGAAGTCAAAAACAAACTCTTTATTCTTTTCAATATAACATCGTCCGACAGGAATGTCTGGCATTACAATATGTATAGCAAAAATAAGTATTTTGCGCTAGGTTTGGCGCAGTAACAATTTTTTTTCTCAATTTCCGAGGTAAATATCGAATGTAAAGGAATATCGTCCCCCTTGCTTTTCAAAATGTTCACCGAGGTAAATATTCAATCTTAAGGAATATCTCCCCCCGCTTTTTAGTTCGAGGCAACTATTCAATTTTAAGAATGCCACCTCCCACTCTTCGAAATTTAATTGCTGGAAGTCGGCACTGAAAATAGGGCTTTCCGAAACACATGGATATGCAGTAAAAATCACTAAAAGATGCTCTGCCTTAATCTGAAGTATACTCAGCTTATTCGCAAACTGGCCCTGGTTCTGACTTACATACAAGGTCCTTGATAAGCAATGACTGGAGTAATATACAATTTATTGTACACAGGATGTTTTAAGACTTAATTACCTCGATTGATAAGCACATGATTCAGTGACATTTTTTGTAAATACGCGCATTCTTAGCAGTTTTAACATACCAAGGACAATAGATCCTATTTGTACGATTATAGTATACAGTGTTTAACTATTAAAAAAAGCAATTGTCTGAATTCATTTAACACAAATTTATATCCTTGTTATCAAACATTCTCATTGTTCAACACAAAATAGCTACCAGTGTTATTTATATCTGGTATTTTGACAAATGTACACACTGCCAACAGTCAAACAAAAACTGCAAGACTTATGATTCTTATGATGCTATACAAGGTAGGACAATAGTACGTCTGACTTCGATAGCTAGAAACTTTTAAAAACGTACAAGTAAACTAGATAAAAAAGCCTATAACTCGAGATTATTTTTGAATATACAGGGGAAGCCAAGACAATTATACAGTATCAAGTGCCTTTCTTTTAAATTGAATGCTGTCGTTTCTTGAAGTCTTTCAAGACTCCTTTCACTCCTATTATATAATTGACTATCTTCCAATCACTTGGATGTAATGAATTTTTTTCTTAAAATACTGCCATCTGCAGATGTATATTATTGAAAAAACCACTAGAGTCAGTCACAATTGTGCGTTAGTCAGTAGTAGTAACAATTTTTGTTGGTTTCTCAAAAGGCCATTGACCTGATAGACGGAGACCTGGCTGCATAAAAAAAGTTTGCATCAGGTACACGATGATTGATTCCTATTGGAAAAAGATCCTTTAGTGTAGCCAAGTACAAATCGTCTTCTCTGCCAGCGAGATCCTGTGGCTTAAACCAGGGGCGGGCGGTCAAAAATGTCAAATTTCGGTATTAAAAATTTTACAATTACAATTGTTGGCAGATAGTTTGCTAGTGACGAAAGTGCCTGCAGAAGGCGCCAGTGTCGTAAAATTTTGAAAAAAAAATCATCAGGTACATGCATGCGGATTCATTGTATGTTTCTCTGAAAGTTCTTGAGGATCTAAGCAAACCAAGTATTATTTTTGGATGTAAAACAGCATATTTTTGAGTGAAGAAAGTATGTTATTTTAATAACTAAAACTAAAAAAAAACAATAGTGGACATTTCAGTATATAGCAAGGAAACCCATCGACAAAAGTGGATCGGGCACCGCAGTTGCCGCCGCTTGGTGGAGATGTTGTAGGCATCTGCAGGTATCATTTCAGCCCCAACGGCAGGTCACGTCACCACGCCCTCTTCGAGAGAGAGGCAAAAACAAATGGCCGCTTAAATGTTGCCAAAGAATTACGAAAAAATCCAGGCACATTTTTTGCCTCTTGGTATTTTTTTCCAAAGTGCTTCCTTCTTCTTTTTTGGGATTTTTCTGAAGAAATTAAAAAAAAAATAGGGAAATTCTTGGCCGAAATTATTTTTGTCTAAAAAATTCTGAAAACCGGCAGGCTTTCGATCAAAATAGACCATTTTTGGCTCTTGGAGTTTTTCTCTAAAACGCTTCCTTCACCCTAAGCCAATTAATCAAAGTCTATGAAATTATTTTTTTTGCAATTTTTTTCCGAGAGAAGGAAGTACTTTGGGAAAAAACACCAAGAGACAAAAGATGCTTATATTTGCCCAAAAAATGTGCTTGAATTTTTTCAGAATTTTTTGGCAACATTTGAACGGTCCTTTGTTATTTGTCTCTCTCTCGTGACCTGCCGTTGGGGGGAAATGGTACCTACAGATGACTACAACATCTGCAAAGCGGCAGCAACTGCGGTGTCCGATCCACTGTTGTCGACGGGCTCTCGTACTAATAGAACTGCAAAATTTTTAAAAATATTTTCTGACAGATTTCCAACAAGGTAACTTTTTTTCGTAAAGTTGATATTTTCAATGTTATTAATTTTTGAAAATTGAAAAATCGAAAAAGTCTCGTTTCTTTACGCTCCAAGTAAAATAAAAAAAATTTTTCTAAAAATATTTTTAGACTTTGCATATGAAGTTCCAAAAAGTGGAATTGGCGATTTTTAATTCTTCGACGGTTCTTGAAAAATTCTTGTAGAAGGAAAGTTGTCATATGAATTTCAGCGTGTAGGTAGATTGCTGAAACATTTTAAGTCAATACATACAGGGGTATAAAAGTGAAACTAGTTCTACAGGGTCTTTTCCACGATTATTCAAATTATTGTATGTTTAAACTGCCATAATTCAGATTTTTCAACTGGGACATCCTGTATGTTTTGACTTAAAATGTTTCAGGACTCAACAACCTACACGCTGAAACCCATATGACAATTTTTCTTTGACATGAATTTTTCAAAAAATGTCGAAGAAAAGTGGTCGCTATGAGGTAAAAAATTAAAAATCGTCAGTTCCACTTTTCGGTTCATATGCAAGGTCTAAAGATATAAAAAAATCGGTAAAGGTATTTACACAGAACTTCCCTCTTTATTTGTGCATGGGGTTCACTCTAAAAAAATTATAATTACGAAATGACATTGAAAATAATAATCGTAATATAGTTATCACTATTATTACAAAGAAAACCTGATAAGTTTTGGTCAAAAAAATATACAGAGTGCTCAACCTACAGCAAAAGTTCAATACTAAATAACAGGTGCCAAATATGGAAGGCTTGCGCAAATACCTTTACAAATGTTCACCATGACTGAATTATTTCTTGGGATGACCACCCTGTACATTTTTCAATTCTACATTCACGTAGTGGAGTGGTTAAAAAATTTCGTTTTTTTTTTAATTTTTCAAAAATATTGGTCAAAAAATTTTCACAATTTTTTTCTTCTGAAGCAGATTTAGAATGTCATTAAACGTGGGAATTTTAAATTTGAGCAAAAAGGAAAGTTTCCTTCTATCCTGTAGTAGTGGTATGGATTTTTTTTTTTGAAATAGGTTTAGAATGCGATGAACCGTGAAAATTTTAAATTTGAGCAAAGAAAAAAAAATTCCATCTATTCTAGTGCTAAATTTTTTTTCCAAAATGGTAAAATTATGTTGCAATTTTTTTTCCGGAATAGGTTTGGAATGTTATGAAACGTGGAAATTTTTGAGCAAAAACAATTTTTTTCTATAGTAAGTAGTGAAATAATGTTTTCAAAATTTTTTTAAATATTTAAAAAAAAATTTTTAATAGGTTTAAAATGCCATGGATAAGTGGAAATTTTAAATTTGAACAAAGAAAAAAAATTTCCATCTATTTTAGTGGTAAAATTTTTTCAAAAATGTAAAAAAAATTCTATTTTTTTTTAAATAGGTTAGAATGCCATGAAACGTGGAAATTTTAAATTTGCATAGGGAAAAACTATTTTTTATCTATTTTAGTAAAAAAATGTTTCAAAAATGGTGAAAAAATTTTTTTTTCTGAAATAGGTTTACCGTGTCATGAAACGTGGAAAATTTAAATTTGAGCAAAAACAATTTTTTTTCCATTATTTATTCCCTTTAGACAGTCCACCCTGTATATTTTCCAGTAAAAGTTTAACCATTTCTTCGCTGACAGTAGCGTCAACTACCTACCAAATTTGACTGCTCTCCGTCAAATAGTTTTTTAGTTAATGCACCAACAGACAGACAGACAGACTGATGGAATTGAAAAACCTATATTTTCGTAATCTACGTGATCTGAAACGTCAAAATCCGAAAAAATCTCGGAAGGTGATTTTTTCTCGAATACAATACTTCCCTTCGGTATGCGAGGGAAGTAAAAATATGTCCTTTAAAGAAAACATCTTACTTCCACATCCACGTAGTGGATTGGAAGTATAATAATAGTAAAAAAAAATTCTTGAAATAGGTTTAGAATGTCATGAAACGTCGAGATTTTAAATTTGAGCGAAAATAAATTTTCTGTATGTCGGTCTGTCTGTAACTTTTTTGTCCGCGCGTTTTCTCCGGAACGATTTAAGATATTGACCTGAAATTTTGTACACGAAAATGTTTAACAAATCAGTCAACGGTAATACGGAGGTCCAGTAGCGATTTCTGTAACGCTTGGAAATTAGGCCGTTTTTTTGGACACGAAAGCGTTCAGTGCTATTACATCGCACACTTTTTGAAAGATCCAAATTTGATAAATTTTGATACCTATAGAATCATATTCTTGCATTCTTACGTCTCGATGCTGACCGACGCCTAGCGTCGTTGTAGCGTCGTTGTTGTAAAACTCGTGTATTTGATAAATTTTGATTCCTAGATTCATATTCTTGCATTTCTACGTCTCGACGCCGACCGACCACCGTTTTTGTGTAACTTATGTATTTGATAAATTTTGATATTTAAATATATATTCTTGTATTTTTACGTCTCGACGCCGACTGACGCCCAGCATCGTTGTTGTAAAACTTTTGAATTTGATAAACTTTGATACCTAGATTCATATTCTTCCATTTTTTCGTCTCGACGCCGACCAACGCCTAGCGTAGTATCTGTAAAACTTCTGAATCTGATAAATTTTGATACCTAGATTCATATTCTTGTATCTTCACGTCTCGATACTGACCGACGCCTTGCGTCGTTTCTGTAAAACTTGCATTTGATTTATTTTGATATCTAAATTCATGTTCTTGCATTTCTACGTTTCGACGCCAACCGACGCCTAGCGTTGTCTTTGTAAACTTGTGTGTTTGATATATTTTGATACCTATTGATGTTCGCGCATTTTTACGAAACTCATTTTTTGTGGAATATTATTGTTAATGTAATATTATACTTTTTTTAATTTCTATCCCCTGTACATTGTGCAGATTTTGTAAATATCATGTCAGGCTTGAAAGTAGCCAAGTTCAATTTCAATGTCTTGCTAAATTGCTACCTCTGTATTTTTTTTATGACATCTGCCCCTAATATTATTAAAATTCTGTGGCCAATTATTTCCGCATACTAAAGTGAAAATATAGTCAAGAAGTTTACTTTTAAAGAGACTTGGAAGGAAAATCTGGATGTGGAAATAGTGATTCCTTAGGCAGCTTTTTTTATTATGCTTTTAGAGTGCCAAAAACGAGAAATTGGTGATTTTTCAATAATAACATTGAAAATTTCGACTTTATGAGAAGAAGTTACCGAACATTTCTTGTTGGAAATCGGTAAAAAAAGCGCCCATTTAGACTGGTCTAATAGTTGCATCTCCAAGCATTGAAAGACTTGGTAAATTATTTCCATATTGTGTATGCTTCTGGAGATTACAAGGTAGGTAAGGTATATATTTATCTAAGAGTATAATGCGGCAACAGGTTGGTAAATATTTCAAAAGTAAATAGAAGTGTGTGATAAAATTTGTGACGAAATTATCAGTTGGATCAAAATAAGATGAGTAATGTGTTAAACAGGAATACATATTTCTCAATAAAATTCCCAAAGATAAATAATTGTTATATTGTTTTCTACAAAAAAAAAATGTTTGAAGAAAAAACACAGACCTAACATTCAGATGACCTGAGTGAATTATATTTTATGTAATTATAAACCCTATTAGACAAAGCGAAAACCTCGCTTTCCTATGAAAAAAATGTCCCATACAATTTTTTTTGCATATTAACATTCGGGACATGCTCCTGAATAAGGATCAAGAGTTTACCGGACGAAAATCTGGTCCCAATTTTTTTAAACTATTTTTTTTTAACAAATTGCAAAAATCGCTTTTTCTAATCCGAATGATTTTCTTTACGTTTTTTTGATCATTGATCAAAGGTTTCTTGTAATTTTTTCGTAAAGTGGACCGTTTCCGACTTATAAACAATTGACAGAGCGCCCGACCGGCTAAAACATCTATTTAACAATTCAAAATTTAAGGCATATAGAATGAAAAAACCTACATTTACTTTTCAGGATGTTGTTAATGGATGTTCAAAGATTGTATGAAAATTTTGGCGAACTCAAAAAATTCATTTGTTAATATTGTATTTCAACCTTGAAAATGGCCGTTTTTGCGTCCTTTCAAACATTAAATTGTTTAAGTCGGAAACGGTTAAGTTTACGAAAAAATGACAAGAGACCTTTTTTGTTTAAAATGACCAACAGAACCTAAACAAAATTCGGGTAAGAAAAAAAGGAATTTTGCAATTTGTTTAAAAAAAATTTGATTAAAAAAATTGGGACCAGATTTTCGTCCTGAAACTCTTGATCCTTATTCAGGGGTATGTCCCGAACGTGAATATGCAAAAAAATCGTATAGGATATTTTTTTTCATACGAAGGCGAGGTTTTCGCCTTGTCTATATCATCCAGATTGTCTTTAGAAATTTTGCACTTGGATAATATTACCTACTGATCCTACGGTTAATAAGAAATATAAATAATCGTACAGAATTTTTAATTCTTTTCCGTATATTTATTTGATTCATTCCTAGTATTATAAACAGTAAAAAAGGATCATAGTCACCTCCCACCTAAATTCAGCTAGGAATGATGTTATGTTTGCGATGTGATAAAAATAATCTACGAATTAAACAGATATGAAAAATATGACGATAACAATTCAGCATAATAATTCTTGAAAAACTGTATTTGTTGTCTGATAGGTAAGATAAGACAATAAGTATTCAATCAGATACCTGTTGCACAAAATAAATTCTCTGTTGAAATATTGCCAATATCAAAAATGTTTCATTAATTTATTTTAAAGCTTATAGGTATTTATGAGAAACTTTTTTCAAGGATTGGTTGTGTTGCTGTGACAATTTTATATACATTTTTGTCAATAGGAATCTACACATTTTTTTAAATATTTTTTTATAGAAGCTAGTTATAAATCTTCAAAATTATTGTCTCTGAAGTAGTTTCCACAAACACCAAAACGCTTAAGTATACTAAAACACAATGTGCGTGTCGCCGATCAGATATTCTTCAATATATTCTCTATTAGCTAACGAGGACGGCTTCACTTGCTTAAGTGTGCCTCTTCCGCATCGTTTTCCCTACCTGCTTTCCCGCCTTCCACTTTCCCACGAACTCCGTTTGCTGTGTAGCACGACTAACAGCCTCACGCCATGTGTCGTGGTGTGGTTGTCTGCGGCACACGACGCCACCATAACTCTCTTCCATCAACTCCTTGGGGACATCAGTTGTTTTGGAAGGCGTGCTCTTCACCTCTTGCCATTGGTTTTCGTTGAACTATCAACTATTCTATATTATCCTCCGTCTGGTTCATATGGTGGAAAATAGAAGATTCTGGAAAATACGATGATGGAGAGCCGGTTTGTAGAATCGAGCTATTAGTTCGATGGATGAGCAAAAATACCAGAATTATTTTTCTCCAATAAGAAACAAACATTTGGTTTATTAATTGCACTGATAGTAAAATCAGGTATTTATTGTTCATATAGGGGAGTCAAATTAGACAAAAAATGACCCGAAATTCGGAAAAATTCCCCGATTTTTGTTGGAACGTGTTTAGAAAAGTGTGGAGAACAAAATATCAAAATCCCATCGCGAGAAATTGTGTGGAAAATTTTTTATTAAGCAATTTAGGTGCAAAAATACGATATTTCATGAATAATTTTTTAAATTCAATTTGTATGAAAAAACTGCCAGCACCATTGGAAAGAACAGAAAATTTTACGAAAGAAACATATAAGGCATATGTTTGTCGAATTAAAGTTGAGCAAGCAGTAATTTGCTCCTAGTCACGCTACGTCGGCCGCCCGCTCACGCTGAAACAGGCTTGCGGGAGCGTGCGCGCTGTACATAAGTGGCTATAACTTTTCATTGGCAGAACTAAATGATATAAAACCAATTGGACATCAAAAATTACATTATCTCGAAGTATTACGTGTATTGCAATAATGTTTTAATTATTGCATATATAACTCTAAACTGGGGCATTGCATGAATTCACGACTATTTCATAAAATTTGTCGAAATATAAATAATTTATTGAAAAAGAAAAAAATAAAGACTTGGCTAGCATATTTAAATGGATTATCTAAAATACGTCTTTAGTTAAAAAAAAAATTAGAAAAAATTGCTTCACAAAATTGAGGCCTTCAAAATTTGTCAATTTTCGAGAAAAGCAGTTTTCTGCTATGAGTATCTAACTTTGATCGTTAATATTAAAGTTTTAAAAAGGGATATCGGCACTTTATAGGTGATCAAATATGAATATGTGTATTATTATAAGTACCTACCAATGATTTATTTTGCGATAATTATAAGTTTTCATGCTTGTCTTTTTCAAAGAAGACGATTTTTTAATTTTGCAATGAATAAATCAGAAAATTCAAGTGTGAACAAAGTTAAATAATTTAAAAGATATATATTTTCTCGACAATCCCACCTAAGCTTTTGGAGGTGGAAGCTTAGGTATCAGTCTTCACAACTGCACCTCGAATTTATTTTTATTTTATTTTTTTATTAAAATAAACATTGAAACGTTGAAAATTACGAGGTTTTTCAGTATTTTAACGACAGTAACAAAACGTTTCAATGTAAATTGACTAGTATTATTGTAACACACTTAATACTTAGAGAAAATGTTGCTTTTTAATGTCCAATTAGTTTTGTATCATTTGCTTTTGCCAATCAAAAGTTATAGCCACTATTGTACAGCGCGCGCTCCCGCAAGCCTATTTCAGCGTGAGCGGACGGACGACGTAGCGCGACTTGGAGCAAATTAATGCTCCCTCAATTTTAATTCGACAAACATATGTCTGATATGATTCTTTCGTAAAATTTCCTGTTCTTTCCAACGGTGCTGTCAGTTTTTTCATACAAATTGAATTAAATAAGTTATTCATGAAATATCGTATTTTTGCACCTAAATTGTTTAATACAAAATTTTCCACACAATTTCTCGCGGTGGCATTTTGATATTTTACTTTCCACACCTTTCTGAACACGTTCCAACAAATATTATCGATCAGGGAATTTTTCCGAAGTGAAAATCTAATTTGATTCCCCTAATTAATACAAGTGTAAGAAAATTTGGCTAAATTTCCTTACACTTTAATGGGTTGCCAGATCGCAACAAATAGGGCTCAAAAGTGCGTCAATTTAGTTTTAAGATATTTGGGGGGTACTTTTGACATTCTGTCAAAATTTCAAATCAGTCTGGCCACAAACTAACTTTTGGCAGCCATTTGAAAATTAATTTTTCACAACCCAAAAAAACGTTTTTAATTTTTTTTCGAGAAAAACATATTTTTTGCAGCCCTTCATCGTGCGCTAAAAAATGTCAAATCAATCTGATCCCAAGCAAAACTTTTGGCAGCCATTTGAAAATTGCCTTTTTCACAATCCAACAATTTTTGTTTCCAATTTTTTTCGAGAACAACCGTTATATTTCTTTTTCCAGCCCTTGTTCGTGTGCCAAAAAAAAAATTCATTAAAAAGAGTACATACAACGAACATATTTTCACAACATTTCAGTTATTAGGCCTCGTGTTATTTTCTTTTGACTTTCCGACGCTCACTGACAATCTATATGCCTCGCCCCTCGCAAAAATGCCATAGTATAAAACTGGTCTAAAGTAAAAGTCCTACTGTTTTCTGTGAAAAGGCACGTGTTACGGACTTGCACGTTTTTCTCCTATATAGTAGTAACTCCACGACTGATTAGCCCACACTATAAAATGTTAAATTTTACAAGCGCGCTATGCACCGAAAACGGGTTTATTAAATTTTATCAAGATACCTATTTCCAGGACAATGAAATGAAAATTCTCAGTGCTCTTGTAGCAACCACTAAAAATGTTGAAGAGTGATTATACAACCAGTATTACGACATTTAGGCAAAGATGCATTTAGGTTTGGGATAGCGTATATATTATCGCTTTGACAAACACTTTCTTATTGAACAGTCCCAAAGAAGATAGTCTGGTTAGTCTACGGAAATCTAAGTCTAAAATAATGAACTCTGATTTTCACCTGTTTCTACTTTCTATGAAAGCATAGAAAGGACATGGTGTAAAATATGACAATTATACATAATTGTTAGATCAAACTTGCAATTATGTATAACTGTTACTTTACTTACATTAGGTGTTTTCACTATGTGCAAATTTGCTCTTTTGATATTATTAAAATGAAAAGTACTTGTTATACTAAAGCACTTATTGATATTTAAATAGCATTCTATCGTTCATCAAATTAAAATTTCAACAAATAAAGTTTTAGTAATTGAATGAGTACGCAAAACGCGGTGACGTCATCGGTTATATTAGTTTCTTAAATCGCGTTTAAAAATTGTTACACACAACATTTTATTCACTTTATTTACGTTTTACATGTGGTTAAATAAGTAACGCCTACCTAATACGGGATTTGTTAAAGCTACTTTAGGAAATTTATCTGCAAATAAATAACGTGTTTATAACACAAATTGACACTGACATTATAACTGATGACGCCATGAGTGCGTAGTGAATTGATGTAGTGTTTTTGGAGAGAAAATTTCAATACAAAATTAAGATGGCTAATTTTAAGGTATTATTCGACCGTTTCTCAATATTCAAGTGTTTTTAATTCTGTTCAGTATAATAAAGCATTATCTTCACAGTGAAAGTGAATTTAAAATTTGTGAAAACACCTAATTACGTATATTTGCAAGTTTAATCACAGTTATGTATATGTATAATTGTAAATTTGAACCAAGGATTATAATATTTATGCACCAAGTGCGTTATATAGATTATAACGGCAGGAGAGTAACATGATGCAGCCCGAGAAACGCATGTTGCCTGATGGGCTTTATAATCTAATTGTGCTCATGGTGCCTAAAATATTTTATTTTTCACGAAAAATATATTTTTTTAATGAAATGACTTTTCTTCTTAAATACATTTTTTTATTAGTCTATGACATTTGTTGATGTTATAAAAGGAAAATTAATATGGAAATACCACAAAATATCCGAAACAATGCATGAGAAGCCACAGAAAATGTAATGCCGGTCAAATCCAAACCATTATACAAGGAATATGAAACATTTACTCTTTCTTTGCTTCTCATATAACAGGGCGTTATGGCCATAACGCCCGCTCATTATACCCGTGGTCATTATGAGAACTGTATCCAAGGTATAATAAACAAATAAAATGCAGGTGAAAAATAATAGTTATTTATGATTCAAGTGTTAAAAATGACTTTTTATTTTGTGAATGGAGAAGTTTGCGAAACGAGCGTAAGCTAGTGGAGCAATTCCACAAACAAAATAAAGTCATTTTTAACACG
Source organism: Stenurella melanura (assembly GCA_963583905.1). Classification (NCBI taxonomy): domain Eukaryota; kingdom Metazoa; phylum Arthropoda; class Insecta; order Coleoptera; family Cerambycidae; genus Stenurella; species Stenurella melanura. The sequence continues at coordinate 6,969,080 of OY757314.1, read as the reverse complement.
TGTATCATACAGTACGTGTTTTTTCTACAAACACCATTAAAAGAACAATAAAGTATCTTTAAAAAGATTTCAAATCCTTTTAATGGTTACCTTATGCAGTGGCGTGTGTGAGTCGGAAAAAACGCGAAAATGGTAAATATTTTGAGCCGGAATGAAATTACCTCCCCCCCCCCCCCGTTTTCGAGGATGCTGAACACGATGGCGGTGTCAGAATTTCTCTTTGGGGTTGCACAACCCCTCAAACAGGCCAAAAACCACCCCTTAGGGGTTAAACGCGATTTAATAGGTTTCCCTTTAGAAAATAGTACTTTCCTTCCGTTTTCAAGGATGCTGAGCACGGTGGTGGTGTTCGTAATTGCGTCCGACCCCTACCAACCCCTCCACCGGCCAATACTAGCCCCCGAAAAGGGTGAATTTTTTTTTCAGATTATCAGCGGCAAATATATATTCCCCCCCGTTTTCAAGGATGCTGAGCACGGTGGTGGTGTTCGTAATCGCGTCCGACCCCTCCACCGGCTAATACTCGCCCCCGAAAAGGGTGAATTTTTCTTTGAATACTTATAACATATATTTGGAAGATTGCGATGTTCAGTTCGAAGAGTATCAACCTTGTAATTCTACTTGTAAGAGGCGTAGGTTAAATTAGTCGAGATAAGGTATAAACGAAAAATATATTTTATTGTAAGCGGACTTTAGCTTTAACTAGTATAACGTTATATTTAGGTATGAATTATTGTAATTTAAGAAAAAACACTGTAGCAATTTGATTTCATGCATCGTAATAAATGTTCACAATTATTTATATGTAAAAATAAAAGTATGTAACAATTATTCAACAGGCCTACTGGCGGTATTTGATGATATTTTTTCAGATGAACGGGAAACAAAGGACATTACAACCAAGAAAAGAAATAAGATTATTCTTCCCGTAAACAGCAACCTCAAAAACGGGGAGGGGAGGGAAATATATATTCCGAAAAAAAAAAAAAAAAAAAACCCCTTTCGGGGGCGAATATTGGCCGGTGGAGTAGTTGGTACAGGTCGGAGTCGATTACGAACATCCTTGAAAACGGGGGGGAATATACATTTGCGCTGATAATCCGAAAAAAAAATCACCCCTTTCGGGGGCGAGCATTGGCCGGTGGAGGGGTTGGTAGGGGGTCAGACGCGATGGGGAACACCACCACCGTGCTCAGCATCCTTGAAAACGGGGGAGGAATATATATTTGCCGCTGATAATTCGAAAAAAAAAAGTATTGGCGAGTATTGGCCGGTGGAGGGGTTGGTAGGGGTCGGACGCAATTACGAACACCACCACCGTGCTCAGCATCCTTGAAAACGGGAGGAAAGTACTATTTTCTGAAGGGAAACCTATTAAATCGCATTTAACCCCTCTAGGGGATGGTTTTTGGCCTGTTAGAGGGGTTGTGCAACCCCAAAGAGAAATTCTGATACCGCCATCGCGTTCAGCATCCTCGAAAACGGGGGGGGGGAGGTAATTTCATTCCGGTTCAAAATATTTACCATTCGTCCGACTCACACACGCCACTAATAATTCTAGTAGTTTGTAGGATTTATGAAATAAATAAATCAGGTTTGCCCGTTGTTTGACACATGCTTATCAAATGTGAAAAACTATTGCAATATGATGAGTTCCAATATTAATTATAGTCCAGAAGTAGCTTCCTCACAACGGATAAATATTACTAATTGCTTCAATTGTACAATTAATATAAATATTTCTAAATAACTTGTAATTTTTTGTTAATAAATATATAAATGTCATTATGACTAACGACTTGCAAATTTTACTTTTTGCACTAGTGTTAAAAGTAAATCATGTGATCATTTTTAACGCGAGTTTATATATTATTATTTTTAATTCAAGTATGCAGTGTTAAAAATAGTTTTTAATGGCGTTTGTAGAAAAAAAAAATTTTTGTAACGCCATATCCTAAAATGACATTTATTGGACAGTTTCAATGAATCAAAACAATATTATTATTGACAAGTAAAAAATAAAAAAAATTTATTTCAGTGTGAAATAGAACATAATATTTCGTTTTTATTATTGGTTTCTATGGAAACAGCAATAGAATTGTCATTACGACCATATAACTTTGTCAATTTGCCTCATTTTTACAAAATTACATTGTTTTTTAATTTCGAATGGCGATACAAAAATTTTGTGTATAACTGGAGACTAAAATGCGTTTTTTTTACTCGTGTGGTTTATAACGCTCCACATGTAAAAAAAACATTATAGCCACTTGTTATATAAAATACTATTACATTCTAAGCTTTCGTATGTTTCATATATTTTAAAATGTATTTTTATATTTCTTTTTTAATACAAAGGAATGGACATTTTAATTTCTGACATAAATGCTTTTTCCTTCACATGTTCACTGAAATTTAGCAGGCAAATGATACAAGGTAATTTAGAATTGTTGAAGTGGATACTTCCAAAAATCATTTCTTCTACTCCCTTACATATATTTGCTGTTTTCTGTACAGTCTAGATTAGATAAATAGGCAATTCCAGTTATCTAAAGGGATATATTTCATATCCTATCTAGGATGGATCTGAAACCGACCAATCGCAGTTCGTGTATTAAGGACATAGCCAACTAATAATTGTCCTAAAAAATTCAAGTTAGTGCATAAGCTGTCAAAGTCACACCACGTATATTAAGTACATAGCCAACTATTCATTCAAAAAAATTCAAGTTAGTGCATAAGCTGTCAAAGTCATTTTCAGTGTATGAGTTAATGTTTAAGAAATCTTTTAAAACATTATAGTTTTTTCTTAAACTGGTCGTAGAAAAAGTATACTGTACAACTCGAGTGGATTATTCATATCGCACTTGAAAGATTGAGGCACTCCGCCTGCGGTGTCGTGCTCAAACTTCTTCTTCGTGGGAAATGGTTATCATATCCACTCTTGTTGCACAAACAACATATTCTTATTTCTTATCGGTGTATTATAATATCAATGTAATCCTCAGATCGAGACCATTACTATCTCGATAGGCAATTTTTATAGCATCCAAGACAATATGACGGCCACTGGGCCCCATATTGTATTTATTTATAGCCTATACTATACCTGACATTGAGACGAATCCACCATTCATAAAAATCGGTCCAGTAGTTTCGACTAGTTCGGCCGCAATGATGGAACATCCATACCCACCCACATACATACATACATAAACTGGCAAAATCATAACCCTTCCATTACGACACCGACCAATATTTTATTTTCACAAATATCAAGACACTGAACAGTATACTAACGTTCGTTTTGCCAACCAAGTTTGCATCATCAGTACATCTTTTTGTTGCTTTTCCTTTTTTTTATTGTTTACCCTTACATACACTGTCTGGGACAATTATACTCAAGTGTTTTTTGGTTTAACATGATCTGTTTACCTCAAAATCTCCAATCATTCTTAATTCAAATATCCAACATATGAAAAAGCAATAAAAAAATTATAGTAAGCACATAGGTGTATATTATCTATTTGAATCACAAAACTAAACATAAAGTAGTATTAAATATTTAAATAAAAGGTCACTCAAAAAATTCGGTTACTTCTTGCAACTCTCTTTCCCTCGCCTGTTCATGGGCCCATCGATCCTCCGCAAGCTTATCAGATAGAGACCACTTAAAATGATATATTTTCTTCCCGCAACCGGCACATTTCTTGTTTCCGAATGGAGGCAGCTTCATGTAATTGTAGAAGCATTCCTGATGGAATAGGTGGCCACAGTAAACTCTTTCGATGTGCCTCGGGGAATTCTCATCCTTCTCTAGGTTCTAAACAGAAAACACGAACACGCGTAAGAAAGTTTCTCAACACATCATCGAACTTAATATCAAACTGGAACGCTCACTATATGTTTCACATATAGATAGCGCTCTTCTAAAAGAAACCAAGCAACATTTTGCACTTTTTAAGTAAAAGGCATCAAGTTGTTGCCAAAATCTGCAAAAGATCCAAGTAGTTAAGTTCTTAGCTTGATAATATTTCTTTTTTTAATAGTAAATTGGCATGTAAATAGCTGGTTATAAATTTTTTATTAGCTATTTAAATGATGATTGCTAAAAACTTTTAGATGGTACTGTCGTGAGCAAAAAAAATAGGACAAGTCTAATTGTCAGTTAGTTGTCAAAATTCATTGCAAGTGTGCCAAAACAATATGCCCCATACAAGCGATTTAGTTAAAGCTGGAGTTATTACTAAAGCAGAAGATGGATGATCAATGAGACAAATTGCACGGCGTTATAATATTAACAAAAATTCGGTGTTTAACATAAAAATTGGTAAAGGTGTTTACACAGAACTTCCCTCTTTATTTGCAGATGGCGGACACTCTAAAAAATTAATAATTACGAAATGACACTGAAAATAATAATCGGAATATAGTTATCACTATTATTACAAAGAAAACCTGATAAGTTTTGGTCAAAGAAATATACAGAGTGCTCATCCAACAACAAAAGTTCAATACTAAATGACAGGTGCCAAATATGGAAGGGTTGCGCAAATACCTTTACAAATGTACACCATAGTTGAATTATTTCTTGGGATGACCACCCTGTACATTTTGAATAAAAGTATAATAGGTGCATATGCCAAATATTATTGCCATCTGTCACATTTTCAATTCCTCATTCACGTGGAGTGGAAGTGTAGCGGTGGTTAAAAATTGTTTTTTGTTTTAAATTTTTCAAAAATGTTGATAAAAAAATTTTCATAATTTTTATCTTCTGAAATATGTTTAGAATGTCATAAAAGGTGGAAATTTTAAATTTGTGCAAAAAGAAATTTTTTCCATCTATTCTAGTGGTAAAATATTTTTCCAAGATAGTAAAAAAATTTTGCAATATTTTTTTTCCGAAATAGGTTTGGAACGTTATGAAACATGGAAATTTTAATTTTGAGCAAAAACAAATTTTTCGTCTATTCTATAGTAGTGATAAATAGATTAAAACTACAAACATTTTTTAAAATTTAAAAAAAATATATTTAAATTTGTTTTTGTTGAAATAGGTTTAGAACGCTATGGAAACCTGGAAATTTTAAATTCGAACAAAGAAAAAATCTTTTCCATCTATTTTAGTGGTAAAATTTTTTGAAAAATTGTAAAAGAATTTTCTAAAATTTTGTTTTCTTAAATAGGTTTAGAACGCTATGAAACATGAAATTTTAAATTTGACAAAAAAAATCCATCAATTTTAGTGGTAAAAATTTTTTCAAAAATGGTGAATAAATTTGTTTTTGAAATAGGTTTAGAATGCCATGCATCGTGGAAATTTTAAATTTGAACGAAGAAAAATTTTTTTTATCTTGGTAAAAAAATTTTCAAAAATATTGGTGAAAAAAATTTTCAAAATTTTTTTTTTTTGCAATGGGTTAAGCGTGTCATGAAACGTGGAAATTTTAAATTAGAGCAAAAAAAAATGTTTCATCTAGGTAAAAAAACGTTCAAAAATGTTAGTGAAAAAAATTTTCAAAATTTTTTTTTTCTGAAATAGGTTAAGCGTGTCATGAAACGTGGAAATTTTAAATTTGAGCAAAAAAAAATTATTTTATCTAGGTAAAAAAATTTTCAAAAATGGTGAAAAAAATTTTCAAATTTTTTTTTTCTGAAATAGGTTAAGCGTGTCATGAAACGTGGAAATTTTAAATTTGAGCAAAAAAAAAATTTTTCATCTAGGAAAAAAAATTTTCAAAAATGTTGCTGAAAACAATTTTCAATTTTTTTTTTCTGAAATAGGTTAAGCGTGTCATGAAACGTGGAAATTTTAAATTTGAGCAAAAAAAAATTTTTTTCATTATTTATTCCCTTTAGACGGTCCACCCTGTATATTTTCCAGTGAAATTTCTACCATTTCTTCGCTGACAGTAGCGTCAACTACCTACCAAATTTGACTGCTCTCCGTCAAGTAATTTTTTAGTAAATGCACCAACAGACAGACAGACAGACAGACAGACAGACAGACAGACTGACGGAATTGAAAAACCTATATTTTTGGAATCTACGTGTTCTGAAACGTCAGAATCCTAAAAAATCTCGGAGGGTGATTTTTTCTCGAATACAATACTTCCCTTCGGTATGCGAGGGAAGTAAAAAAGTGGAGAATAAACAGTACGATTAGTAGAAATCCTGGATCCGGGCGACGAAGGATATCAATTCAACCTCAAGAATTGCAATTGATAAATAAATGAGCAAAAAATCCATTTCACTCAGTAATTCAGGCTGCTGAAGAAACGAATTTTCTTGGACCGAGTAGTATTGGTCGCCAGAGAGTAAGAGAATCGAAGTTTATGGAGCTCCGAATACTCGATTCGATGAGAAGTATATATCTAACAATGACAAAAGTGGTAGATTTTCCGTTAACATGTGGGCTTGGATATCGGCACGTGCTCCTGGTGTTTTGTGGCATATTGAGGAACAATTTAATAGTGAAACGTATATTAGGATTTTACACAATATTAGGCTCCCTTCTGTGTCACAACTATTTCCTAGTAATGAATTCATATTTCAAGAACATAATTGTTCAGTTCATACTGCTCATACCGTGACTGGTTTCAAGATAACATTAATATCCTTAACTGGCCCAGGCATAGTCCAGATCTTAACCCTGTGGAAGACGTATGGGGACTACTCGTAAGAAGTATCCAAAAACGAAATGTGAGACCATGGAATGCCCAAGAATTGCTGGAAGTAGTAAATAATGCATGGGAAAATATTATTACTAATGATTATTATATAAGTTTTTTTAATTCTATGCCAACCAGACTTTTACAGCCAGTTTTTCAATGTTGAGTTAAAGTTCGAGTTAGATAACTCTTACTCGCACCTTAACTCGAGGCTAAATTCGAGTTAACGTTACAACTGTTTTTCATTACTATTTCTCATTCGAGTTAGTTAACTCGAGTTGTGTGAAATATTTTGTTATGTTGACATGAGAAGTATGAATTTTAACCATATTTTCGGAATTTTACACAAGTATTCTAATGTCTTCTATAGTTCTGTGATGTTAAAAATGTTACATTAACCTAACTTTCTGTGATATTATTTGTAAAATGTAATATTTATATATTTGTTTATACAATTTATTTTAACGAGGTCACTTTAATGATGGTCTGTTGATCGGCAATAGTGGCCATCCTGTGAAACTCTACCTTATGACGCCTCTTGTGTGGATCAGAAATAATGTTGAGAATTTATTTAATTAATCCCACATCAGAACGAGAAACACAGTGGAGAGGAGCATTAGCACTAAGGCTGCGCCTTAAAATGGATACCATACAGACAGTTGCGGCTACAACAATTCTCCACAACATAGCATGCGATGAGAGGAAACCAGTTCCCTCATGTAAAATAAACATTGCATGTTAATAATTATACAACACAAGATACTTAACAAATACATATTCGTAGAATACGAAATAATATATTGCACTTCTTTTAATATATTATCTACAGTTCTTGGAGGCAAATGAAATCGCGCAAAAAAAATCATGTCGATCCCATTCTTCCATATGGTTTGGCCTATATCTGATTACCTTGGGTCTTCTAGCTTTTTCATCACTGCTGTAAGCATTTACATTAAAATCATAATCCATGATGTGTTTGAAAAATATCATAATTTATTTACACCATAAAATAATTTTAGGTTAGTTTTAAGCCGAAATTTGTAATTAACTCATACCTCGTCTAGAGTTATCTTAACCTCGATTTAACTCGAGGTTTCAAGTTAACTCGCATTTGAAATACGCAACAGTGCGCTTAATCCAGAGTTAACTCCAGTACAAGAGTTAACTCGACATTGAAAAACTGGCTGATAGAAGTTATAAATAGAAATGGTGCAATAACAACATATTTTTGTTAAGTTGGATATCCTGTGTTGCCCCGATCCAGGATTTCTACTAATCATACCGTTTATTCCCCACTTTTTTTAAATGTTAAACACAGAATTTTTGTTAATGTTATAACGCAGTGCTATGTCCCTCATTGACAATCCATCTTCTGCTTTAGCAATAACTACAGCATTACAATAAAAAATATAATAAAAGAGCTAACTGTTTTATTTCGGCTACTCATTACTTATTCAAATAGAGACAGATTTACATTAGAAAAAAATAGTTGTCCTGTTTTTTTGCTCACGACAGTACATGGTCCCTTTTAGAAGAGTGCTATCCATATGTATCACCAATTTTTAGAAAGAGAAAGATTATTTATGGACCGTACCTATACTTGTCTCATAAGAATTGATTGTTTGAAGAAAGTTTAACACCATTGTACTTACAACTCTGAAAAATTTCTGTATCGTACCTGTTTTAAAACTGTCAAATAATTTTGAAACGTGTATAAATATACTTAAACAGATTTTAATCCTTCAGGTGATGGAAGAAAAAATACGTTGGCATTGGCATTTTTTTCTACATATTCTATCCTTCAACAGCCCCCGGCTGGACCATGAGAAATTTTTTTTTTTTAAATATTTTGACTAGATAAAATTTAGGATCTAGATTTACTGGTTCAATTATTGTTTTTGTCTGTAGACAGTTTTAATGTTACACAAGATCTGAAACATGGTTATTTAGCAAATTTCGATATTTTTTAAAGCAATTTGTTTTTTTTTTTTTTTCAATAAGAATCGTATAGCAACGTAGTTTTTATATATGTTCATATTTGAATAATAAAGTGAAACATATATGAAAACTACTTAGGTTGGTGTTATCAGTGCTTCTTATCGAAAAAAAAAAAATCGGTAAAGGTATTTACACAGAACTTCCCTCGTTATTTGTGCATGACAGTCACTCAAAAAATTATTAATTACGAAATGACATTGGGAATAATAATCGGAATATAATTATTGGTATTATTACAAAGAAAACCTGATAACTTTTGGTCAAAAAAATATACAGTGTTCATCCAACAGCAAAAGTTCAATATACTAAATAACAGGTGCCAAATATGGAAGGCTTGCGCAAATACCTTTATAAATGTCCACCATGACTCAATTATTTCTTGGGATGCCATTATTCAATAAAAGTATATAATAGGATATGCCAAATATTATTGCCATCTCTCACATTCTCAATCCCACATTCACGTAATGGAGTGGAAGTATAGTGGTGATTAAAATATAGAACAAATTTTCAAAAATGTTTTCTGTCTATTCTAGTGTTAAATTTTTTTCCAAATTGGTGAAAATATGTTCCAAATTTTTTTTTCCGAAATAGGTTTAGAATGTTATGAAACGTGGAAATTTTAAATTTGAGCAAAAAAAATATTTCGTCTATTCTATAATGGTGATAAATAGATTACATAAATATGTTTTCATTTTTTTTAAATTTTTCTAAAACATTTTTAAATTTGTTTTAATAAATTTGGAATGCCATGGAAACGTGGAAATTTTAAATCTGAAAAAAAAATCCATCTATTTGTGGTAAAATTTTTTCAAAAATTTTTAATTTTTTTTTATTTTTCTTTAAATAGATTTAGAACGCTATGAAACCTGGAAATTTTAAATTTTGAGAAAAAAAAAATCGGTAAAGTTATTTACACAGAACTTCACTCGTTATTTGTGCATGACAGCCACTCAAAAAATTATTAATTACGAAATGACATTGGGAATAATAATCGGAATATAATTATTGGTATTATTACAAAGAAAACCTGATAACTTTTGGTCAAAAAAATATACAGAGTGTTCATCCAACAGCAAAAGTTCAATATACTAAATAACAGGTGCCAAATATGGAAGGCTTGCGTAAATACCTTTATAAATGTCCACCATGACTCAATTATTTCTTGGGATGCCATTATTCAATAAAAGTATATAATAGGATATGCCAAATATTATTGCCATCTCTCACATTCTCAATCCCACATTCACGTAATGGAGTGGAAGTATACTGGTGATTAAAATATAGAACAAATTTTCAAAAATGTTTTCTGTCTATTCTAGTGTTAAATTTTTTTCCAAATTGGTGAAAATATGTTGCAAATTTTTTTTTCCGAAATAGGTTTAGAATGTTATGAAACGTGGAAATTTCAAATTTGAGCAAAAAAAATCTATTCTATAATGGTGATAAATATATTATATAAACATGTTTTCATTTTTTTAAATTTTTCTGAAACATTTTAAAATTTGTTTTAATAAATTTGGAATGCCATGGAAACGTGGAAATTTTAAATCTGAAAAAAAATTCCATCTATTTGTGGTACTTAAAATTTTTTCAAAAATTTTATTTTTTTTTTTATTTTTCTTTAAATAGATTTAGAACGCAATGAAACGTGGAAATTTTAAATTTTGAGAAAAAAAAAATCATCTATTTTGGTGGAAAAAATTTTTTAAAAAATGGTAAAAAATTTTCAAAAATTTTTTTTCTTTTAAATAGGTTTAGAATGCCATGAAACGTGGAAATTTGAAATTTGAACAAAGAAAAAATTTTTTTTTAGTGGTACAAATTTTTTCAAAAATGATTGAAAAAAATTTTCAAAATTTTTTTTTTCCTGAAATAGGTTTAGCGCGCCATGAAACGTCGAAATTTTAAATTTGAGCAAAAAAAATTTTTTTTCACTATTTATTCCGTTTAGATGGTCCACCCTGTATATTTTTCAGTGAAAATTCTACCAGTTCTTCGCTGACAGTAGTGTTAACTACCTACCAAATTTGACTGCTCTCCGTCAAGTAGTTTTTTAGTTAATGCACCAACAGACAGACAGACAGACAGACAGACAGACAGACTGACGGAATTGAAAAACCTATATTTTCGGAATCTACGTGTTCTGAAACGTCAGAATCCGAAAAAATCTCGGAGGGTGATTTTTTCTCGAATACAATACTTCCCTTCGGTATGCGAGGGAAGTAAAAATTCATCTATTTTGGTGGTAAACATTTTTTCAAAAATGTTGGTAAAAAATTTAATTTTTTTTTTTTTTTTAAATAGGCTTAGAATGTCATGAAACGTGGAATTTTAAATTTGAACAAAGAAAAAATTTTTTTTTAGTGGTAAAAATTTTTTCAAAAATGATTGAAAAAAATTTTCTAAAATTTTTTTTTTCCTGAAATAGGTTTAGCGCGTCATGAAACGTGGAAATTTTAAATTTGAGCAAAAAAAAAATTGTTTCACTATTTATTCCGTTTTGACGGTCCACCCTGTATATTTTTCAGTGAAAATTCTACCAGTTCTTCGCTGACAGTAGGGTTAACTACCTACCAAATTTGACTGCTCTCCGTCAAGTAGTTTTTTAGTTAATGCACCAACAGACAGACAGACAGACAGACAGACAGACAGACAGACTGACGGAATTGAAAAACCTATATTTTCGGAATCTACGTGTTCTGAAACGTCAGAATCCGAAAAAATCTCGGAGGGTGATTTTTTCTCGAATACAATACTTCCCTTCGGTATGCGAGGGAAGTAAAATCAAATTTATAAAAAATATATATAAATACGTTACAATTTACTAAATAAGCCATGTTTCATAATTTTTGTAGCATATTAAAACAGACGCCAGACAAAAAAACAATCACAGAAACAGTAAATTTATATCCTAGATTTTATCAAAACAGTAAAAACATTTTAGAAAAAAAATGTTTTCTTAGTCCTGCCAGGGGTCAAAAATGAACCTTATCTACCCATCTCCATTTTTAGAAGAAAAAAATGCCAATATTAATCTTCAATCCTTTAAATTTGCCGGTGTGTGTATATTGACAAGTTTTTAGAAAACAATACATCATGATTTTAAATTCGTGAAAAACTAAAAATCCATATAATAATGATAATAATAATTTTACTTGCAATCAGAGTATGTACACTTTATCATAAATAATTAATTAAATAAAAGTTGCAAAATGGAGCTGAAAACAATTTTAAAAACGTCCACGGTTAAGCTCCAATAGTGACACAGATACATTACAAAAACATGAACGCTATACAGCGAGTTTTAATCATACTCATGTAACAAAGAAAAATAAAACCGTATCTTTTTTTAAGGAGAAAAAACAGGATAGGCAGCCGATAAGAGGAAAACATAATAAATGAGTTTAATGTCAGGCATTAAAAGGAATTTTCTTAAATTGATTTCTAAATGAGTTTAGTGTTAAAGATTTCAAAGATGCTGGTATATTATTAATAAAGGAAATAAACATTAAATGTAAAACATCTTTCAAACATTGCAGATTTTGAGATGGAGGTGTAATTGGTCTTTTAAATCTTGAATTTAAGGTATGGACAGCCGTTCTAGATTATATGGTATAGAACGCAATACTTGCTAGGTAGTTTTTTAACTTCTTAAAAACGCGAACAGGTAAGTTCCTAAGGTTTACTGGAAGTAAATTATACATAAGGAACCCTGCGTAGAAGGGTGATTTCGCATAAAAGGTATGATGGTGTTGATATATCTATATGTTGTTGTTATGCCTTGTATTATAGTTGTGAATGTCAGTATATGATGGAAATTTATTTTTGTTTTCTTAAAGGTATTTTAATATTTAGATAATGCAATTGTTAAAATTTTGTTATCCTTAAAAACCCCTCTACTTACAGTAGGCACGACTATTAAGGTTAGGTATATATTATTCTAATAACTCGTTTTTGTAAAATGAACACTCCTTCTACATGGGAGGGTCTGCCCCATACAACCATGTTATATAGCTAATAGCTGAGTACATTAGTGGATTTGTTTTACTACAACACTCAGGCCTCAAGGCCCATTGTGCTCGTAGGGATCCACAGTTTTGCGTGGACTCCAAACCACGGTCATCGGCTATCAACTATGACCATCCCCGGCCATCTCACCGCCTTTCTGGTGGGCCAATAGCCCTGGGGTCTTCTTTTCAGCGAAGACAGTTGCCCTGTGCCATCGGTGCCATCTTACGAAGCGACTTAACGGTCAGGAACTGTCTCAGTCGATAGCCTACCGACTAATAGACGGATACACTGGTTCACCCATCCAAATGCCGGACTCGGCCAGCGTGCCTTCATCGCTGATCGAGTGTCGGGAATTAAACCGGTGACCGTACCTCGTCCCCATAATAGCTGAGTAAAACAGAGGATAATATACGGGCAATACACAATCTGGATACATATTATTTATGTTTATAGAGTATACTTGGCGCGAGATACTACCGTGTCTCTCGATTTGTGAACGATTCAAAGATAATATAATGATGGCTATTATTCATGAGGGTGAGGTATATCATCAGAGTGAATAGCAGCCATTATATACAAGTAGAATACTATACTTTGCCCACAACTATTAAATATTTCATATTTATTTAATTCATTTTCATTTCTCCAATTTAGGAAAGATTCATACACCATGGTATATAATTTTCTAGATTTTTCGTGCAATAAGTTTAATTGGGAGATTTCTGCAGCTTGCCTTACCTCTGGCGGTGTCGTTTTTAATGTCAGTATTCACTTATTTAATTATATTACTCTTTTTGAGCAATATGTAAAATTATTGTAAATAAGTTGACATTTAAATCACACAAATTTTGACTTTTCGAATCAATAACCAAATTAAGCTTTGACACGTTGTTATGGCATACTAATAGAATAATACAGCTTGTAGCCACGTAGGTAAATGGTTTCAAAAACAATGTTGGAGATTGTCGCGTGTTGCTGATAGATTATACTTTGAAAAAAAAATTACTAATATAGTTTTTGAGTGTTCATTAAAGTACTTGCCTGAAGAGGCAAGTACTTTAATGCCGAAGGGCATGTACTATGAGTGCATCCTAGAACACTTAGAGAAACAATACTTGCTTTTTGGTTGCTACAATTCTGACATTTCAAATTTTTAGTAAAAAGTCACTAACGTGATTTCTTATAAACAGCTGACTGTCCTCATTATTCACTGCAGGGAATAATGGATAGCTTTATCCTTGAAAAAACACATGCATAATGAGTACATTATTTAATAGTCGTGGACAAAGTATTTAACTCTCTAAAGCAGCTGTATGCCTTTAAAACATATCTAGATAAAAATACAAAAATATCGCTTTCTGAAACTATGGTTCTATCACATATAAATCATGCCATATTGTATATAGTCTCTGCTTTTCACAAAAAGACAAATACTGTTTACAAAAAATTGAAAACTGCCGTGTATGATGTGTCATAACTGTAATCCACATGGCCATAGTACTCCTCCACACGGGAGATTCATATACGTAAGATTTGTTTGGAATATTTTGAAAATAGAAAAACCTAATTTGCCTTAGCTTGTCCTCAATATAATTACAAATAAATATATATCCTGTAGTTTTCTTCTGACTCACTCATCAGCACGGACGTTCAAACAAAGAAATATTTATCACGGTGGGCTGGCGTTATCGCACACCAATTCTTCATATCATTCCTTTTTTTGTGGATCTCTAGTGTAGCGATGAAATACCAGTCAAATTATTAAAATATGTAGCGCAGGAGATTTCACATCCATTGGCTCACATTATCAACTTGATGTTAAGCACAGGTATCTTTCCCGAAATTCTTAAATTAGCGCAAATTAAAGCAATTTATAAAAAAGGTGATAAAGATATAATCAGCAATTACAGAGCAATAGCCTTACTATCAAATGTCGGCAAAATTTTAGAAAAAACAATATACAACCGCTTCATAATTTTTTTAGAAAATCACCAAGTATTATCAGATACCCAAAACGGATTTAGAAAAAGAAAATCTACAACACGTGCTGCGTACCAGGCATTATGTAAAATCTTAAACTCAATGAATAACAAGTTAAATACGGTTGCTTTACATGTAGATCTGTCAAAGGCTTTTGATAGTGTTGAACATGACATCCTATTAAAGAAATTAGAAAACTATGGAATTAGAGGGATTCCGTTACAATTAATTACATCCTATTTAAGTAATCGGAGCCAATGTGTGATAGAAATGGATGGAAACAACGAAATCTGATTCAGTGCTGATTCAGAGAGGTGTGCCTCAGGGGTCCATACTGGGTCCTCTGTTATATATTTTGTATACCAATGACTTACCATTAGTAATAGACAATATAGTCCAATATGCAGATGACACTTCTCTAATTATAAGTGAAGAAAGTGAGAGAAATTTGGAAAATAAAATATTTAATGCTATAGATATATTAGAACAGTACTTTACTCCTCTTAACCTCAAACTTAACACAGAGAAAACTCAGATAATTAAATTTGCTAACAGAATATCAATTAATGACACAATCTTTACAAATGGTACTACATCCTTAACTCCAGTAAAGAACACCTCGTTCTTGGGAATAAAAATAGACTCGAGACTAGACTGGAAGAATCATATAGAATATTTATCTAACAATATGGCAAAGTATTGCTATGCCCTTAAAATAATATCACAAAACATTAACGTTCAAACTGCTTTTATCGCATATCATGCCTACATTCAATCCCGCATACGATATGGTATTATACTCTGGGGAAACTCTACAGATGTAAATTTATAAAAATTTTCACTCTTCAAAAAAAAATGTATAAGAAACATATTGAACATGAAACAGACAGACAGCTGCAGACAAATTTTTATAGAAAGAAGAATCCTTACCCTCACTGGTCAGTATATTTTAGAAGCTGTGACTTTTGTTTTAGAAAATAAATCATTATTTAAGGACTGTGTCAGAGTACATCCACATAACACCAGAAACAAACATGAACTCATAGTGCCTAACATGCCTAACTTTAGCTACATTCAGAAAAATGTACAATTTTCTATAATAAAAATATATAATACACTTCCAAATGAAATTATAATCCTTCCTGATAGAAACCTAAAACTACAACTGCACAAAATTCTAATAAATAAGGCCTATTATACAATGGATGAATATTTTAACGACAAAGACATAAGATGTTTAACCTGATTTTAATTATGGATTTTAATTATGAATTTTAATTCTGTAACTTTTGACACTTAGTTTACGTATTTACTTGAAATTTTGTTTGTGTAAATTTTATGTCAGTAGACCTTAACTATCCTGTACTGTCCTATTTAGTATTGTTTATTTACATTGTCTCTAATATTTTAGTATTTATATATATGTATATGTTTTGACATGTTCAACGCCCACTGGGTATTTGTAAGTGGTTATTTTCTTTTTTTACCACAATTTGAACTAATAAAGACTATTCTATTCTTCTATTCTATTCTATAATGAACATTAATTTATTATTCGGTCTACATATAACATTTTTAAGTGAAATATTTAGTGAGAGACTAGTCATACAAACCGACAAAATACAATCATACATACAAAGATACAAAAATGCGGACATAGACCGCTTTTAGAGCCAAATGATATTTTTGCGAACACAATATTAAAAATAAAGGAGTAAAATATTTAATACTTAAGTGTTTATTTATGTATTTGTATATTTACCCATTTATTTATAAACGTTACATGTATTTGTTACATTTATACATTTTTTTCTAATTATATGTTAGTCACTATTTAATAAATTTTCGTTGTTACAAAATCGCATTTTTTTTCCAAACATCCACAGGATGTATATTTATTTGTAATTACATCGAGGACAAACGAAGGGAAATTTTGGGACTAATTAACTTACCCTTAAGGAAAATTAATCCTGATTTTCCGAGCTTGTCTGAAGACATAATTACAAATGCACCCACCCCAATTTCCCTTCAAAGTGATTTTATAATTAGCTTAAAACGGAGTGATATGAAGAACTGGTGTGCGATAATGCCGGCCTAGCGTAATAAATATTTCTTTCTTTAGATGTTCATGTTGATGAGTGAGTTGGAAGCAAACTAAGGGTGTGTATTTATTTGTAATTATATCTTCAGACAAGCTCGGAAAATCAGGATTAACTTTTCTTACAGGTAAGTCAATTAATCCCTAAATTATTTAATAAAATACAACGGTGACCTGAAATTCATAGTAGACATGAGACTGTATTCCCGGTCATAAATTCAATAGTCCTTCTCCTTCATATATTATTAAGCTGCCAGTCCAATATCACAATATGTGCCTCACAATAGTAGAATGCAATATATGTAATGTATTACCTTTGGGTCTGGAGGGAAGCAAAGCTTCTTGCAAAACTGGCAGTTTTCATTAGGCAGTCTCTTGACGCAATCAATCAAGAACTCCGTTGATTTTTTCAACGAGGGGCCTGCTTGAAATGGAGGATCATTAGGTTTTTTCTTCAACGGTGGCTCAACACACTTCCTGGCTATCTCCTTGGCTTGATAAACCATATGCCGGTGAAAAGCAGATGTAAAGTTCGTGTCGACATCCTGTATACTAAAAATAAAATTCTTGCATTTTTGAGAATATGCACGGTTCAAACTTACTCTACGGCGGTCAAAGGATAATTGTCAGGGACCAAGATCCTACAATTTAAATAGTATTTTGCGTTAAAAACCTTCAAAATCAAACTAGAGCTCTTCTGTTTCAGTTTAAGCTCATCATCCCCACTGAGGGTTTTTTTCAATGAAGTTATCTCATCGTAACAGCATGATAATGGATTTTCATCGACAAAATTCCTTAAAAATTTTATTGTATTTAGAACCTGTGGTTTTCCAAGACTTTTCTTTATTTCTTGCTCACAAACATTCGTCAATCCTTGCAACAATTTATCTGATAGAGTTTTACTTTTTAATTCAATCAGCAGCAACGTCTTAGGGTAATCCTGTGGAAACTGAATGCACACTACGAGCTTCTTGAAATCTGTCCTTTTTATTTCTGCTCGCACCATTGTTTTGACGCAGGACACAAGTTTTGTACCTGGGACGACATGCTCACAAAGTTTTTTGACTTCAGAAAGCTCATCTTCTATAAATCCCATTAATTTGCTCAGTAAAATTAAGTTATAACTTGCGATCAGTTACAAAGCAGGGCGAGCTTGATTAACATAAACCGTCCGAACTCCCCTGACTAGTTTAAAGAACAAACAATTTATAAGTATTTTTAATTCAAACCAAAATAAACACCATCCACCATTGTACTAGCTGTACGACAAATGGTAAACTTTTGCAGTTGTGCGTGAACATAGATGTTAGGAGTGCGTTCAGCTTGCACGCGTTCTGAACAGAGACTTCGTTACGGTTTTGTGTGTCGTGTTACTTTGAATGCATTTTTCCATAGAAAAAGTTAACAAAGTTCCTAACCATCAACAACCATGAAATAATAACAGGTACTATTGCGTCAACGTCAAATTGACAGTAGGAAAGTAATGACAGCAAAGATTAGATAATTAACAAGAGAAGACAGTCAGACAGAGAAGACGAAATAGACGAAGATCGTTGTTAACTCCAAATTAAAGAGATGCGACATCCAGCGGAAAGGGTTTCGGGATTTGTTGGACCAAGAATACTAAAAGATAGGTTGGCTCATTATAGGCCTCGATGATAGCCGTTTGTGGCTGTCTTTTCTTCATTTTATAGAAAAAAAGCTTTAAAATTATTCTGTCAATGAACAGTTCTATCCTAATGGGCTTGTTCCATGATATTCTTTTTATATGGTTTTTATACTTTTTCATATAGTACTCGATATTCTCATTATACACTTAAAATTTTGTATTATTAACTTTTTCCGTTCTCGAGATATAAGGAGTTGAAATTAGTAATAGTTGCAACAACCCAGCGCTCATTTGTGACGTCACTATACGCAAGTGACGTAAGAAAAATGGCTTTCTGGGACCTTTCAAATTTAACCTGAAAAGTCGAAAAACACCCAGTAAACACACATATGTATGCCATATATCAAATGAAGCTCAACTGAGGAACCTTGGCATATTACATAATTACATGTCTGATACAAACATGTCACATTTTTTGAAATTTCCTTGATATGTCAACCCTCTATATGTGGCTGATACGTAAATGATTCTCAATATGATGCAGACCTTGGTAGCATCGCCATTTTGGTTCAGGTGGATTTCGATTTGTTTGGAACGCGGCCCGTTCCAAACAAATAGAAATCGAGTTCCATACATAAAATGTGATTTTTATAAGTGATTATATTATGAAAGCTTTCATTTGCTTTTAAGGTAAATACATTTGCTTGTTCCTAGAGATATAAGGTATATCTATTACTAAAATAATTTTCCTACAATTTGACTACCTTATGTGAAATGAATTGAGGTTATGTGAAGAGATGTTTTTATATTTTTTAGGTAAAAAATATTGGAAAACCATCAGTTACAATGGTCATGTGTTTTGCACATTTGCACCAACCTGCAAACATTGCAGCACAAGTCATACATGTAAATTTTTTTGTTTTTCCAAAGGATAGAAAGGAAATAAGAAAGTGGATTAAATTAATAAGGTATATACCATAAACATGGTTATTTTTTCATAAATTTCTTGACATGTATTGGAAAATGTTTTAGGCGCAAAGACAGAGAACCTGGTAAACATTCCCGTATTTATAGCTGACATTTCATTAATGGTGATCGAAGCAACGGACCAACTAGTTTTGATTCAGTGTGGCAAAAAAATTCTAGAGTTCGGAACAGAAAAGCAAAATTTGAAGGTAAACATAAAAATTTACTTATTGTATGTAAAGTAAAATAGTGATATCACAGGGAGAAGACTATTGAAGCAGATGACAGTGAAGCCGGGCCATCGGGTTTACAGACAAATATTAGGCGAAATAACGAATAAAGAAGAAAGTATGACTCAAATTGAAATGGATACCACAGCACCATCTGAAACAACAAGTCGAGGCAGAAACTCCTTCAGAGGCAGAAACTCATTTCAAGGTAGAAACTTCTTCCGAGGCTCAAGTACAGTTTATAGCCATGTTGGATGCAGAAAACTATTTCCTTAAAGACGAAGTTAATAAGTTTTGTTTAATTATTGTATAATTTTTTCCCTAATGACACAAGTTCGAAATATAAAATATTTGAAAATCAAGTATCAAAGTAGGTATACTTTAAAGTTCTCACTAGTATTTCCATTATTAATCACTGTGTCCCAGGATTATTAGAACAATAAAGCGTGTTGATTTACAAAGTTAGAATTGTTATTTTTCATATTTGCAGGAAATTATTTTTAGTATATTTTTTGAATTCTTAAAATCAACTGCTTTTATAGCAAATAGCTATATTCAAAAACTTTTTTCCTTCGATGTGACAATATTTCATGAAACATATTTGTCATAGTAGGCTAATCTGATTTAAATCTTAGAAGCATAATTTTGTATTTTACAAACAACTTTTTTCATGCAACTTTATTTTATTTTGAGAAGGTACTAAGGAAAAAAACGTTTATGAACCATTAAAGCTCACTTGATTCAAAATATTTGGGGATATACTATATATAAATTTGAAACAAAGCAAGACCATAGTCCTTTATTATATATAAAGCCGCAAATTTTAGTTTTTTTGCCAATATATATGTATATATGTTTCAGATACATGGAATTTAGCCAATTTGCTCTCCCATACTGATTTAACATTTACAGTTCCCAGACTGGTATAACAGATCGTGTACTGTTATACCAATCGGGGAACTCTATAAGTATGTTAAATCAGTATGGGAGAGCAAATTGGCTAAATTTCATGTATCTGAAACATATATACATAATATACATAAATGAGGACAAATAACTTGTCTGACACATAATAAATGTGAAACAAAACTGGTGTATGCCATATATCTGTTATATATCACAAAGAGAACAAAAGTTATTACATGACTTATGTTTGTTACATACATGACATATCAGGAGAGGAGGAAATTTCTAGGCACATGTAAGTTGCATTTATCTTACACTTGATATGTCAGACACTTCCTATGTAAACTGAGTTATATAAAGAAGACATCTCTGGCATGTATTTGTGTTTATTGGGCATGGAATTTTTAACGCTGGTAACTAAATAAATACGTCGAGTGGAAGTTCGCTCTAAGTGTCTACGGAAAGGAGAAGGTCGTCGACGAATTCTAATCGTAAATTGCAGGGTTAAAATCGAAAATTCGTCCCGGCAGGAGCGAGAGAAAATTGTAATTTTTTGACATTTCACCAAATTGTACTCCCCTACTGTCAAGTAATAAGCAAAACAAACAATACTTCGAAAACACTTATAATTATAACAAGTAAGGAGCATCAAGTCTATTGAGATCGCCGAGTCTATGCGTATAGTGACGTAGCGCTTGCCAACGCCCCGTTTTCGTGAGATGGAGATTTGTAATAGTTTTTAAGATACTAAACGTGCGAATAAGATTCTGATTTTTTGCAGATCCATTAATTTATACTTGCACTTTGATTTATGAAATAAAAAAAAAATGCTGAACAAGCCCATTAAATAGATACATACAATACCTAATATATCAACAGAAATACTTCATGTGACGTACCTATGTTACAACGCAACCTGCTTCTTTAGTGACCTTAGATTCTGACAGTCAGTTGAGTTCGGTCGTTCTCATATACATATTACCTATATACTATGAGTTTCGTTCGTAACTTGACGCCAAGGAAAGCCTGTTCCTCTATCCTTTAAGAGGACTTTGGGTATGGTGCGCATGCCTTAGTGACGCGAGATTGTGACCGTTCAACTGAATGTAGAAGGCAAATGGTCACAATCTAATCGGAGAAATTGGCCACGTGGCCGCTGACCTATTACAAAAGCGCGATGTGTCGCCGGAGAGTGCTCGTTGGATCCAAAGTTCTCCATAGAGATGGAAAACTATCTCCTTCTCTAGCCTCAATTTCGTACATAGTGGCTTATAGCGTGTTACCAGTATATAGTTAATAGGTAGGTATATGGTCGTTCTATTAGGATAGTATAGTCGATTTTTCACTATTGGCCTCTCTCTCTCTCTCTCAATTTTGCCTTTTCCGTGCGATTGACAAATTGTGGCAACTGCGCTATAATTCTAATGTTAAGCCCAATGGCGCCATTGCTTAAAGGTCAAACGTTTTTCGCGGGCTGCCCCCACTGACCTATACGCATATTATAATAATATATGTATAGTTAAATTGTATGGCTGCCACTAGCATACAATTTATTTTTTTTTTACAACTCGTATTAAAATAGTGTTTTAAACAAGTTTTGAAAAGGTGTCTTCAATCGTGTTGTTTTTAGGTTTTTATAATATTTTTTCTACGACTGCAAGGAAAACAAACAATTCCATACGTAAACAGATATTATTTATTTAACAAAACACGAAAAATTATAATTTAATGTAAAATTGGAGCAATTCTGGGCACTTACCACTTTTCTTTACAAATGGTTCCCGTGGTTCCATAGCGTCTGCTGCGAATATTCTAACGGGGTATGCTCGTTCAAAGTACGGTTTACTGATCCTTGAATTTTATTATAAAGGATCTTGTTTTGAAGTGAATCATCGATGTATCCATCCGCTACAGCGCTAAATTCCCAGCCTCCGTACCGTTTTAGTGACAGCAAATGTGTTTAAAACTAGCGTCTAGACCCCAAGCGGAAACAAATAATCCCGCAGGCGCGTTAATGCTTAGTATACTTAGAGTTGGGAAATTAAATATTTTGTGTTATTTTGTAGGAAAAAAAGCTAATACTACCTGCGGCGCTAATAATTATTAACAATTAGATAGCACAATAAAAATCAACCCAAATAACCTAACCTAAAAAAATCACATGAGAGAATGAAATCATTATAGGAAAAAGAAGGAAAACATTTCTTCCATCAAATTAAACCTGAAAAAATAACACAAAGTATTTCATTTTCCAACTCTAAGCACACTAATGAGCATACGGGATTATTTGTGTCTTCTTGGGACCTAGACGCTAGTGTGTTTAAAAGAATGGTAGCAGATGAGCGACGAAAACAGTGGCCTGTAATTATTCGCCAGTATTGGATAGTTTTAAAAATGTTGCAATTTCTTTTCCCCTGGTTGCCAATGTTACTGACTCCTACCACTTGTTTGGTACATTTACCTTGTTGGTAGTTCAAAAAAAAATCTTTCTTTGCATACGGTAGACGGACGATGGACGAAGGCTACTGTACTTTTTTAAGAAATTATACAGATTTCAAGAGGCTGCATGTAAAAGATCTTGGAGCTTTTGTTTTGGTGTTTTTTGTCTTGATCAGCTTGGTTTCCCCGAAGTTTTTCATGTCATCAGTTGTAAGTTTCCAAATTACCTCTCGACGGCAAAGCTCCAGATAGCCACCACCACCTAAAACAATAAAAAATGTAAATAAATCATACTTATTTTTGACACACAATTTTATGCACTCTTTCTAAGCATAGTATTTTCTAGTGCTACAATTTCAAATAATCTGAAAAACTATCCCTGTTTTTCAGGTTTCTCCGGAAAAACTCAGTGAAAACGGATTTTACAGAAAAGTTGCAAATAAAGGAAAGTCTTGTATTTCGATGAAACAATCACGTGAATTTTTTCAGATTTTTTTTTCAACATTTACATTTCCCTTCCTCCACTTTTAGGAATTTTCGAATGGCAAAATCTCGAAAAATAAACATTTCTCGCAAAAGTTCACCAGAGTAAAAACATCTTATTTTGGGCCAAAAAAGATAAACACATTTTTTTATTTTTTATCTAATTCCACAAGTTACGGAACCCGCGATAACAGGGGTGTTTTCTACCCCTTCCGATCATTGCCTACTCTAATCATTTTTCAACTTTTTTATTAACGTCATTACAAACACATTTTGCACAAGGTTTCATCAAAATACGCTTTGAAACATTGTCATGGCTTATAATATGCCCGTGCAGGAGAGCATGGGAATCCGCTGGTCAGACAGGCGACTGACTATGACCCCAACGACGCACCGAGGCACAAGAGGCCGAAACTCCAGATCCTGGATAATGGATAAGTATAACTAACCCTTTATCTGTTTCAGCCCAATCTGCAAGCCACACCGCAAGGAGACAATGACCAAAAACATCCAATTACCCGATCCTGGGGGTACCAAGCAAACAACCAGCTCGGCACCCTTACCCTATCCCGTGCCGACCTCTGACGCTAAGAAAGTCTGGCCGAACACAATCCTGAACTACACAGTTCACACTTCCTTCCGACGAAATCGGAGCACATGATGCCAATTGGCACCTTGGGTTTCCGACTAGTCAACACCCCCAAATCCCTTTCAAACTCCGAGAGGGCTCGGTAACAGCCGTTCCCTCTCACGACAGAAGAAACACGCTCCCGGGAGCCTATACATGCCAGCGAAGAAAGAAGACCAAGACAGAAGAGCGCCAGAAGAAACGATCCAGCAGGGTCCAACAGCCAGGACCAGGGGAGGTTTGCTAGCATCGTCCATACCGTCCGCATTTGCGGGGGAGATAGGCGAAAAACCAGGCCCACCCCTTACGAGGCCGGTCCAGGTCCAGGCAAAGAGCTCAAGCTCGACCCCTAATCATCCGAGACCGTCATCTTTAGTCAAGAATATTGGCGCGGCTTACTAATAAAATAATACAGTTTGTGTGCACGTAGTAAATTGTTTCAAAAACAATGTTGGAGAAACAATTTTGACATTCAAAATTTTTTCTACAACTATTTAATTATATGATAATTATTAGTATTTTATAGGTGAAAAATCGTATTTATCGTTCACTGTAGTGAATTATCGATTCATAATTAACTGTTTAATAGGTGTAGAAAAAGTGTAGTATATTCACGATTATGACCATTATAATCGCTCATATAATAATACACTCTTAGTACAAAGTCACTACCGTGAACTTCTGATAACTCACTGTCCTCCTTATTCGCTGTAGGGAATAATGGATAGCATTAGCCTTGAGGAAACATACAAAATGAATACATTAGAAATAATGACTATTAAAATAGTCGTGGACAAAAGATGATTTTAGTGGTAGCGGTGGTTAGTAACAAAAATTGGCTTTTATAGGGTAACGTATTGTTACGGATTTCCACCTTTTTTGGAAACACCCTGTATGAATCCGTGGATTCTAAATAATTTTAACAAGAGATTAAACACTACTAACACTTTATTTAACTATTTACTGACTACAATACTTCAAATTCACTTTATTTACTATTTATCTAACCTCACTTTTCACTTTTCTACTTGTTCACTTTTATAAATTGCTTTCTTCATAAAACTTCCTCTTCCGCGCTTGTAATCGCGCCTTATATACTCCGAAATTAGCTCTAGATCAATCCAGAATCTTCTCCAACCATAATCTAGAAAAGTCCTTGGCTCTTTCTAGAGCCTTTCCAGTCACCATCAGAGGCATAGGCGTACCATCTCCTTTTCCAAGGGGGTGTAATTCATAACACTGCCCCCTCCTTAAGCCTGATCGTCCCGATCAGGCAACTCAGGATCATCAGTGTATCTCGCCAGCCTGTCCAAATGCACGATCTTCATCTTGGACTTTCTGCTTTGCTGAATCCGATAGACGACATCATTAATTCGGGTAATAACAGTGTACGGTCCATCCCAAGGTGATTTCGGTGACCTTCCTTTCCTCCGCTGGGGGTTGTACAGCCAAACTAGCTCTCCCACCTTGATGACCTCCTTTGAATTACCCTTCCAGTCATATCGAGCCTTCATTCGGTCACTGGCTGGTGATGGTTCTGCTATATCGTTAGCCAACCTCTTGAAAGGAGCTCCGGCGTTGAACTGCTTGTTTTCACCCTTACTTCCAGTCTGTGGTCCCTTACTGGCTGCACAAATCTTGCATTTGCGACACCAAGCCTCCACATCCTGACGACTTCTTATCCAATAAAATCGTTCTCGTATTTTCTTCAGGGTCTTGTTAACACCGAAATGTCCATCGGATGTTCCTTCGTGCACTTCCTGAAGCACCTTCGCAACTCGACACCTGGGAATCACTAGACGCATAACCAGCTGTTTTCCATCCGGGCTTTCCCATGCTCTCCGCAACAGCCCGTTCATGACTTTCAGTGAGTCCCACTGCGCCCATAGTGCCTTCAGCCCCACTCTTTTGCCCGAAACATCCTTCCATTTTGGACGAGTTCCCCTTTCTTTGGCTCTCAATATAGGCCCAATTTCCACATCGTTCAATTGTTCCTGTCTGAGCGCTTCATCTGCCTTATCATCCGGCACCTCCACCTTGACAGTGTTGACTGCTCCCGTGACCTGCAGTTTCTCCCAGTGGTTGTGCTTGCAACCTTCCTTGTACCTTCTTCCGGATGAAATGTTTGCATTTCTCTCAGGTTTCGTTTTATCGTCATATCCTTGTAGTGGTGGCCTTTCTGTAATGCTCCGAAGCTGGGAAATCTTCACTTCTCTAGGGGCACCACGTTCGTTATCTGTCACAGCCTCTCTGGTACCGGCTTCCTCTGGTTTTCCCCTTGGCTTCACAGCATCTCCGGCCTTCACTCTCTCCAAGCTCCTCTGTGGACATTCAAGCTGGATATGTCCTAGTTCCCCGCACCTGTAGCATTTCATACGCCGTCCACTTGGCCTTCCACTACTTTGTTTATTCTGTGTCTCTGCCCTGTTTCCAACATTCACTTTCCTCGAGTTCCGCTGTCGACAGTCTCGTTTGATATGTCCTATCTTGCCGCAGTTGTAGCATTTAATACCCCCGCTTGGCTTCTCTCTATTTAGTTGTGATTCCTGTCTTTTCGGAGGATTCCATTTAGCTAGTAACTGACTAATCATTTTATTTACCTCCTGTATCTGGATCAAGATAGGGTTATCTTTCTTCTTTTCTGGTTGCGATTCTTCGATACTCACAGCTTGTACTCTTGGACTCGGGGTATCCTGAAGGACAGCTTCCACCTCGAGTGCACGCACCAACGCTTCGCTGCTGTTCTGGTATCGAGATAACCTGAGGACTCGCCTGATCTCATCATCCTGTATACCATCCAGAAAAGCATCTACTGCCAGTTGATCTTGGAATTCCTTCGGTACATCCGGGTAAGCCAGGTGAGCCAGTCTCCACACGGCAGCTTCAAACTCTTGCAAACTTTCCCCAGCCCCTTGAACACGTGATTTCAGCTGGGTCTGGTACACTCGGGCAAGGTGTTGATCGCCATATCGTAGATCTAGGGCAGCTTCTAAAACTTTAAAATCCCGTTGTTGGTCTACTGGGATTGTCTGGAGTATTTCCAATGCTTGGCCTCTTAATGCCACGATTAACGCCATAGCCTTTTCTTCGTCATTCCAGTTGTTTGAACTCGCTGCTGCCTCAAACTGCATCTTGTAAATGGTCCATGAACTTTGGCCGTCAAAGGAGGGAGGTTCGAACAGCTGATCTGATAATACCACTTGCTGGCTTCCTCTATCCCTCAACTGTCGCTTAAGTAGGTCTATTTCCTCTTCTACCTGCTGCATTTTCTCTTTGACTTCATTTACTTCTTTTTTTTTTTTTTTGATTGCTGCAATTTTGACATTTTAAATTTTTAGTAAAAACTCACTAACGTCATTTCTTATAAACAACTGACTGTCCTCATTATTCACTTCAATTAGTGAATAATGACATCATTATTCACTGCAGGGAATAATGGATAGCATTATCCTTGAGAAGGCACATGTATAATGAGTACATTATTTAATAGTCGTGGACAATAGTATATTATTCAACGAGCATATAATAATAGTCATTATATGCGAGTAGAATACTATACTTTGTCCACGACTATTGAATATTTAATATTTATTTAATTGATCTTCATTCAATGTCTTTTATTTAGGAAAAATTCATATGTCATCAGACATCACATACAATTTTCTAGATTTTTCGGGTCACAAGTTTAATGAGGCGATTTCTGCAGCTTCGTTTATCTCTGGCGGTATCTTTGAAATCTAGTTTTCACTGTCAGTACCGATTTATTTAATTATATTACACTTTTTGAGTACCTAAAATGTAGCATTATTGTAAATAACGTCGCACAAATGTTGACGTTTCAAATCAATTTACGCTTTGACACATTGTCATGGCTTACTAATAAAATAATACAGTTTGTAGACATGTAGGTAAATGGTTTCAAAAACAATGTTGGGGATTTCCGCGTGTTACTAATAGAAATAGATGATGCTTTGAAAAGAACTTACTAATGTAGTTTTTGAGTGTTTATTAAAATACCTCTTCGGCATTTGAGTGCTTCCTAGAAAACTTAGAGACAACACTTCTCTTTTGGTTACTACAATTTTGACATTTTAAATTTTTAGTAAAAAGCCGCTAATGTAATTTCTTGCAAACAATTGACTGTCCTCATTATTCACTGCAATCAGTGAATAAAGAAATCATTATTCACTGCAGAGAATAATGGATAGCATTATCCTTAAGGAAACACATACATATTGAGTACATTATTTAATAGTCGTGGACAAAAATATTTTCGAGGCTAATGTTGAAACAACAGTAAAAGTGATAATAGATTTTCAGAGGTGCAAACTTTTATTGTCAATAATAGACAAGTATGTATGAACATTAATGTTAATACTACAGCTAGAACAATTTCTAATATTTATGCCTTCTGAAGTTAAAAAGCTTCGTAACTCCACCACCATTCTGTATGTTATTTTGTAGCTTTGACATTTCACTAAAATTAATTATAATTAATCAAAATATTTAGTAAGGAACTAAGAAAATTGTACACCCTCTACCTATCATATTATGACTACAGAGTAGTGTCATCAAGTCAACACATCAGCACATCATTTAACATCCAGACCCAAATTTCACGCACATATGGCACGTGCGGCTGCTTTTGCTATATGGTGCATCCTTACGAAATGATCATAAAAATGTCAATGAGAAATGAAATTCGATACATACATCCTAGGTAGGTAGTGGTTTTGCTTGTATCTTTTATAATTTCCTATTCCGATTATTTCGCCGAAAGATATTAAAGTTCTAGAAACAACTGGTCCACATGTTTACGGAAATAGGCATAATTAAACCCTTTTGTGCCATATTTTGTAGAAAATAGCATATACAGAGGGTTGAGTATTCTGAAGCACGCATAGGGGCTAAATTAAAACATATGTAAATGTAAGATGTAAAGCACTCGTTAAGAAAAATATCTTGTTATAAATTCAGGCACTTTCCGTTGACTTAAGCACTGGAAGATTACACATATATGTATTCTTTATGACAGTTCAATATTATGACAACAGATTTAGCACATATTTCCCTTTTCTATATTGAATGGAAATAAAGTTTTATTGTTGAAATGGGAATCAAATGGGCAGTGGCGTAATTTCAGCATTTTTATTGTGTAGGCAGGGATTTTTCACAGATAACCCAATAGATGGAAGCAAAGCGAACTCTGTAATTCTTAAATGATAACCCTATAAACCCAAATGACCGTGGGAAAGCGAGTGCTACAAGAAGTTAAACCATAGACAGGAAACCCCAAACCCGAGCCTAAACCCAAACGACCGAGGGAAAGTGAGTTTGTCACTTTACAGGTAATATTAAACTCAAAAGAGGGAAAGCGAGTGGTGTGAAAAAACAATTTGGTAAATAAGGCTCGCGCAGACATCGGAAGTTTTGGCGATCGTTCACTGAACGGTTGTGCGAAAGTTCCTCAGATGATTGTCGTTTGCATAAGTTCGCGGATATGTTGGCGAGCACTTGCTGATGTATACAATTTGAATCTTTTGCGATAACTTCGCGAGCATTCGCAATTTTATAAACAAATTGTAAATAATACGATTTTCGATTCCAAACTATCATAAAGTATGAGTCAAAACATGAAAAAAGTTATGTATGTTATGTAGAAAGGGTTTTAGTTTTATTAGCCTTTTTATCTTTAATAACTTTGAAACGGAAAGAAATTTTTAGATTCTGAAAAAATTTCTGCAAGAATTTTAACTTCAAAACGCCAAAGGAATTATAAAAATTACATCAATATAAAAGTGACACCGAAAATAACAGAAAGCGAATTAAGGCATACATTAGGGCCGATGGAGGTTTGATAAAACATAATATTTAATTCTTTTGGTGATATTTATTCATTTGTGTAAATTGTTTCAAAAAAATCCACAGATTTCGCAATCCTTGCAATCATCGGGACATGGGAAATGATAACACCATACATAAAACATAAAGTTTTTCAACTGTTTCAACTTTTTCCGGACGAGGCGAAGCCGAGTCCGGAAATAGCACGATCTTCTACACCGCTGTATTTTCACCTTAAATGAAAACTGGTAACTTAACCCCCTATGATATATGCAACCCATGTTACATTTGCGTATATCAGCCGTTGCATATGATAGTCTCAGTCGACCGCGACACATTACTTTGAAATAAAGATATATTATTATTGTCACTCAATTTGTACAACAGACAACCTATATCAGTTAGTTGCAATTCTAACACATCATTTATTTGCAAGGAGGCACCTATTTGTAGCTAGCTGTACACTTTTGTGTTCTACCGTCAGCATCGCTGTACAACTTTTAGGTAATCTCCCGACACGGTAGGTAATGTAATTGGCAAGCGCAGCAGCCTAATCGATAGTAGCGCGGCCTTTTCGGCAGCCGTGAACAAATTTTTGCTTGAATAACATAGTCATATATTTTCAGTATGTGACGTCAGACGCGGATGTTATGTAATAAATTTAAGTAATGGCAGGTCAAATTTTAATTCGCTGCTTATTGATTAATCAGTAAACATTAAATTCAATCGCAAAATAAATCATCTGCCAAGGATATCTTCGAACAAAAATAATTTAGTGTCATTGTAAGTGTTGGCCAGTTTATTAGCATTTTCTAGCTTGAGCAGTGTATATGTAGATGAGGGTACAAAGATCGGATGCGCAGTGAATTCATAAAAAATAAAATCGATTACAACAAATCTCAAGAGTAAGTGAGCCCACTGGTCTTATCTCTAGTGTGCCGCGACACCGCTGTCTTTTGACCTTGAACAAAAACTGGTAACTCTACCCCATATACGAAAACATAAACATTTCCAATGTTAAAATAAATTTAAAAATGATTTTTATTTAAATGCCTCAAAAGAATTTTTTCCAAACTTCGGATTCAGGGTTTTTGAATTTAGTATCGCAGATGGCCTTGCATTTAAAGATGGAAAGTGATTTTGTGGTCTTAAATAGATCTCGGTGACCTCATTCTTTTAAAATCACTTTGATTCAAGTAGAACAAAAAACAAAACAATTATTACGCTGTTACATTTTTAAGTGAGACTCACTGTACATATAAGACTTTTTTTCTTGTATTAACGCATACTCTACGATAGAAGTGTTTTGAAATCGAAAATCGCGTTACTTATGATTTTTTTTATAAAATTGTTATTAAAAAATGGGTTCCCATGGGATGATTTCGCTAAAAATTTGAATTTAAAGTAGATTTTAGAAACTGGTATAAAAATAAGTAAAACATCCTAAGCAAACCGTTCGCCTAAATAGTCCAATAAAATTAAGTGAATTTTAAGCCCAACCTAAAACAAATTTGAGACAAGCTGATTTTAGCGTGATTGTGTTCCCCAGGGGGTACTCTTTATGTACCTAAAAGTCCCCAGTGATCCCCCGAGCCAAACTACCCCAAAACCACCCCCAAAGGTACATTTTTTTGTTTTTTTGCGATTTTCTCAAAAACCTTAAACGAGGAAACTTCAGGATACATTTTTCATAGAGCATAAAATTCCCTATCCAATGGTATGTATACAGTATGAATTCGAGTAATTGCAAAGCCCTTTATAGCCTTTTGAAAATAAATAAAATTTAAATTCTGCAAAATTATTTTCGATTTTCCAAGTTCTGACCAATACTTTAAAACTACAATAACACTAAAGTTGGTATGATGTAATCGCTTTTTAATTTCATTTAAAATTGGCGGATGGCGTAATAGCACGGAGCGACACGACGAACGCGGAGTTCCAAGTAGACAAGTGCATTCCTGAGTTTTTCTTCGAAAGAGATGGAAAACTGTGGCTTTCGTGTATCTGAGATGTGAGCACGTTAAAAATCCCTACCTAACGATAAAGTGAGGGTTCGGAGAAATTTCCAGGTTAGGGGTTCCAGTGTTTACACAAGCCCTGATGAGCCTATCCTCTGGCGTCGGTGATTGGCCCTGGTGGCGGAGTGAACATTTAAGCACCAAATTTACAGAAGAGCAACTTAGAGCAAAGAGCGCAACTGGGCAAGAAGTTAAATTTACACCTGAGATATCTGATAATATAAACCAAAATCATTTTCTAGCAGTTTCTTCTAATAAAGAGAATTTAATTAATTTTTTAGAGGCCCATTTTGTTAATGTCGATATTTCAATGAAAATAGCAAAGACTGATGAAGATTATATGATTGCTAAAACATCCGTGGATTGTGCCATAGAAAGTAACAATCCCGTAACTGTTGTGGCACTAGATACAGACATTATGGTGTTGCTTCTAGAACATTGTGCATCTCAAAATATTTATATGCTGAGACCCGGTACATCTTGTAAGCCAAATAAGCTAACAACTATATACGCATTACAAAATATATTAATTAAACCAATTCTTCAAAATATACTATTTCTTCATGCTATGAGTGGTGGTTGCGATACAACGTCAGCATTTTTTAAAAAGGGCAAGAAAACGGCATTAACAATTTAAAAAAATAATAATGCTCTTTTTAACGATCTTTCCATATTTAAAAGCGATTGTCCGAATCTATCTGATGTATTAAAAGCAGGTCAAAATTTTATTTTAAAATGCTATGGCAGTCACAAAAGCAAAAACTTAAATGAATTAAGGTGTTATAAATATTGTCACACAACTTCCCGTCAAAATTTATTTCTAAATTTTTAGCTCACTACATTGCCACCTTCATCTGAAGTTGCTGAATTTCATATTAAAAGAGTTTACTTATAAGTACAGCTATGGATGGGTATCGGATTAAATCCAGAGGACTGGGGATGGATTAAAAAGGATGGCGCACTACAACCGCAAAAGAATTCAAAAGAAATTGCACCCGAATTCACTTTAAAATTTTTGTTTTGTGGATGCAAATCTAATTGCTCCAGAAAATCCTGCAGCAAATGTCATTTAAAATGCACCGCAAGTTGTAGTTTTTGTCTGGGACAATATTGCAGTAATGTCGCATCAGATGTGTCTTTGGTTGAGGACGATGAGGATTATGTTTTTTTTGCAATAGTTTTATTTTTGTTACTTTTAATAATGAATAAGTTGTTCATAAATTATTCAATTTTTTTAACTTTTTTAACTTTTAACTTATTTATTACTTGGAGATTTGTGTGCAAATCGCAGGATCTTCTCAGGTTTAAAATTATTTATAAAGATAAATATAGCTAATAATATTAATAAAAAATTACATAAATAAATTATAAATAAATAAATAAACAAAGCCCAAGCAGTGTTAATGTAGTTTTAAAATATTGGTCAGAACTTGCGAAATCGAAAATAATTTTGAAGAATTTAAATTTTATTTATTTTCAAAAGGCTATAGAGGGCTTTGCAATTACCCGAATTTATACTATATATATACCATTGGATAGGGAATTATGCTCTATGAAAAATGTATCCTGAAGTTTCGTCGAAAAGTTTAAGGTTTTTGAGAAAATCGCAAAAAAACAAAAAAATTTACCTTTGGGGGTGGTTTTGGGATAGTTTGGCTCGGGGGATCACTAGGGACTTTTAGGCACATAAAGAGTACCCCCTAGGGAACACAATCACGCTAAAATCAGCTTGTCCCAAATTTGTTTTAGGTCGACCCATTATTTTTACTGGCCTAAAACCCATTAGACCTTAAAGTATGCTAATATGGTCATAGACGTGCCACGTAAAAGTAATGTACAATTATAATTAGTAGCGTCAATGTCTGTCTGCTATTTACGAGTATTGAACTCGCTTTCCACCGGGCATCTGGGGTTTAACTCGCCTGTCTGTGGTTTTACGAGAATTGCAAAAAGGCCCCGCTCAAAATTTAGCCAGACGCCCCACAAAGTCTTAATCCGCCCCTGCCTAATTGCATTGAAAACCTTTGACTTGATTGGCGTAATTGTCTATTTTTTCCTGAAGAATTTCGAAATTCGCCAGATTTGCCTTAAACAACTTAATGCTATTTCAAAATATTGGGAGAGTAGTTGCCTACCCCTGCCTCCCCCAAAGTACGCTCATGCAAATGGGGGACTATTAAACGCTCACAAAATTACCGCCAAGTTAAGGGTGAAAGATGTTTTGTGAATACCTTGAAAACTACTGATATGAGAGAAAAACATGAAGAAAATAAATATGAAGCTTATTAAACGATCATTCATTCCAATTTTGTTTCATGTGGATAAAAATTGATAAGCGTTTTTCGCGCTTTACTCGAAAACTGCTGGTTCTACTAAAAATGTTAAATACGTTATCGCAATACCCTGAATTTGTGTATTGCCTATGTCTCTACGAATTGGTCAAGGTAGACAAAAAATTGAAAACAGAACAACTTTCGTTCCATGGAAACACATTGCAGCAAAGGAATTTTTTTATTGATTATATTATATCAATTGTTTTATCAATTATTTATGTTTTTTTAATTTATTATTTATTTCACATGCAATTACAAACTGAAAGACAATTTTATCACATTGAATTATTCAATTGATGTCTGATGATTTACAACACTAACACATGCTTCTGAAAATATTGGTTCTCAAAAATTAAACGTTTTAAAAAATTAACTAAATTTTCAAAAGATTTGAATTTTGATTAAACAAAAGTCCTGTAGGAACACGTGACTAAGAGTATACTTCACAAAATAATATACTTCACTATTGTCATAAAAGTAACCTGATATGCATTTATTTAAAAATTATACAGAGTGGTCAGTGATGGCAGTTTTTAGAATTACTCATCCCAAAATTTTGTAGACAATTTTATTGAATTCTCTGTCCGTCGTTTCTTCATCAAATAACTGTTCCCAGCTGCAGTGGGAGCCCCTAAAAAATATAGGCATACCAAACCTCTGAAAGGATTCATCTAGAAAATTCTAATTAAAAACCAACTTAGTGTCGATTTCACAAGCGCTGAACCCACCGATTCAAACCTTTTAAAATTTCGTCGCAAATGTTGCTCTATTAGTAAATTATGGTAAGAAATATCAATAGCAGGGCACATATGGCTCTACGGCACGTGTTAGGTCCAAAGAAGCCGTTATCAATTACAAGAAAAGGAAGGTATCTTTTGCATAGTCGAATGATCATTTTCAGACAGGTGGCACACACCGAGGGTTGTCCAGATGGTAGGGGCTCGCTGGAGTGCATCACACCATATTGTTCTAATACTTCCTTCTATACGGGGTGCTATATTTGTTTTATACGCCCAAGGATTACACGTATTCTGAAATGGCACAGCCTCAGCATAGCACCAATGAGCTATGGGAAAATAATAGAGAAATTGTCTCACGAAGAACAAAATTCGTGCCGACATATCTTCAAGAAATTAATACTAGTCGTGGCAAGATAGCA
Organism: Stenurella melanura; assembly: GCA_963583905.1. Taxonomy (NCBI): domain Eukaryota; kingdom Metazoa; phylum Arthropoda; class Insecta; order Coleoptera; family Cerambycidae; genus Stenurella; species Stenurella melanura. Next base: position 6,933,704 of record OY757314.1, on the reverse strand, counting down.
AAATAGTTTTGATTTTTCGTAGACATTACCGATTTTCCTCATTTTTTTTTGCAAAGTTTTCAGAAATACGTATTAATCATGTTTGACATGTATTATGGACCTATTATATTCTTCGAAAATACAAAACGAAGAGTATATTGCATTCGATCGGCACATTTCTAAAACCGGTAGTATTGCTCGTTGAGAAAAAATTTTCAAATCACTGTGTTCGTGATCGAATTCTTAACAACTTTCAAAATGCCCGTCCGTCCGTCTGTCCGTGTGTCCGTCCGTCACGTTTCTTGTAAGCACGATAACTTAAGAACAAGTCCAATTGTATTAAAATTAAAACAGTAAGTTAATGTTAGCTGGAGGAAGAACCCTATTGTTTTTGAAGAAAATGTTATACATTTTTTAAATAAGAAAAAAAATGTTTACATAAATTTCGTTTTGTTTTGTAATTAAACTAAAAATGTCTAAAACTAATATTATTTACAAAATAACTGCAAAGAGTATCCTATGGAATGCACAACAATTAAATGAAAAGTGCAGTAAATCGGCGAAGAGTATAACGGTTAGCTTGTTACTACATTTTGAAAAAAAATGTAGTATACGTTTAGCATTTTTCCGGTGGACCGTCGAAACCCGAAAAAAACGTCGGATCGATGTGAAAGTCATATCTATCGATTCTTGAGCGAATTTAGAAAATTCCGTCCGTCGGTCTGTCTGTCTATCTGTCTGTCGGTCTGTCTGTCACGCCCAGCCCCCCTAATCCGTTTTCGGATTGCGATGAAACTTGGGTGGTTAATAGGAGGTCTTTAGAAAACCTTAACGCCGGAAGCTCGGCTCCGTTCGGAAACCGGAAGTACCCGATATAGACGTTTCGAGTTTTTCGGGAGAAATTGAATAACTCGATAACGGGTAGTCGGATCGAGACATTTCAAAAAAGAAATGGTGCCGCTGGCAAAGCTCTACCAATAAGTATACCGGAGACCATGTCGAAAAACAAACGAAAATTTATCTTTTTTGCAAAAAACTGGTTTTCTCGAAATCGGGCTAGGAAGCACGATAACTGTCTAGAATATTGATCGATTTCTATGAGACTTGGTGGGATCAAAGTTACACGGCCACAAATGAAGCCTATTGCTGGCGGCCCGAATCCGTTGACCGCAAGTATGTTTTTCAGGGCCGAGTATGATTTTTCAAAGAAATTAATAACTCCCGAACCGAAGGTCCGATTTTGATTTTCAAAAATGGCAATTGTAGGGCTCGATTAGGTCTATTAGGCGACGTTTGTGAGAAATTTGACAAAACAAAAGCGAATCTACAAATCCTGGAAAACTTGATTTTTTTTATAAATTCTACAAATTCCGAACAGTTTCCTAATAAAAATCGAAAATTAACTCTTCCGTCGATCTATCTCTATAACCAGTATGAGGCATGGACCTTTTTGGACAAAAAATCTGAAATAGAGTTTTTTCGAAAAACTTAAAATAAACGAGTTATTTATGAAAATGCATTCCATAGAATTATTTAAAAAAAGATTACAAATTGATAAGTGATAATGTTATATTTAAAATATCATTATTCATTTCCTTATTTTCATTTACTAAATAAAAATAGAACCGATGCCCTTTCCGTGTTTCAAAATGTAGATAGTTTTTACTTTAGTCAATGCAAAAAGAAAAAAAAAAGAAAAATAAAACATGTCAAAGCACTGAGTCATCTTGCGGCCCTCTGCTGAAAATGTAATGAATCATCCCAACAAATTGGACTAAAAGCATATCAAAATGTAGTTTTTTTCACTTGTTACTACATTTTGAAAAAAAATGTAGTATACGTTTAGCATTTTTCCGGTGCACCATCGATACCCGAAAAAAACGTCGGATCGAAATGAAAGTCATATCTATCGATTCGAGAGCGAATTTAGAAAATTCCGTCCGTCGGTCAGTCGGTCTGTCTGTCTGTCTGTCTGTCGGTCTGTCCGTCACGCCCAGCCCCCTTAATCCGTTTTCGGATTGCGATGAAACTTGGGTGGTTAATAGGAGGTCTTTAGAAAACCTTAACGCCGGAAGCTCGGCTCCGTTCGGAAACCGGAAGTACCCGATATAGACGTTTCGAGTTTTTCGGGAGAAATTGAATAACTCGATAACGGGTAGTCGGATCGAGACATTTCAAAAAAGAAATGGTGCCGCTGGCAAAGCTCTACAAATAAGTATACCGGAGACCATGTCGAAAAACAAACGAAAATTTATCTTTTTTGCAAAAAACTGGTTTTCTCGAAATCGGGCTAGGAAGCACGATAACTGTCTAGAATATTGATCGATTTCTATGAGACTTGGTGGGATCAAAGTTACACGGCCACAAATGAAGCATATTGCTGGCGGCCCATTTTTCCATTTTCCATTTTAATATTTTATTGCCTATTATTTATAAATCTATCTTAAATCTAGGTAACTCATTGAAATTAGTGAGTACTGTATAATATTAATTATATACAAAAACATCCATTATAATTTATCGTTGATAAAAACATAACCGATGTGGGCCGTTGGTATGGCTGGCGGCCCGAATCCGTTGACCGCAAGTATGTTTTTCAGGGCCGAGTATGATTTTTCAAAGAAATTAATAACTCCCGAACCGAAGGTCCGATTTTGATTTTCAAAAATGGCAATTGTAGGGCTCGATTAGGTCTATTAGGCGACGTTTGTGAGAAATTTGACAAAACAAAAGCGAATCTACAAATCCTGGAAAACTTGATTTTTTTTTATAAATTCTACAAATTCCGAACAGTTTCCTAATAAAAATCGAAAATTAACTCTTCCGTCGATCTATCTCTATAACCAGTATGAGGCATGGACCTTTTTGGACAAAAAATCTGAAATAGAGTTTTTTCGAAAAACTTAAAATAAACGAGTTATTTATGAAAATGCATTCCATAGAATTATTTAAAAAAGATTACAAATTGATAAGTGATAATGTTATATTTAAAATATCATTATTCATTTCCTTATTTTCATTTACTAAATAAAAATAGAACCGATGCCCTTTCCGTGTTTCAAAATGTAGATAGTTTTTACTTTAGTCAATGCAAAAAAAAAAAAAAAAGAAAAATAAAACATGTCAAAGCACTGAGTCATCTTGCGGCCCTCTGCTGAAAATGTAATGAATCATCCCAACAAATTGGACTAAAAGCATATCAAAATGTAGTTTTTTTCACTTGTTACTACATTTTGAAAAAAAATGTAGTATACGTTTAGCATTTTTCCGGTGCACCATCGATACCCGAAAAAAACGTCGGATCGAAATGAAAGTCATATCTATCGATTCGAGAGCGAATTTAGAAAATTCCGTCCGTCGGTCAGTCGGTCTGTCTGTCTGTCTGTCTGTCGGTCTGTCCGTCACGCCCAGCCCCCTTAATCCGTTTTCGGATTGCGATGAAACTTGGGTGGTTAATAGGAGGTCTTTAGAAAACCTTAACGCCGGAAGCTCGGCTCCGTTCGGAAACGGGAAGTACCCGATATAGACGTTTCGAGTTTTCCGGGAGAAATTGAATAACTCGATAACGGGTAGTCGGATCGAGACGTTTCAAAAAAGAAATGGTGCCGCTGGCGAAGCTCTACAAATAAGTATACCAGAGGCTATGTCGAAAAACAAATGAAAATTGATTTTTTTTGCAAAAAACTGGTTTTCTCGAAATCGGGCTAGGAAGCACGATAACTGTCCAGAATATTGATCGATTTCGAAGAGACTTGGTGGGATCAAAGGTACCCGGCCACAAATCAAGCCTATTGCTGGCGGCCCGAATCCGTTGACCGCAAGTATGTTTTTCAGGGCCGAGTATGAATTTTCAAAGAAATTGATAACTCCCGAACCGAAGGTCCGATTTTGATTTTCAAAAATTGCAATTGTAGGGCTCGATTAGGTCTATTAGGTGACGTTTGTGAGAAATTTCACAAAACAAAAGCGAATCTACAAATCCTGGAAAACTTGATTTTTTTGATAAATTCTACAAATTCCGAACAGTTTCCTAATAAAAATCGAAAATTAACTATTCCGTCGATCAATCTCTATAACCAGTATAAGACACGGACCTTTTTGGAAAAAAAATCTGAAATAAAGTTTTTTCGAAAAACTTAAAATAAACGAGTTATTTACGAAAATGCATTCCATAGAATTATTTAAAAAAATATTACAAATTGATAAATTCTCCGTGTGATAGAGGTGCAAAAAAATAATGTAATGTTATATTTAAAATATCATCATTCATTTCCTTATTTTCATTTACTAAATAAAAATGGAACCGATGCCCTTTCCGTGTTTCAAAATGTAGTTAGCTTTTACTTTAGTCAATGCAAAAAAAGAAAACTACAACATGTCAAAGCACTGAGTCATCTTGCGACCCTCTGCTGAAAATGTTATGAATCATCCCAAAAAATTGGACAAAAAGCATATCAAAATGTAGTTTTTTTCACTTGTTTATTTAACAATTGGCTAATTTTTATTAACAGTTAATAAACAAATTACGGATCTCGGAACATAATCAACACAATTAGACCAAAATCAATACTCAGGGGTTTTCGAGGTCACTGATTACGATTTTGAAGTAAAAATTGAAGAATTCAAAATGGCGGATCCAATATGGCCGATATTTCAGGTTAAACTGATATTTTTAATATAAATAAATAACAGAAATGAACAAAATCTCTAAGTAGGTGGTTTTATAAAAAAATCAACATATTGGTTGTCACTGTCAGGGAGTTGACTGCCAGCTGCAGCAAGAGTTGATCGCGGTATATAGACTTTGGTCCGATTTTATGATTATTATCGTTAAAAATGACAATTTAACCTTAAAACAAAAATCGGCTATTTTGGATCCGTCATTTTGAATTTTCCAATTTTTGCTCCAAATCGCGATCAGCGATTTCAAAAACCTCTACTTCAGAAACATCTCAAAATATTCAGACATATTCTTTAGGTAAAAATAATCAACTTATGCCCCCATGCCCCATCGCCCAACTTTTTGTTCAAAGCGCAAAAAATAATTTTTTTGTTTGTTATTTTTTCCGGGAGAAGGAAGCACAAAATAATCAACTTATGCCCCCATGCCCCCCCGCCCAACTTTTTGTTCAAAGTGCAAAAAATATATTTTTTTGTTTGTTATTTTTTTCCGGGAGAAAGAAGCACTTTGAAAAAAAAAAACACCAAGAAACAAAATATGCTTATTTTTCTCCAGAAAATAAACCTGAATATTTTCAGAATTTTTATGGAACATTTAAGTAGACCCTCTAGATCAAAAAATCGAATTCGGTCAGACTGGTGGTCAAAGAGAATTTTAATCAGGGGGCCCAGGAGAATATTTTCCCCAAGTTTCAGAACAATCGACTGAAACGCATTTTTACTATAAAAAACTGCAGTGTCCTTTAACCGAACATTAGTGATCAATTTAGTTAATAAAATACATGAGGTAGAAAATCATTTACAGAATATAATGCATTGGATATCAAATGGGTTTAACATTAGAAATAAATTTATTTAGACTAGCCAGTATTTTTTATATTAGTTGGTAATTTATCGAATATTATTTATTTCCGTGAACTAACACCACTCTAAATATGAAAAACGCCTTTATATGAAATATTTGTTATTTTCAGTGGTAAATAGTGGATATTCATCCGTCAAACGAACAATGCTAGCCACTAAGTCTTACAATTTTCTAATACGTAGATATTACACGTTTTAGAGTAGAATAAACACGATCGCGTAGCTCAATCGGTAAGATGGTGGTCGTAGCGGGATTGTTTTCGACAGGTTGTTATGGGTCATCCGTCACACCATCGACGGGTCGGGAAGCATTGTTATCACAATTTGGTGATATAATCTTTTCGATTGTCCAATACATTTTTTCGATTTATGTATATACTAGAGATGCACCGACTAGTGGCCGACTAGTCGGGAAAGCCGACTATTCGGCCAATTTTGTAGTCGGCGACTAGTCGGTGACTAGTCGGTGACTATTAGGCGACTAGTCGGCGAAAAAAATAAAACATACCTTGCTGAATTAAGGGGGCGTTTTTAATAATATTTTAATAAAGTAAAACAACGCATATCTAAGATGTTGGAACAATATTAAAAAAAAAACACTATATTTCACTACATAGTACATACTACATGATACAAAATAAACAGCAAACATAATCTTGTTACTGATAAAAAACGTTTTTATTCTAACAAATGCAAAAACAAAAATTAAACTTAAAACCCAACTCAGGAACATAGGAACTTATTCTATTATTTATTTTAAATATTATTTTAATCTGAACAAATAAGAGGGATCAGATACAGTATAGAAAATACTGAAACAAAATTTAAAAAAACATTGTTCTAGTATATATTAGTATGTAATGTATTACAGTAGGTACATCACATACCGCAATTTTATATGATTGTTCATATTTGAGGTATTAGCTGTTTTCCGCGGCCACCGCGAGAAATTAACGATTGGCATTGATTACATTTTACTTTATTGCCATTGTCTCCTTCAGTTTCATCAAAGAATAACCAAACACGTGACGTTTTTTTACTTGTTTTCGACATATCTATATCTAATAGTTCTGCAGCTAAAATTCAATCCAATACACACAAAAACTAACCTTAAAACAACCGGCAAACCATATTCTGAGTGAAGTGAAATAAACAACAAAACAGAAAAATACGTGTACGTGACTGTTGATAGGTCCATCGCGTCGGCCAGCGGCAGGCGACGAGCGATGGCACACGTAGTTTATCGAAGTCGGCGCGCGAAGAAATTGGCCGCGTATTTTGCTGGCATTTAAAAATAGTCGGTTGGGTCGACTAGTCGGCTTTCCGAAAAGCCGATTAGTCGGCTACTGACTAGTCGGCAAGAACCCTAGTCGGTACATCTCTAGTATATACACACCCATTTATTTAGTTATACACCCGAAATGTTAAAACATGTTAAAATGAATAAAAATTTGTTAATGGTAATGGTAATGGTAAGATGGTCGAACAGCAGTAAATATAAGTGGGGTTATTGCGGGATCGATCCCCAAGCACTTCCACTTTTTTTTATTTGATTAATTGTTAAAAGTTAATAATTTTCCTTCCAAATTTTTATTTTATTAAACTGCGCCGCGAGTTTTGTTAAAACTTTATTTCATTACTAGCGCGTGTTTATCTCTAATAAAATCTACTTTCTTACGTTATACATTAATACAGGAATGGTGAAACGTGCGTCGAGTAGATAAATTGTTTAAGTGTAGTGTTTTAGTGTTTATGAAAACGTGTCAATGCGTTGTTCTTTCAGAATTGTTTTAATTTATTTGTTTTCAAATTATTGTTAATTTTTTTAATATTTATTTCGTCAAAATAATTTATTTTCGTTATTCTCATAGAGATTTCGGATTTATTTTTTGTTATATGAAATATTTTATTTTTACTGACATCGTTTCCCCTACTAATACTACGATCCTATCCTTTCCTGGCAAGAAATGCCCAAACCTTCCCCTGTCTCTTGCTGGACTGTAGCAATATTAGTCTTTGATTTCTTTTTCTGATCACTCATTGTTATTGACTGAATTGGGCAATTTATTTCTTGTTATCTGTTTCATTTGTGCCCGAACCTATATACCTACAGTGTCCGTCGTAAAGTTGGCTACATATGGGAAAAATTTGTATTATTGAGATTTCTAAAAAATACTATATTGGGGGTTCGTTTCTTTTTTTACATGCAAATACCTTTATTCAACTAAAATACATAAGGTTTTTGTCGAAACTAATCAAATATTTGTGAAATAGACACTAGGGTTTATGATAATTAATAGTAGGGGTAAAATTTACACTTTTTTATTTTCCTCATATCTGCTTTAAAAAATGATATATGGGGTCCTATTCTATATGCATTTTTTCTTAATAAAATTTTTCGGTATCTTAACAATTTGACCCTCTTTTCGTTGTTGGAGATGCATATACGAACCCCCAATAGAGTTTTTTAGAAACGTCAAAAATACAGTTTTTTCCCATATGCAGCCAACTTTATGGACACTGTATAATTAGAATTTCACTAAAATTATGAAGTTATTAAATTAATAATTTTTACATTTTATGATAATATCTTTCCTATTTCTTTAAAATTATTTAGCGACATCATTGCTGAGAACAGTGAGAACTACTGGCATTTCTTATGCATCAAATAAAATCTTAATAATCAAAATTTGCTTGCATGTTTGACGACGTCTTAAAACATACATCGAGAGGCCCTTTTTTGCATTATGAATACTCTACTGGCTGCTGAAGAATTAAAAAGAATTTATAACTTGTTTACTAGTAGGCTCATAGAGCCTCTTTAATGCAAAATGCATACTTTTACTTTTTTTACACACATAGCTTACATAATTACGCCACATTGGTGATAGATCTATATATGCACCGAGTAGTTTGAAACTTGTCACCTGTTCTATTGATTTTCCATTTAACTATATCAAAGGGATACTACATAATTGGCTCTATGTGGATGAAATTGTAAAATATTAGTTTTTTCTTGATGCATTTTTAAGTGGCTATTAGCGAAATAATCGTATACTACTGAGACATTTTCATTTATGGGCCTAATAGTTACATTATCTTGACTTTTATCATAAGCAACTAGTGCCATATTATCTGCAAATTCACAGTGAGAAACTGAGATATATTCATTTATGTCATTACAATAAATAAAACATAGGGCCTAGAACACGCCGTTAAATGTTTGGGATAACATTTTTCTATTAACGTAATCATAAGGAATGACACAATACAAAAAAGGGTAACTATTATGGTCATTATAAAAGACGCTCAAATTGTTGCCCATGTTCTATTTGACACGACTCATACTTCCTTAAAAATTCTCGTGTACAAGAGTTGCTTATAATTTCTGAGGTTATTTAGCGGCAAGCATGAGTTATCCTATTCTTTAAATCATTAAGATTATTTGGTTCCTCAGTGTATAAAACTTGCTTTAAATGACCCTATAAGAAAAAATCGAGGGGCAACATATCAGGTGACCGTACAGGCCACTTAACAGGTCCCTAATTACCAATCCAGTTCACTCCAAATTGCTCAGTCAGGAAGCGTGTTACAATGTTCGAATTATGCGGTAGTGCTCCATTTTGCTGCCACCCTTAGTGAGGCGCTCATTTTAAAAAAGATTATTTGTTTTTCGGCTCGTGACTTTTTTCTACACTCGCCATAAATAAGTATCATATCAACGTATTCAATAGATATAAACAGTGACGGCATATTTCTGATATGAAAATGAAATAGACTTAAAATTAACAACTGTCAGTGAAAATAACAAAATAACAGTCAGTAATTTCTGCTTTTGTATGGATTCAAGGCCAGTCTTATTAGTTTAAGAAAATGGAGCATTGCTGAAGCAAGATTAAATTGTTGATATATCGTAAACTGTTAATGCATAGGACATGATTAATAAAATTTGTTTGGAAATAAAAGGATATCTAATATCTACGAAAGTTTAGGTCAAGGCTACTCACCTTAACATTACTTTGTAGGTTCCCAAAGGATGCTAACATAAAAGAACTATGGGGTTCTATTTTGGGAAAAGAAAATATTAATATCACCAACAACAGCTCGATATACTCAGATCACTTTATAACAAATGATTTTATAATAAAGCCAGGTGGCATACAATATTTGAAGAATACTGACCCATTACAATATCACCCGATGGAAATTATAAAACTAATACTTAGCAAATATTTTAGTATCAGAATTTATTATCTTATTATTCAATCTTATCATCAACACTTCAATGTTGCCAGAATTATGGAAAACCGCACGCATATGTCCAAAATTAAAAAAAGGTGCAAAATTATAGAGCTATATCCATTCTATGTAATTTTTCCAAACTTCTTGAAATTATTGTATGATGTCATTTATAACTGCTAAAAATGTAATTTCATTGGAACAACATGGCCTTGTCGAAAAGCGTTCATGTACCACAAATTTGGCAAGATTTTCTCAATACCTACATCTCAGAGGCACTGGATAAACAGCTTCAAGTCGATGTAGTATACATGAATTTCCAAAAGGCATTTGATCAAATTAATCATTATGTGCTTATCTCCAGACTAGAGAATATTGGCATTTCTAACAGCTTTTTAATCCCATTAAAATACTATTTATTTGATAGAAGACAATTTGTTGAATATGAAGAACTTCAATCACATTATATTACTCCCTCATCAGGGGCCCCTCAAGGGTCAAATTTAGGTCAGCTACTGTTTCTCATATTTATAGACAACCTAGCTCTTATAGTAAACATTCCAAAACATTTCTATGCAAGATTTTTAATACAATATCCACATATCAGGACTGCCTAGTTATACATATACAAAACTGCATCAATAATATAACCCAGTGGTGCAATAAAAATAACTTGCACTTAAACATATCTAAATGCTCCATAACATCATTCACTAAAAAAATTGAACATATAGAATATCAATACCAAATTAACGATATCGTCATTACCAGATCTCTTGAGATCAAAGATCTTGGCATATTCTTCAATCGAAAGTTTAATTTTATTACACATGTAAAAAACCGCTGCCTAAGGAATCACTACTTCCACATCCAGATTCTTCATCCAAGTCGTTTTAAAGGAAACATCTTGACTATATTTGCACTCTAGTATGTGGAAATTATTGGTCATAGAATTTTAATAATATTTGGGGCAGATGTCATAGAAAAGTTTAAGGAGTTGGTTTCTACCATATACGTTAAAAATGAAGTTTTTAGTTCACCCTACTTATTTTCTGCTATTCACCTCCCACACCTTCAATGGAGGCCTCTCAATCAGATGTCACTACAATACATACGTGTACTAATCTCAAGTGAATATCTCAATTTGATGTTATCAATCCCATTAATAATGAAGCGGAGGTGGTGGAGTTTGAAAAATATTAGAAAGAAATCTGAGGCCTTGGTTTCTAGTATATACACCGAATCCCAAATTTCTGTACTCTTATCACCTTGATTTACTTATTTTCGCTTCTAGTACATACACCGAATTTCAAGTTTCTGTAGTCTTACCAGCTTGCTTTACTTATTTTCCCCTATTTACCCCTATTTAACCTCCAACCCTTCAACGGAATCATTTCAAAATATAATCTAGTTCCAGATGTCGTTATGATACATATGCGTACTAAATTTCATGTGAATATCTCAATTTTATTTTATCAACCCCTTGAATAATGGAGTAGGGGTGGTGGGGGCTGAAATAAATTATCAAAAAATCTGGGGCCTTTGCCTCTTGTACATACACCGAATTTCAAGTTTCTGTAGTCATACCTGCTTGCTTTACTTATTTCCCCCTATTTACCCCTAAATAACCCCGAACCCTTCAAAGGAATCATCTCAAAGAATAATCTAGTTCCAGATGTCGTTATAATTCATACGTGTATCAAATTTCAAATGAATATCTCAATTTTATTTTATCAACCCTTGTAATAATGAAGTAGAGGTGGTGGGGGTTTAAAAATATTATAAATAATCTGAGACCTTGGCTTCTAGTATATACACCGAATTTAAAGTTTCTGTAGTCTTACCGGCTTGCTTTACTTATTTTCCCCTATTTATCCCTATTTAACCCCCAACGGAATCATCTCAAATTATAATCTAGTTCCAGATGTCGTTATAATGCATACGTGTACCAAATTTCAAATGAATATCTCAATTTTATTTAATCAACCCTTTTCATAATGGAGTAGGGGTGGTGGGAGTTGAAAAATATTATAAAAAAATCTGACGCTTTGGCTTCTAGAACATACACCGAATTTCAAGTTTCTGTGGTCTTATCAGCTTGCTTTACTTATTTTCCCCTATGTACCCCTATTTAACCCCCAACTCTTCAACGGAATCATCTCAAATTATAATCTAGTTCCAGATGTCGTCATAATACATACGTGTACCAAACTTCAAATGAATATCTCAATTTTATTTAATCAACCCTTTTCATATTGGAGTAGGGGTGGTGGGGGTTGAAAAATATTATAAAAAAATATGACTCCTTGGCTTCTAGTACGTATACCGAATTTCAAGTTTCTGTACTCTTACCAATTTGTTTTACTTATATTCCCTTATTTACCCCAAATTAACCCCCAACCCTTCAACGGAATCATCTCAAAATATAATCTAATTTCAGACGTCGTTATAATACATACGTGTACGAAATTTCAAATGAAAATCTCAACTTTATTTTATCAACCCCATTAATGGGGTAGGGGTGGTGGGGGGTTGAAAGATGTTATAAAAAAATCTTAGGCCTTAACTTCTAGTACATACACCAAATTTCAAGTGTCTGTTCTCTTACAAGCTTGCTTTACTTATTTTTCCCTATTTTCCCCTATTTAACCCCCAACCCTTCACCGGATTTCCTCAAAAAACAATCTAGTTCCAGATCTCGTCATAATATATACGTGTACAAAATTTCAAGTCAATATCTCAAACCGTTCTGGAGAAAACGTGCGGACAAAAAAGTTACAGACAGACAGACAGAAAATTTTTTTTCGCTCAAATTTAAAATCTCGACGTTTCATGACATTCTAAACCTATTTCACGAATAAAAATTTTTGAAAATTTTTTTGCGATTACTATACTTCCAATCCACTACGTGGATGTGGAAGTAAAATATAGTGCCATCGGCTAATAGAATATTAGAATTTATTATAAGAAATTGTAGACATTTTCATAGTCCTCTGTCATTAAAGTTATTGTTTTTTGCCTGTCAGGTCCAGATTAGAATACGGCGCGGCGCACTGATATGGTATCCGTTGTATCAATGCCATATCGATGTAATAGAATCGGTACAGAGAAAATGTTTAAAATATTTATCTTACAAGATCAGTGGTCCCTAACCGGAAATGGGAATTGAACACTCATTACTACTTAACCGGCATCAACTTATATCTTTAAAATCAAGAAGAATATTGATATCTATATCATTCTTCGACAGGTTTTGATTAAGAACAATTCATAAAAGAATGACATGTATTCTGGTAAGTTTTACTGGTCTTGTAAATTACCTTTTTTTTATACAGTGTCATTTTATATTATTAGGTTTATCTACAATGTTAGTCATTTATTTTGTATCCTATAGCCATTTTATGCTGTTGCCCGTATTCCATATTTTTCCAATTTTTCAAGAAGGTATGTATGATTTAAGCAATCATATGCTTTTGATAGGTCAAGAAAAATTCCTAATGACAGATGACTTGCTTCAAACGCTATTAAAATGTTTTCAGTAAACTGAAAAATTGCTGCTTCTATAGATCGTTCTTTAATGTACCCATGTTGATTGTTGCTTAATAATCCACATGATATCATGAAGTTCACAAGACGATCGCACATTGCCATCTCAAAGAGTTTAGGATGGCCTATGATTTTCAAACATTTCTGGGTCGCTCTTTTTATAGAGAGATTTAATTAATTAGAGTTTTGGCTCATCGGGAAAGATACCACATTTAAGTGAATTATTCATTATATGACATATTGGCTGACTTATAAGCTGTATACAACATAATGTGACTATGTTAGGAGCAAACAAGGTATATACTGAAGAGAGAGCTGTTATGTATCTAGACTTGTTCTTCGATCGGAGGTCCATCTCGTCTAAGGTTCCCACCTCATGCAGATTCATTACACATTTTCTTCCTAAGCAAACCTTATTTTAAGTTTCGATGTAATAATAATGTGATGTAACAATGAAACGACAATAGTGTCTAATCAAAGACATGTTTTCCAAAATTAATCGTATCTTTTGATGATCTTTCCATATATGTCAACGTCCATGCGAAGTACAATATATACGATCTCAGTTGGGACAGCATAAGAACAAAAACTCGGATATTCACTCCACTTCTCGTCTACAGTCCACGTGGTCTTGAACCGCCTGCCACTTAGAAATGTGAGAGGTATTAGTTGCCTTGAGCTTGATTTGTCAACTAATGAAGATGACTTCATTCCTAGTTTTTGTTTTTATACTGTACCAATCGTATATACTATACACTATATATAATTTTAATTACGAATATTCCAGAGTTCCAGACTTGCTCAGCTATTGTAACAGACCGCGATGATTTACAATTAAAAGCATATTCACTGTGATATTAATTTGGAATAGTGCCACTGAAGTTCCACGCTGACAATCCTATCTCATCCACTTGAATCAATTTGTATGAAACAATGCCCACCCAAATAATATCCGGGAATGTAATGCAGTGTTAGTTACACTAGCTACACCGCGGCTGCTATTGAATTCATGTCACAAATTTGTTATGTAAGTGTTAATTATTGCTCTCCCAACTGCAGGCAGAATGTAATAAAATTTTTGTCGCTATAATACAAGGCGTGGTAAAAGAACATAACGATTTTAATAGGTCGCCATTTTTCTTCTATGCTTTTCCTGTACTTTTGTAGTTGAGCAGTGAAAACGTCAGGTGGTTGTTATAGAGCTCTCATAGAACTTGTAACGAGGTAATATCAGTTTTCTACGGAAGCGTACTGAGGCTACGCCGAAAAAAAAAATTTTGTTGAAATTTCAACTTATTAAGTTGAAATTTCAAGACAATAAGTTGATATTTCAACATAATAAGTTGGTTAAAAAATATTAGAAAGAAATCTGAGGTCTTGGTTTCTAGTACATACACCAAATCCCAAGTTCTGTACTCTTACCAGCTTGCTTTACTTATTTTTCCCTATTTACCTTTACTTTCTCCCCACCCCTTCAATGGAATCATGTCAAAATAGAATCTAGTTTCAGATGTCGTCATAATACATATGTGTGCCAAATTTCAAGTGAAAATCTCAATTTAATATTATCATATCTTTTAATAAGGGAGTGGAGGTGGTGGGGGGATGGAAAATATTATTTAAAAAATCTGAGGCTTTCGCTTCTAGTATATACACCAAATCCCATATTTCTGTGCTCTTACCAGCTTGCTTTACTTATTTTCCCCTATTTACCCCTATTTAACCCCCAACCTTTCAAGGGATGAATCATCTTAAAATATAATCTAGGGCCAGATGTCGTTATAATACATACGTGTATCAAATTTCAAGTGAATATCTGAATTTTACTTTATCAACCCCTTTAATAATGGACTAGGGATGGTGGGGGCTTGAAAAATATTACAAAAAATCTGATGCCTTGACTTCTAGTACATACACCGAATTTCAAGTTTGTGTACTCTTACCAGCTTGCTTTATTTATTTTGCCCTATTTACTCCTAATTTAACCCCCAACCCTTCAACGGAAAAATTTCAAAATATAATCTAGTTCCTGACGTCAATATAATATATTCGTATACCAAGTTTCAAGTGAATATTTAAATTTTTTTTATCAACCTCTTTAATAATAGAGTGGGGGGAGGGTGGGGGGATGGATAATATTATAAAAAAATTTGAGGCCTTGGCTTCTAGTACATATACCAAATTTCAAGTTTTTGTACTCTTACCAGCTTGCTTCAACTTATGTTGAAATTAACTTAATTTTTTTTTCGCCGAGGCCTCAGTACGCTTCCGTAGTTTTCTAAAGTTGTATGTTAAAGTTCAAAGTGCCATAATATTCATGTTCCAACTGCAAACACAATAGACGTAAACACAACGGGCTTATGGGTGTACAAGGCAAGCAGGTTTGGCCACTATCTCTCGTGCTCTAGGTTCGATCCTCAATTCCGAAACTAGCAATGTCGATGTGTATTGGATGTTGTCTATGTTTTTTTCCAATATGTAACGTATTTTATGGCTCTTTTTATGGGTCTTAAATATATGTAGTGAACAACAGTTCTAGTCATAATTTTATTTTCCTAAATGTATCATTTCCATCGCTAATTAACACCACTACGATTCGGTTTGGGAAATAGCAATTCTATATTTAGTACAGGAAAATTAGCCATTTAGGGCAACAAAAATTAATAAAAGGATCATCTCTGGGATTTAAGTAGGTAATAACTTGGACAATAAGATGAGCATTCTTTGCACTTCCAAGTTCCGGGAAAATTCAAAAAAATTTGGAGGAACTTTTTTTATTTTCGATTTTTTTTTGCTCTAGCGGCCAGAATAATGAAAATAGAGAAAAAAGTTCCCAACAAAAGTTGTAGTTCGTCTCTTTCTCTACAGAAAAGGTATTTACAAATTTTTGTCTCACTTAAATCGAGTTTTTCACTTACTGTTTTAAGCCGCTTCGAAATGCGCGAAAAATGAGAATTCTCCGGGAGTTTCGTACGACCGGCTCATCGATCAATAATTCTTACTATTCAGAGCCTCTAAAAAAAATTAAAATAACATGAAATGTAGAGAAAAATCTCAGCTTTAATGTGGAACTAATCACAAAATTCATAAAAAAAATTATCATAGAGAAGAAGTGTCAGAAGATGGTTTAGTACTCTTGATAGTTGATCCACATATCTTGGTCGGGAGTCGTTAGAATGATAATTCATTTTGCTTATATATTCTTATATAATGATATACTAATCCAATTAACATTTTATTGCAATTACTTTTGTTGGAAAGATATGCCTTGCGATCAAAGTAGAGGGTATATTTCTCATCGATCAATCACCTCTAAATTTTGGAGTTCAATTCGCTATATCTTTATTAATACTAATAGCACAGTCTTAATTTTTGGATTATAAGTACAATAAAACATATTATTTCAAATGACTTTAGAGTTTTTTAAATGCGTGCAGTACTTTTTGAATTTGTCTACATTATTCATACACGTTCAGAAAATGCACAATTATACAGTAAAACATATACAACTTATTTGTTTCTTAACATTCTTCAATGAAATTTTCACTAAATATAGATTAAAGTGCCTGGAAACGAGTCCATGCATTGAAAAAGCACCCATTGTTACGGGAGAAATAGGCAGGATGCATACAACTCAAAGATAAATCAACTATATAAAATATACTAAGCCATCTTCCAACACCTTTTTCTCTATGATAAAAATTTGTATGAATTTTGTGATTAGTTCCACATTAAAGCTGAGACTTTTCTCTACATTTTATGTTGTTTTCGTTCTTTTAGCGGCTCTGAATAGTAAGAATTATCGATCGATGTGTCCGGACGTATGAAACTCCCAGAGAATTCTCATTTTCCGAGCATATCCGAGTGGCTCAAAACTATAAGTGGAAAACTGGATTTATCTCCTAAACGGCTTAAGTAAGAGAAACATTTGTAGAGAAAGAGATAAGCTACAAATTCTATCGAAAACTTTTTTCTGTATTTTCATTATTTTAGCCGCTAGAGCAAAAAAAACCGAAAATCAAAAAGTTTCTCCAAATTTTTTTGAATTTTCCCGGAACTTGGAAGTGCAAATAATGCGTTATTCTCTTCTACAGGTTATTACCTACTTAAATCCCGGATATGATCCTTTTATTAATCTTTGTGAGGTTGTTACAAAATTTTGCCTTCATTGCCTGTACTAATTTTAAATTCAACAACTATAATTTTCGCTCAGATAAATAATCTCTGTGAAATTTCAAATAAAGTGGAACAATGCATATGATTATTTTCATGTATTTACGTCATGGCTCAGTGCACCAAAGACACCACCTGTAATCCACCAGGTACGTACGAACCCCGCAACACTTACTTTACCCCTCGACATCTGCTGTTTTAATAGCGTTGTGCAGTTAAGTTTCACAAATACAAAACATTTATAAAAATTAAAAACACTACTAGTTTTAGGCACTATTATATCATTTGTAATTGCATTGCATTCGAGTAATAAACAAGAAAAAGTGTTAATTTATATTCCATCAAAAGGAACTAGTGTAGTAACACCAAAATTTTTAGGGAACTATCTTACTATGGCAATTTTTTTGCTGGAACTTGTTGAAAACATTTCAAGAAGTGTAGTAAAAATTTTTGGATTGAATCCGTGTGGTGGAAAGCTTTTGTTTAAACTAAAGAATATTCAGAATCCTGTTTTTTTGCAGTTTTTGTTAAATATCTCTGGTTGTATAACCCGTATCGCAATAAAGAAAGGGACACAAATGATTCACAATGAAATTGTGAGGAAAACTAGATTTGTCCGGAACTTTCTGGTCAATATACCTAGTCGCAAAATATGAAGACATATATTTTAGGGAGGCCATTTCAAAACAATTGATAATAACTTGAACAATAACGCACATATTCTAACGAAACATGAGAACAGTATACCCGTTGTGGGGTAAACCATCAAGCCAAGGTTCAAGTTAAAATGTTTACAATAACTCCTAAGAAACAATTGCAAAATCGAAAATTGATTGTTTAGGGTCATCAAGTCGTACATTAAAAAGTTGTATTTCAGATTATAGTTGTTTGAGGTGACTGGACTTTTTGCGAAAAACGGGCCAAAACTGGTGCTTTTAAAAAAATGTTGGCACCTTCTCAATCTTGTAGCTTTTGTACCAAAGAATAGTCTCTGTGAGTGCCAACATTTTTTTCTTAATGTAACCCCCCCCCCCCAAAACCCTCAAACATTCAAATACCGATTATTATGTTAAAAAGGATAATTTCTAACTAAATGTGCAATTTTTTTATCCTTCTATACTCTTACATACTCTGCAAGCCCATTCAATTACAAATAATTTGTTACTAAAGCGTATCTTAATGGCACAAATTAGCCAAATTATGGCGAAAAGTTTTCAAAAGGTCTACGTTCAATTGAATGTTCTTAATATAAGTAACTGGTTACGCTTTCAATTAAATAAATGAGAGGGACTTTTTCTATAGCTTCTTCAATGAGGAATTGTTGGATGAAAGGAAACAATTTTATTAATAAATAATAAATATCTTTACGTACTAGTTTTTTTTGCAGAACATAATGGATTTTAAAATATCTGCAAACATTATTTTTGGTTCATATTACCCCAAATTATCGTCGATTATGCTGCATACTCGCAGATTTCTGGTTGATTTTATTTGGAGAATTTTTTTAGTATATTTACAGTACTATAGTTTGATTATAACAGATATAAAAGATGGTTTATGACAGAAATCAAAGTATTGGTACATCAATTCTAAACATCACATATAACTGAGTATAACTAATATCTAGAACGTGGAAATGAAGTCAATATATTTTTCACTGTGAAAAACTACTATAGTATATGTAAATTATATAATATATTATATTGTGCAAAATGTAAATGAAACAATAAACAGTAAAAAATTATGTGCATATACATATTGACAGGTTTTATTTCTTCGTGAATTTTTATAGAACCCCAGCATTTTTATATCTATGCAGGCTCATGGCAGGAGCAAGTCGAGTGGTCACGTTAAGAGCTTTTGTTACAAAAATTGCTAATATTACCATTTTTCACCGGCTATTAAGGTGAGTTAAAAATACCTTCGATTTTGTTACTATAATATAAGTTTTGCTATTCAAGTTAATATAACTTTAAAATCTTTTTTTGATAACGGTCATGATTTAAAGAAGTGAACAAATCGATAGGTTAACAATAAGTAAATATATATGAGAATGGCAAATAGGAATTTTTACTTGTTAGCATAACCAGAAGTCAGGTTATCGAAAGAATGCAAAGATTTCATTAATATTTTTATATATAGTTTTTCCTTTAGTTCTCATAGATAGCTTTTCTTTCCGCTGTTTGCAAAATCCTATAAAGAATATGTTTCATTGGTTTCTAGTATATACACAAATAGGCTTCTGTACTCTTATCAGCTTACTTTACTTATTTTTCCTTATTTACCTCTACTTATCCCCAACTCGTTCAACGAAATCATGTCAAAATGTAATCTAGTTTCAGATGTCGTTATAATACATACGTGTACCAAATTTCAAGTGAATATCTTAATTTTATTTTATCAACCCCTTTAATAACGGAGTAGGGGTGGTGGGGGGTTGAAAAATATTATAAAGAAATTTGAGGCCTTGGCTTCTAGTACACACACCGAATTTTAAGTTTCTGTACTCTTATCAGCTTGCTTTACTTATTTTTCCCTATATTGCAAAGGAAAATGTTGATGAATATTGTGTTATAAACTTTTGATATACCGTTAGATTTATAGGTACTAAAATACTACATTTAATTGTAGTATGAATGTGATACCTCCAAATGAAAATTTTGGGCAATTTCGGAAAAAGTGATTTTATCGACTTTTAATCTCTCCATAACACAAATCAATAACAAATACATGCAATACGTATTTTTTTGTCATTATTTATGAATATTAGAACAATTTCAGGTGGGTTAGGGCACTAAATTAGAAATTAAAATGTTTGTAGAAATTTGAAAAAGGCGTTCACGGGCACGAAATTATACATGTACAGAATGATCTTTAGAGTCAAAAATGTAAAAATATACAGGGTATCCCGTTTAAAAATTAAAAGTTGGGGTCACTTGTGGCGAAACCGGAATTCGCAGAAACTTGACGGATAGATAAAAAAGTCTTGTATATGGTATATGACACATACCAAGTTTCATATCGGTTCTTTTAAACATAAATAAATGACCGTCGGACAGTGATCTCGTTGACACCCGGTATAGGCAAGTTTTTATTAATCTTTAGTCCTGGTTCAGACAATCACAACTGCCAAGGACACAATTTCCACCCTGAAAATTTTTACAAATGTTCGTATCATTAAAAAATATACATTCAACATTTTCCCCTAATTAGACTATTAAAGAAAATAGAACAACTCATCTGCACTAACTCGTATACAAATGGCATTTTTTTAGAAGTAAACGAGCCTCCGCCTCGCCGATTCATTCCTGCTATCTAGGCCAGCGATCCGTCTTCCGAATTCAAAGAGAAAAAAATGCCATCAAGTCGTCGGCTCCTCATCCCCACGTCCTTTCCGCAAAGCAAATTTAGAGTAATGTGAAGGGAATTGATTATTTCGAATGAACGGAGCTCCATCAGCCCGAAACGGAGCAAGAGACGACTTCGCGTAACAATCCTGTATATCTGCAGTACAGCGACGTCTCGACGACAGAAGGTTTCTAGCGCCGCGGGCGTCTGCGCACCTAGCCCGGCATATCCTTCGACTGCCGACGTCGGCCGCTTCACGCCGTTCAGTGTCTACTAGACAGTAGAAGTGCGCGCGTGCTTTTTCATCATTTTGGCCTTCTTCTAGTAACCATGTGTGTTACCAACCGACACCGATAGACGATCGAGTGATTTACGCGCGTGTGTGACTGGTGCGGCTCCAAAAAATGGGCCGAAAAACCGGGGGTTCTCCCTCGGGTTAACAATTTTTCTAGTGGGCCGGTGAAATAGGCCATGGCCTTTTTGATTACCGTTTGGACCACCCTGCTGTGGCTCGCCTCAGGTAAGAATCGAATTTTTGTCCTATTTTTCAGGAACTTCACCGCTCAACGATCTACTGAGTACTTTTTTACTTAACTGTTAGTCGGCACAACGTTTTTGCGTCAAGTTTAAACCGGTTCGCCGAAAGCCGCAGTTTCTGACAAGCGATGTCAGAATTTGACATGTTTTTTTTTAAATACAAACATTAGAAGAGTTGAAACAGTAACAAAAAAGGTAATAGACGGTACTTCCACTTACTTTTTAACACTAAACCGGGTGATATATACCGGCAAATATCACCGATCTTACAGAACACAGAATGTCCTACCTACCCAAATACTTCCTAGTTAATTATCGATTAAAAAAAACGGCTAAAATATATGCAGTACGAGTGAGTTATTGAGTGTACGTGTAGAAAGACCCTAAATGAAACCATTTGACATCACTACAATTTTTTCAATTAGATCCTTCGGCTTTCTGATGGCATTAGAAATAAAAATCCTCAAATCCGGCTTGGTTGTATGACCTGTTTACAATGTTCCAAAAATTGTTACAACTTGGGTAACAATTTCTGAATAACATATTTGGTTGAATTTGTCAGAATATTTTAAAATTTAATAGATTCTTATTAAGTTCAAAACGACACCGTTGAGTTTTTTTATATGCCTACAGAAAGTTTCTAACAAGATCCGGTTAAACGGTTTTGCAAATTACAACATTAGCGGATCTCAAACCACTGATAATAATTCTAATTATTTGATTTTCAAAATCTGTACAGAAGAATGTGTATCAGGCTGTGATGTTCAGGTCCGGCTTAGCCATATGGTCATATCTTATTTTCCGGGATCGCCGTGAGACAAAACTGTTGTGTTGCACCCAGATCAACTTTTAGATCGTAAAATTAATGAATTTAAAGATGCTTCTTTAAAAAAAAAACGTTCGTTGTGAAATTTTCTGTCAATCTCTCCAGCCATATTTTTGATTTTCGTTCCCATTTTCTTATCATTTTCATTTAAAAATGTATTTTTACTACAAAATATGGGTTTTTCCAATGAAAATCGGTGTTGGGGTCACAAATTTAAAAATATTTTCGGTTTTTTAATTTTAAATTTTCATTTTACAAATAAGCAAATGATCTGTTAAAGTATTTATCAAGTATTATCAAAATTTAAAGTGCTAAACTGTTAATTTCCTATGGATTTAGGAGATACTTGACAAGAAATTAATGTCAAATATTATGTGTATAATTTTGGCAGCTGTCAAATATTTAGTGAATTTAATGAAAATGCCATTTCGTACGTATTTTCAAAAGTGAAAACCCCGCTAGTTCGAAATTCCGGATAACCCAAACTGGTATTTCGAGTCAGATTATATAAATTTGTTATCGTAAAAAAATATTAGAAGAAAAGTTCTTTTTTTAAATTTTATCTTGGCTATTAATGTTCCGAGTTATTAATTTAACAACTTTCTCATCATAAAAACAAGCTAACCGACAGACAGACGGATAGACAGACAGACAGACAGACAGACAGACGAACAGACAGACGAACAGACATACGGACAGACAGACAGACGGACAGGTAGACGAACAGACAGACGAACAGACAGACGGACGGACATTTTGAAAGTTGTTCAGAATTCGATAACCAACACAGTTATATGAAATTTTTTTCTCTACGAGCAATATTACCGGTTTTAGAAATGTGTCGATCGAATGCAATGTACTCTTCGTTTTGTATTTGCGAAGAGTATAATAAGATGGCCCCGAAAAGGGTTGATTAATGTTATGAGTTTAAAGTTATTATATTTGACAGTTATTTGCATAGGCTGTTGGGGGCAAACATTGAGGTCTAAAAAAAGTACAAAGAATAAAAACTATAATACTTAGTAAATGTAGAAATGAAACTGGGTGTCTGAAAACTTTTGACAATGTAAAGATGAATAAAAGGGACAGGGTGTATATTAGAAAACAAGTGCCGTGGATTAAACCTATTCGTACATCAGTATATTTAGCCCATTTGCTACGGATCGTCGATTTTATAACATTTCTATGTTGGGTAGATTATAGGTATAACTTGCAGAAACTAAAATACTTGTAGTAAACCTGTCGTGCTAGGACACATGAACATAATTATATTCAGTACCTACCTCTCATTTTTCTTCTTACTTTAAGAAATCGACGTCGAGATGATCTCGTATTTGTTGATTTCTTCTTCATCCTTAAACTGATTTAAAGAATGTTTGCAGGTTTTTAGAAAAGGGTTGTTCTTAAAAGTCCGTAAAAGAATGTGTTGAATCTGTGGGAGAAATTGTTGAAAAGTGGTTTTTAAGAGGAATATCGAAAAAGAGATATTTCGACAATTTCTCCAATATGATTAAACTGATTCAAAAATTGTTTTACATGCTTTAGACAGTGGCGGTCTGGGTGTTTAGGGCTTAGTCGGCATTTTACAAGCGAAGCAAGCAAGAATTTCTTTTATTGGAGGGATGGCGATTTTTTGGACCTCGCGTCGGCCAGTTATTCGAGAGATAGAAATTTTCTACTAAGCTTTAATATTCAATAAATGATTTATTCTATTATAATGTTTATTTAAGGACCAGTTTAAGGATAACTAAAACCATAGGTTCTTTAGGGCTGCAGAATAATTTGTTTATTAAAATAAAAACAAACAAACTCATAAACACAAAAAATAAAAATCTTATTAAAAAACAAATACTATCAGTAATAAAGAAAAATTTAACGAATCTTAAACTAGAAAACTAAAACTATGAGAACAGAACGTGAACGAGAATTAGAAATTAAGGTGGCCATTCCTTAGAACGAGACATTCGATAGGGAAATATTTATTATTTTTTGAAATAACTTTTTTTTCTTAGTACGTATATTTAGAAAAATTATACGAGTACCAAAGTAGAACCATAACAAGACTATTACTATGAATTTTCACTCAATAATTTCAGTGGTTTGCAAAATAGCTAGATTTAAAACTACGAAATAGGAAGATTACCATAATTTTTAAATTTAAGTCTACCTATCTTGCAAACCACTGAAATTATTGACAATTCATAGTAATAGTCTTATTATGGTTCTACTTATAATTTTTTGAAATATACGTACTAAGAAAAAAAAGTTATTTCAAAAAATAATAAATATTTCGTGTCTCGTTCCAAGGAATGGCTTAAATTAATAATAAAGCTGTAAATTCTTCAGACGATTGCGCCATCTTATTTAAAATTTCATCGTTATTTGGAATCATTTCTGCTTCAATGCTAATTAACATCAGTGGCTCCAGAAGGTCTTGAGTCATGTTACTTCTTAGCCTAGTGTTTATTATTTTCAATGTCCAAACAGCTCGTTCACAATTAACTTGTGTACAAGATAATGTTAGCAGATATTTATATGCTAGATATAAATTGGCATATGCCGATGAATGGTATTGAAAATGATATAAAATTTTAAAAAGAACTTGTTGGAAAAATTCTGTGGTAAAAAGCGCACTCGATAGCCAAACTAACGACATGAAAATTCACTTAATACTATTAGTGTTAAAGTTTCGATATTAGCTTCATTGGTTGCTTTTGCTGCCTCCGCACATCACGAATACGTGCTTCGGACTTCGACGCCGACGGAATGGCCAAAAGAAGCTAGTAGTACTCACCAGCTCACCACATATGCCAAAACTTTTAAAAATAAATAAACATTCAAATGCAATTCGTCAGCTATTTGAATGTTTTTGCTTCGCATGTATACAGGTTGTAATCAGTTTCATGTCATTAAAAAAAAAACTGGTAATGGGGATCGACTAGACAAACAAAAAACCTGTATGACTTTTCCCTCTAGGGGTACTTTGAAAATAACTGACCTAGGTCAACATTTTAAATATAATTATTTTTTTTTAATATTAATCTAGAAAATAATTGAGAACCGCTGCTTTTCTTGGTCAATGGATTTGTAGTTCCCAATTATACAACTTTTAAATTGTCATAAAAAAGTGCAGTCCTCGGCGTCACACGCGGTGTCAAAGCAAAGGCCTTGGATCATCGACCGCCTTTGATGGACCGCCTCAACAGAACTGAAGCAATTATAAAGAGGTAAATAATTCGTCATCCTTTCCTGCACAACTGCAAGCAAATAATGGCCACAGAAGTTTAAACAGAGCATTTCTTTACATGTGTGTCTTTTAATTTGGAACAAAATATTGGATTAATGTTTATAATTTCGAATATTTAAATGTGATTTATTAACGTTTGTAACATAAATGAGTGTCCTGGGTTAAAAGCTTACCACCTAAGGAAATTATTCGAAGTGTCTGCATCTGCATCAATACACAGTTCGGTACATCGAATTAAGGACATACGTACTCCGTTCGACACTAAACAATAAACTATCAACTAACGTTGTCAATAAAGAAAAATAAAAGAAAAACTTGGTCCAAAATCCAAAACGGAATACAAAAAGAACGAACAAGTAAGTTCTGTCAATACGTAATCAAGAATTTAACGACTTGAAGGTAAAGTCAAAAAAATAAATCTTTACTATAAATACACAGTGACCGGAAATTCAAAAATAACAAAAACAACGAACGGCGGGTCGGGTTGGACGTGTGTACATAACGAAACACCCACAGTAACTAAAATATTGCACAAGGGAGAGTCAGAGTATAAGGCATCTAAACCTACCTCAATATTCCAGCAGTCCTCAAAAGATTTTATTGAAAATTTGCGAAATGTTTGTTTATTTTTTTTTCTCCAAAACTATAAGCTTTAGACCCCATGTTATATAAGGTTCTTTTGTTTGTCTTGTCGTTCCCTACCACCAGTTTTTTTAATGACATGAAACTAATTACACCCTGTATAAGCGCATTATGTACTCAAAAGGTAAACGGCCCAGTCGGCATTTGCCGCCACTGCTTTTAGAAAAACCCTTTTCCAAAATGCATGTGAAAAAATTGTATCAGTCGTGTTAGAGATGTAGGAGAAATCGAAAAAACACCAGGTTACCATTTTAAGCAATCTATTATTTTTTCGCCCACTTCGAGATTGAATGCTGACAAAAATAAAAAATGCAAATACGATCAAAAATCGATTGGTTCAGTAGTGATATGAAGCAGGGTTGGCAGTTTTAAAACAAAATGTTTTAAACAAATGTTTTTTAAGTGTTTAAAACACAGTAACCTGTTTTAAACACATTTGTTTTAAACACGTTTAAAACAATTGTTTTAAACATGATTTTTTTCAATGCGTTTTTTCAGTGTGTTTGATGGACAATTTTCGGAACATCGTTGTATTTGATAAGGTAAAAAAAAATAATAAAGTAAAAAAATATGAACTTTTATGTAATGCAATACAACTAGTTATTTATTTATTTTATTTATTTATTTATTTATTTAGTTTCACAATCTACAGATTAATATCCATTTACAGATTGCACCTACACTTAATCTACACTTAAACTAGTTACTAATTACTATAATTTTACATACACATATTTTTCGTACATATATCATTAAGATAACTATCAGAACAAAATGTACACTATGTTAACAATAATATTGAAAGGATGAACACACTAATATTTATAAGCCTAATTTAACATATGAGGAATAAAAAAAATAATAATAATAATAAATAAATTTGAACGAAAATTTATGCAACAGGAAGGTTATCACATATGTGTTTTTTAATATTTAATTTAAATCTATAAAATGAATCACTAAAAATATCACAGCAATCTTGGTGTAAATTAAAATTAGTACACATCATATTAATTGGAGAATTGGCAAGATAATTCTGTTTTGGAGTGTTAATTAGAAATGTTTTATAAAAACGAGTTTTTTGCACCGGTACACAAAATTTAAGTGAACCCAATAACCATTCATCAGGTGATTTTGAATTGACAACTTTATATAGATAACAGATACTGTATAAGACACGTCTATTAGCTAAAGAAAGAAGGTTGTATTGCTTTAGATTGGGCAGATAATCACTATTACTGGGATAGTGTCCTGTTAGTATGAACCCACAGTGTTTAATAAATTTTTTTTGGATGTTTTCTATTGCTTGAATATATTTAATATAGTAGGGATTCCAAATTATACTGCAATATTCAATTTTTGACCTAACAAAACTGTTATAAAGTATTAATAATGTTCTCTTATTTGTAAATTTTTTAGCATTTCTCAATACGAACCCAAGGTTTCGATAAGATTTATTGACTATGTCATCTATATGAGCGGCAAAACACAATTTAGTATCAAATTTAACCCCTAAGTCAGTGATGTCAGTCACACGAGTCAATATTTCATTGTTCACTGTGTAATCGTATGATATTGGATTTTTTTTGTAAGCATATGTCATAGTTTTACATTTGCCAATGTTGAAAGGAAGCTTATAAGTGATTGACCATTGATATAATTTATCCAAATTTAATTGGAGTTTTATGCAGTCCTCAGTGGACGATACTTCTTTATATAATTTAATGTCATCTGCAAATAAGAGAATGTTGCATTCATTTATGCAGTCAGCTATATCATTGATGAACATTAAGAAAAGCAAGGGACCTAAATTCGATCCCTGCGGAACTCCAGAAGTCGCAATGTACTCTTTAGATTTGTAGTTATTAATTAGGACATACTGCCTACGATTGCCCAGATATGAAGCCATTAGTTTTACAAGTGCTGAAGATATAGAGAAATTACTTAATTTGGACAATATCACTTGATGATCCACTTTATCGAAAGCCTTCGCAAAGTCAGTATATATAACATCTATCTGGCTGTTTCTTGATAATGCTTCCGAGGTATTTTGTACAAAGCTAGTTAGATTACCACACGTTGATTTGAAACGCTGGAATCCATACTGATAAGGGGTAATTTTGTTTTTGACTGCGTTGTACATATATTTATGAAGTATAGACTCGAATATTTTAGATATGTTAGTTAGAATAGCAATAGGTCGATAATTACAAATTTCATTTTTTGAACCTGATTTATAAACAGGACTTATTCTTGATTCTTTTAGTACATCAGGAAAAACACTCGCCTTAAGAGACAAATTGAATAAGAAGCATAATGGTTTAGCTAAAATATCTTTACAACCTTTTAAAATATATGCAGGTATCTGATCATGCCCTACTGCTTTACCACACTTAAGATGGTTAATTGCTTCATAAACATCTTGTTCATCAATAGTTTTTAATACAATATGATCACTCATATTATTGTAATTAGTATTTTCAGTAAATGTGCTATTAGACTTAGTGAATACTGATTGAAAATGATCAGCAAATCCATTAGCAATATCCGCGCCGTTACTTAGTTTGTTTCCATTATACACCATTTCTAGAGGAATACGGGAGAAATTTTTCTTAGATTGTATGTACTGCCAGAAACATTTGGGATCATTTTGTATGTTATTCTCAACATTTGCAATGTATTGACTGTAAGCTGCTTGAATATCTCTTTTTATTTTTGATCTTAAAAATTTAAAGTCCTGCAAACATTGAGGCAGACCAGTTTTTTTGTAAGTTACCAGATTACGTTCTTTTGCTTTTATATCTAGAATGATTTCTCTAGTAAACCAAGATGGATATTTCCTTTTTTTTGACAGAACCTTAGGTACGCATTGATCAAAAACATCATACAAGATGTCATAAAATTTATCAAAAGCCTCATTAACATCATTAATTGCATACAATTGATTCCAGTTAGTGTCATGTAGTAAATTATAAAGTAATAGAAAGTTGGCTTTTTTAAAGTTGTAATGCTGTGTGGTGTTAAAACTGCACCCTTTAACCTTTGATTCTATTTCTGCGCAGATATTCAAACTTGGATGGTGTTGATCCTCCGGTTATAATAATATGGTAGTATAAGTACAACGAACGAAACATATTACTATTATATAGAAGATATACCCTTATTTATTTTCTTAAGTGTTAATTTTAAAGCGATTAATAGCAAAAAAAAAAAAAGTCGAGTGCGGGAAGGTAGACCTATGTATTCCCATGCATTTTGACCTGCTGAACACGAATCCGATGTCCGTTTTGCCCGATTGGCTGTTGTATTTTTCGTAACCTCAAATAAAACACCGTAAGGATGCCCGAGACAATGAGAGTGTAGCTAAAAATCTGAAAAAATTCAGAGGTACATAGAATGGCGAGAGAAATCGAATGGCGCAAACTAGAATTCTATATAGCTTTTTTGGTTTCCGATATAGAGCCTCGAGAATTGCGAACAAAACAATTTTTTCCTTCCGGTGACTTTGAGCTGCTCTATCTCGAAAACGAAGGACCGCAGGGATGTCTGGTTTGCGCCATTCGATTTTTCTTACCATCCTATGTACCCCTGAATTTTTTCATATTTTCATTTTTTCGGGCATTCTTACGGTGTTTTCTGAGGTTAGGAAGAATGCAAGAGCCAATCGGGCCAAACGGACATCGGATTCGTGTTCAGCAGGTCAGAATTCATGGGAATACTTAGGTCTGCCTTCTCCAACTCGACTTTTTTTTATATGCCTGTGTAGTCAATAACCAATTACCAAAAAAATTATTGCACTATTGACAACTTGACGTATTTGTTACACCGAATTGGCCGAGCCGTTGTCAAGTATCGTCCTCGTCTTGTTATGATGTAATATGGGCATGGCTTATAGAATAAACAATGTATTGGGTAGACGCGCCCGTATAAATTTAAGTTTAAAAACATATTTTTTATTGTTTAAAACATGTTTTTTTCAACAATTAAAAATACATGTTTAAAACACATTGAATTGTTTTAAATAAAAAAAAAAACGTGTTTTTTGATTAAAATAAAAAAAAACACAATTTTTGCCAACCCTGATATGAAGTTGTACTTCTCAAAAAGACAAAAAACGTAGATGGCTACAACAAAATTCTATGCCACGATATCAACCTTTTAGTTGGCAGTATTTTATGCATTTATTCGCTAAAGAAAAGCTAACAGCCTTTGAAGAATCCTCTTTGGTTGAGGAAATATTCTTGGCTCAATAACAATGAGTATGTTTCACACCACCACAGAAATTAGATTTGCCCTGACTTTAAAGTCAGAGTTTTCCTAAAAATGCGGATAACTAGACCACTCTTCGGAGCAAGAACAAATAGACTAAACATGTTTAAAAATGAATCATTATTTGCTTGCTTATAATTGTATTGAAACATATTCTTTGTAGGATTTTGCAAACAGCAGAAACAGATAACTATCTATAACTAAAAGAAAAACTACGTGTAAAAATATTAATGAAATCTTTGCATTCTTTCGATAACCTAAATTCTGGTTATGCTAGCAATTAAAAATCCTAAAATGAATTTGTCTAATTTCTTATTTGAAAATTCTCATTCTAACACTAGCATCCACACAGTCCCCTACGGCCATGCAGATTAAAGTTGTATCCACATAACCCCCTACGATCATGACGATTCAGTTAAAAATGAGAACAAATGAATTTATTTATCTACCTTGTCTTATACATTTTTCATTCTAATGGATTACATTTTCATGAAATCTATCATTCTGTTTCTTGGAAATGCTTAGCCTTTGAAACGTTTTTCGCCTTTATTCTGGAGCTCATCAGAAAGACATAAAGCCACCGATAAAGATGTTTCATGCAAAACCAAGACAATTTTTATGAGTAAGTGTGAAATAATTATATTTGACATTGACTGATAAAAACAAGAGACCTATCTATTAGCTAACTAGTATTGGAGCCTATGTACTCTATGCATGTTTAAAAATGAATCATTATTTGTTTGCTTATAATTGTATTGAAAGATATTCATTATAGGATTTTGCAAACAGCAGAAAAAAATAACTATCCATAACTAAAAGAAAAACCATGTGTAAAAATATTAATTAAATCTTTGCATTCTTTTGATAACCGATACAATACATTTAGCAAAAAATAGTAATGCAAAAAATTCTGCTTACGATGCTTTTATACACAATTCTAAAAACGAATCTCGAGATAGCTGGAAAATGATTAATTTTGAGGGTAATCGCAGTAAAAATACCAGCGAAGAAATTGACATAGATGCAAATGTTTTTGTGGATTTTTTTTGTTACAGTCGCCGATAATATAATAAAAAATCTACCAACTACAAAGGAAAATGCTATTCATTTCTTAGAGCATACACCAAAACCAAATAGTTCGTTCTTTCTTGAACCAGTACTACACTTGAAGTCACTGATGCAATCTTAGCCCTAAAAAATTCTTATAGCAGCGACAAAATAATTAAAGAAACCTTAGATACCTTAGTATTTTCTCTAACTTGCATCATGAACAGGTGTTTTAGTGAAGGATTTTTTCCAGATGTTTTCAAGGTCGCTAAAGTCATACCGATATTTAAAAATGGGGATAAAAGTAGCCCTGATAACTACCGTCCCATATCAATCATACCCATTTTTGGCAAGATTGTTGAAATCATTCTAAAAAATCGTTTAATAAAATACTTTGAGAAATATTCATTGTTGCATAAATACCAATTTGGTTTTAGAAGTAAGTGTTCAACGCAATCTGTAAACTTGTAAGTGACATTGCTGAAGGCTTTGAAGAGGGCAAGCATACTGCGATCACGCTGTGTGACCTGAGCAAGGCCTTTGACTGTGTCGACCATGGGCTTTTGGTGGAAAAACTTAGTTTTTACGGAATTAAGGGTCCACCGCTCTCCCTTATTCAGTCTTATTTGCAAAATAGACAACAATGTGTTTCCATAAATAAGGAGCAATCTAATTTAAGAACCGTAAGACATGGCGTACCTCAGGGTTCGGTCCTGGGTCCAGTATTATTCATTATTTATGTAAACGATTTATTTTACTATCTATTTCCAAGCAGCATTATCATGTTTGCGGACGACGCAACTCTTCGCGATTCTGATAAAAGTCCAAATAAATTACAAGATGTCATCTGTGAGAATGAAAATCGAGCGGAACTCTGGTATAACTGCAATAAGCTAAAATTAAATCGTGATAAGACTCAAAAATTAGTTTTTTCCACAAATAACAATAACACAAAGGGGGACAGTGTCAAACTTTTAGGTGTTGTTCTGGATGACACCCTGAGTTGGTCATGCCATATTGAGCAACTCAGTAACAAACCGTCAAGTTATATATTTTTTCTGAGGCGGCTTAAACATTTTGTCAATACTGATACACTAATTTCAGCTTATTATGCGCTATTTCATTCACAAATTAGCTATGGTATCGTATTATGGGGAAACGCGAGCAATGCGATAAACATTTTTAGGCAACAAAAACAGGCAATAGAATAATTTAAAATGGAAATCCTAAGGAACACTGCAAACCTTTGTTCATTAAATACGGTATACTGCCGATTCCGTCTTTATTTATATGTTTCGCTCCTTGAAATTCATAAAAATGTAAACCTCTATTAAAGACCAGTGAATTACCATAGTCATGATACTAGGTCAGCAAATTTGCTAAAAACACCAAGATACCGCTTAACAAAATCAGCCAAGAATTCTCTTAACCTAAATATGTACAATAGGTTACCTGAACAAATAAAAAATTTAACACTTGATAAATTCAAAAGAACGATAAAGAGTTTTATGGTGAAATTCTGTTTTTATTCCGTTAAGGAATGCATGTAATAGATCTTTTTAAATATTGTGTATTCGTTTATATTGTTCAGAAATATTTTAACTGTATAGCAGTTTGTCGACTTGCTACAAATGTATATTATGTATGTAACGTA
The DNA here is from genome assembly GCA_963583905.1 of Stenurella melanura. NCBI lineage: Eukaryota > Metazoa > Arthropoda > Insecta > Coleoptera > Cerambycidae > Stenurella > Stenurella melanura. Next base: position 6,900,653 of record OY757314.1, on the reverse strand, counting down.
GTCAAATAAACATTATCTATCTATCTATCTAACCTGAATTCTACATAACCGTGGAAAATCCGTGGCATTGGACGAAATTTCTGTGGATACATTTTTTGTGTGAGAGTGTTCGCCCTTTCTAAAACATTTTTTATTTTCTCCTACCTCGACTCATTTCCCACACTTTGGGGAGATACCGGAAAAACAAAGTTTTTGGTTTTTTTTAATATTGTCGATCTGGAAATCAAGCAAATTTTGCGAGATGTTATTGCTTACCATCCAAAGAACTCATTTAAAAAAATCATCCGCTTCCAATTTGTTTACAGGTTAATATCTCTAACCACTGGACTAATTGTTGAATTAGCCATTACTAATTTGTTCAAACAAAGTATACTTAGGAAATAGTTTTATATATTTTCCTATGCCAGGCAATTTGCTGATCTGCAATTTACTTTTCACAAAAACGTTTTACAAAGATCACCTTAAAAACTCACTGCATAGTCTACTGCAATTTTGATCTAGGTATTCGAAGTTGTTTAATCGATAGAGCTGGCGGTCCTTTTAGTGTCCGAAATATATTATTTAATTCCATTCTATACCGGCTTTGTTCACGTTCCGGACATGGGACGTGGATGATGAAATATTCAGCAATGCTAAAACTGCGTTTTGTGGATCACCACCACTTTTTACAGTGCGTCTGTAGTCCGTCTGAACTCGCTGGATGTTTATTGGTGTTCACCAGAGTGGCCTGATGACAAGAGAAACCACTTTTTCATCGTACGAGCATTTCGTGGTCCTGGATGATGTAATCGGAATGGAATTTTGAAAATGTATTAATGAGCGTGCTGAACCGCGTGTGCTCATTCATTCTTAGGAAAAAAATAATGTTTAGTGAAAAGACATTCAGCTACTTTTTGTCCGGAGTTTTAGGACCGGCTAAGTAACGGCGACAGCTCGACAATAAAACGATCACAGCAGTTCTAAATGTTTCAGCGGTGCATCAAAAGAATTTGAATTAGAAGAATTGCTTCGGGCGTCGACGACAGTAAAACTTTTTAGATAATGGGTGGTTAGGTTTAAGATCTGGTTACGAACATTTTCAATAAGTCAACTTGGTGCTGAAAAGTTTAAACCATTAGTTACTTTATAAGCAGAGTTGTGTCAAGCACTGAGAAAAAGTACTTAGAATTACCGAGCGCTAAGCATTTAAATAACGAAAACTCGTGATTACTAAGCAGTTTGAGATAGTAAAATCATGAACACTAAAAGTTGTAGAAATGTTTCTAACACATATTTTATAAAATAACATAACTCTCAGAAACACTTTCATAATGTTTTCACAGCAGCTGAATGCAAATTGGCTCCATCTTATAAAATATTTCAGTCGCTGTTGATATTTTGTAATGCCTATTGGAACCATTACAAAATAATTATATAAACATTTCCGCAGGAGAAAATTTAGTACCATCACTAAGTATATACCGAGTGAGTCACGAATCGCGCTCGCCCCGATATTTCCTAAAATATTTGGAACAGAAAATTGAAATTTGGAGGCCTTATTACACGACTAAAATGCCATCTTTTCAATAAAAAATCAAGTTTGGTGCACATCCGGTTTGACCGGAAATGCCCACAACTTTCGATTTTTAAATGGAACACCCTATATGTTTTTACATTTTTGGAATCTAGAGGAAATTTTGAATACAATAGATCTATTTTGGTCACGTTTTGATAAACATTAAAAATTTTATTAAAAAATCTATTACTGAATCCAGAGTGCTGTAGTGCCCAAAATATATTTTAAAAACATTTTTAAATGTAATTTTTACCCACTAACTCGGTTTTTTTAAATGGGAATTTAACCGTTCACCAACATTTTTAAATACCTCATTTTCATACGAATCTAATGATACCAAAATTTTGAAAATCCGCTCAGAAATATTTGAGATTTCAGCCAAAATACAATGCAACCAAGCTTTTAGAAACATGCGGCTAATAGATAATAGATTAGTGGGCTTTGGAAACTAAAATGGCACATTTCTGTGTAAATCTGGTAACCTAATAACATTGGAAAAATCATAGTAGCCATTGAATGTAATAAAACAATATCAGCTGTCAGACAGACTCGTGTAGTTATAGGCAATCTTGTGCTATCAAAGATTTAATAATTGTGAGCGCAAAGAACGTTACAATTAAGTTTAGCATAGGTATGTGGAGGTAAACACAATTACATCCACAAGGACATTTGCAATAGAATGCGACATCAGTTCGCTTTTCAGAGTTTTATTTAAATGAACATAAATACGCAACGCTTTATTTTGTATCTGTCTGACAGCTGATATTGTTTTATTACATTCAATGGCTACTATGATTTTTCCAATGTTATTAGGTTACCAGATTTACACAGAAATGTGCCATTTTAGTTTCCAAAGCCCACTAATCTATTATCTATTAGCCGCATGTTTCTAAAAGCTTGGTTGCATTGTATTTTGGCTGAAATCTCAAATATTTCTGAGCGGATTTTCAAAATTTTGGTATCATTAGATTCGTATGAAAATGAGGTATTTAAAAATGTTGGTGAACGATTAAATTCCCTTTTGAAAAAAAACGAGTTAGTGGGTAAAAATCACATTTGAAAATTTTAAACGCCTCTAGAGAATTAAGTAATGCAATCACATTGCTCTTTTTATTTTTATAGTAACGTAGCACACAAACTAAAATATATTTTGGGCACTACAGCACTCTGGATTCAGAAATAGATTTTTTAATAACATTTTCAATGTTTATCAAAAAGTGACCAAAATGGATGTATTGTATTCAAAATTTCATCTAGATTCCAAAAATGTAAAAATATATAGGGTGTTCCATTTAAAAATCGAAAGTTGTGGGCATTTCCGGTCAAACCGGATGTGCACCAAATTTGAATTTTTATTAAAAAGATGGCATTTTAGTCGTGTAATAAGGCCTCCTAATTTCAATTTTCTATTCCAAATATTTTAGGAAATATCGGGGCGAGCGCAATTCGTGACTCACCGGGTATAGTAGTTTTATTAAAGCTTCATTTAATTGTACTATAAAACACACTTCACCGTTTGTCAAATTACTGTTATAAAACAACTAAACAATTGTTTTATACGAGCTTTTAAATAGTCGTCATTAAAAAGGACGTGCTGCTGTATACAATTACTTTATTGTAAGTTTCGTGAATCTTATAAAATAGATCACTCACCTTCGCGATACTTTTGCAACTCTTATGATAAATCTGTTAGGACTGAGTTGTAAATGCAACCATGGAAATAGAATTGGTTCAATTTGCATAAATATAGCCTAGAAATTAGTGGCAGTAAGTCACCTGATTCACAGAGCTGTTTATTTATGGTTTATCGATTGTCAAAAACACCTAGTTACTTTTACTATTGGAAGCATCAGTACTTTTGTATATGACCTGATACGTTAATAGTGCAGTGAATGGAATACATCATGAATTATAAACTGTGGCTTATTGCCAAAACCACTACCCTGTATCAACTATTGGTACTACGTGTATTAATATTTTTATAACCACTTTTTAAGTGTCTCTATTGTCCTAAATTTAATATCTTTAGTTTCGCCGCTATATGATCTGGCAAGATCTGCACCGTTCTGTCAATGTTGGTAACCAAAATTTTAGGAGAACAATTTTTTTATGAACTCGTATACTATAATTATGACAAATTTTCATTACAGCTAAATATAAATACACAGCTAACGCAGGAAATCAATTTTCTCAAATATGTTTTACTTATTGTATTGTTAGGCACCACATTTTTATACTCCAGTAAACAATTTTGTTTTGTAATGACTTTGTGGCAGTTTCCATATTACAACAAATACAATGCTATATAATAATTACATAACATACTCTGGAACAACAATTTATTTTTAAAAGCAAAATTGTCACAAATAGACCTTTAATATAAATGTTTTGTAAGATGATAAGAAATAACTATAAAATAATTCCAATGTATATTTATAATGGTGCTAAAAAATCGTATTACAACAATTTAGTTTTATAAGCTGAAATGTTTTATAACTTAGTCACGGAAACATTTTTAAAATCATTTCTTATCTGCATTATAAGATATTTTATAATTTTGCCGTAGAAACGTTTTAATGATAGATTTATAAAATAGTCCAGTTGCAGACAACAAAATATTTTCTGAAATTTTAATATAATCAGTTAGAAGTTAGAAGCATTAATAAAATAACAATAAAATAAAGCGGTCGTAGAATATTTAAATTATAAAACAAATTTGCTGGTTGCGGTTCGGTTCTAACTCTTTAAACTTAACTTGAGTCAGTTGTCAAAATTTTAAATGCCTAAAAAGTGAAAACACAAGACATGTAGAATGGTTTACACACTCGATTGTTGGAAACCACATAATTTTATGGATATATTAAGGGGGGCGGAATTCATGATTAGATTTGCTTTAAAAGTTATATATTTCGTCATATTTCGACGATTTTTCCTGCATCCCTACGATTCAAACAATTTTTTTTACAGTATTTTAGAGAAATAAATAGAAATTACGAGGTTTATTAGGAAGAATTGTCGAAAAATGAAGTATTTCGATAATTTCTCCTAGATGTTAAACCTATTCAAACAGTTTTTTACGGGATTTTAGAAAAATTTCTTTTCTAAAATACTGCGAAAAAATTATTTAGGAATGTAGGAGAAATTGACAAAATAGATCATTTTTCAAAGGTAATATAACCAATAGGCTGGGCCGATTTGTATGACATACAATTTTTCGATACCGTTGCGTCGAAATTATGATTCTTCTTGTCATTACAAACCAAAAGTTCTTCTACGACATAGGTTTAAAATGAATTTCGAGGCTGTGGAATCTCATTTTTATGGAAAATGTTCGGTTTATATAGAATTTTCAAGGCACTTGGAATGTTGTAACTATTTTTTCTGTGAAAATTGGTACTCGGGGTTTTTTTCATACGAGGAATTCATTTTTGATATTTATGTTTACCTCAGGCGTCCGATAGGGGGCGCTATCGAACTTTTTTTCACTTTTTACAGTTTTCAGTGGTAATTTTATTCAAAAACACAATTTTTTCTTTATTTTCTTACTTCATTCATATATTTATTTATTTAAATTCTCTTTGACAATGACAACTTCCTATTTCTTGCCGATGCTTATGAAAATAACGATGTAATATATTTAAATATATTATTGCCGTAAATCCCCCAAGTCTTAAACCAAGGCTGTCCGGAAGAGGGTTACACATTTGAGTAAACGTAGACAGTTACTAATATCATGTTCTATGATTATTGTCAAAGGCATGCCGGGTGACACTAGATTTTCCCATTTTCTATTTTTGAGGATTTGAGGTAGACCATATTATGTTCCTTGAATCTTGTTTCGTTTACCCAACATATTTCAAATTACAATCTTTACAACAAAAAAACTAATTTCGTAAACGTACATCCAGGACCTTTGATTTCATTCAGTTTTATCCTTTGGGTTGCCTAAAAGCCGTTGTAATTTATTTTCTGATGGATGAGTCTATCATGTCCAAGTTTTTAATAACCCTGCTTCAACCACACCACGGTTAAATCGGTATATATATTATGTATGTGTAAATATTAATATTCCTAATTAATAATGTATCTAACCATGGTAGTCCACTGATTTCCATTTCATAATAATATGTGAACTTTACCTGAGTAAAACGGCTATTTGATTTCGACTCAAAAAAATATTTTGAACTTTTAACATCAAATTTTCGGGTAATCCCCATATTCCCAAATACGTAAATCTACAAAAGTGTTGCAATTCGAAATGGCGAATTCAATCAATTCTCCATTTCGAAGTTTTAACTTTTAACATCATGTTCAGGATCAGTTACTCCGATAACACTTAACTACAAATTTTAATGCAACTCTGACAAAATTTAAAATTTAATTGAAAGTTATTATTGGCGCATCCGCCAGAATCTCGAATGTAAAAAACTTTTTTTTCAAATTTTGCTCACCGTGTATTAAGCATAGCTTAAGGAACCACCGTTCAACCATACTATACAGTTGTAAAATGGTGAACAACCATAAAGAAACCTACATTCGGGAGAAATTGAGAATCTTCTCATTTGCGAAAATATACCCTAGGTATAAAAATTTCAACATTTTTTTAATCGATTTGAATATTAGCCAGGTTCCAGCCATTCTTTAGCAGCATTTTTTGTATTTAACATAAGAATGTCGAAGTATTCTAATTTTTCGTAATTAGCGCCCTCCCACCAGATTATACTTCTTTAAATTTAACATAGGAATTCGAACATATAACTTTAATCATGATTTATCTAGGTAGTAACAAATGTTTGTATTCCCGTAGATCCATCTCTCTTGTTTGTGCCCCAGCACTGTTTTGATTAATGGAAAGGTCTAAGTTTAAAAGAACTAAAACATATTTTTTCGTGGACACACAGCCCGAAGTGTAAACATGAAATTATGATTGTCGTGTTAAGAACTTCTCCCTACTTTACATATACAAATCGGCAAATCTCAATTTGCTGGTGTGTCTATCATTTCAGTAGAATTAAACAAGTTGGATTTTATCATTACAATTACCCCTGGCAACTCCACCATTTTTAAGAAAACATTCTCTTTTGAAATAGCAGTATTTATTCATCATTCATCAAATTAGTAAACGAGAAAATTATATTGTCTTAAGTACTTATGATTATTGATTATTTTCATTTAGTTGACAATTCTTTCAATACTCTAAAAAAAGTTGGAACCGGATCTCGCCCTCACATTGAAACGAGATCCTCAAACACCACACTTGTCGAATATTTCGCGATTGAAGATGGCATCATCAGGAAATAAAAACCATTTCTAAAACCGACTATCCAATAGTATGGATTGCATATGATAAGCTCCTTTATCACTATATTTTTAAATAAATTTAGGTTATTCTATCTATACTGCGATTGTTTTCAAATGTATGCTGGAAAACGCTACGTTAAAAAGTGTTCAACATTGTAGAAAATCGCAATCACTTCGTATAGAGATAGTCAATCTCACAAGACTAAATTTCTCTTATTCCGTCATTCAGGAAAAAGGGATTATAATTTGTGCTACCTTTCTCTCAGGCGCCTTGAATGCAAATATAAGTGTGAAAAGTTTGATTCAGTATGTTCCAGATTCTTATGAAGGATTTGCAATGGAGACGTACATATCTCTACAATTATTGTTGATAATGCCATTGAAAGGTCAAAATCTACAAATGCTAGAAAAATAGTATAATTTTATCTTTCATTTAAAATATTACAAAGTTAATAAGCTTGTTGTTTTAGATAAAGGGCACTACTATAAAGACAGATAACCTGATTATTATTGATCCTTCCAGAAATCCATTACCAACCCCGCCCCAAGAAAACGAGTGGGGGATATTTTTCAGTCCTTGAGAATAATCCGAGGGATAATTACTGTTGGACTATTCCGCTAATTTGTGTGGAGTATATTTTGTAGATTCCTCGGAGGTTGTCTTTAGAAGTAAACATATATGTTCCAGGAAATTCGAAAAATAGAAAAAATCAAGTTTGTATTAGTACCATATAAACTCCCGTTTACGTGTGATCCTGGTAAAAGTTTTAAGTCCGTTGGTATGACGGCTATCTATTCAATGAAACATAAATTATAGCAAATTTTAGGTAATAGAATACTATATTGCTTAACTACACCCTGGCGAAACTGTAATCCAAACGGGGAAACTCTGAACACAAAATTCGGGGTTTGCCCACACTTCTTCTAATTAAACAAATAGTCAGTCGACCTGAAATCTCAGAGAAGCATTTTACAGATCATCTGTTTTGTGTAAAACATAATTGAAGTTAAAAATTAGCGCTAATGTTAAATTAATCGGGTATCTTTGATAGCACATACGTAAATAAGCAACGAGGTAAATACACTATTAACAATAAAAACGCGGAAGCTAGGCGAGTGGTTTTTGTAACCATGGTCGTAAAAGACATGAGTTATTACTTATAAATAGCTATAAATATATGTTATAAAAAATTTCAAAGTTAAAGTCACATTACTTACATTTGTGGTATTATAAATTATTTCTGTTAATAATAAATTGTAATTAATCATTATTTTGACGGTCTGGAATATTTTCTTAAAGCAACCCCAATTCTTAAACAAATAAACGGTCACGAAAAATGGTACAAGTTAAGGAGTTTAATGCTTGATTAAATATTTGTATCGCGTTCGAGGAAAGTTGTTAATGATATTTTGTCACGAGGGGTATAAAAGATTTTCTTGCCGTAATTTTCTGATGATTTTCTCTTTCTCACACCGTTGTCTACCTTGTTTTAGTTGCAGTTTCACGACGTTTCGATCTAAGAACTGAAGTCACTTATAAGCAAGGCAACGCTGCCGTTCGGTGAACATTCAATGAAGATTTCCATCTATTTTATAATGTTCACACCAATTAGAAAATAGGCTTTAGTTCTTTAAGTTTTGTGCTCTGTGGTGAAAATCATTAACGAATACAAATTATTTAGATACTAATTTTAAGGGGAGAAGAGCAGGAAACTTCAACAGAACTGCTGGTCATATTTTAACAATAAAAAATGAATTGAACTGAGTCTGCGGTAGGTTCTTGGTGAAACATACTAAATAGAATAAGTATTAAAAACAATTGGTATTAATGTTTTTCTCCAGATTTCTCTGACATGTGTTTCGGCGTTTCGACCATTATTAAAGAGTTATAACAACTAACCTAAAAGTGACCATTACACGATATTTATAGGATTTGAGAGGTATAGATAACCTAATTAACATTTTATTACTTATTTCCAATATAGCTACTACTAGAAATTTAATTAAAATTTTTAATTACTATTTTTGAGTATGTTTAATTTTAGTACGGTGTCGATTATGGGGGTATTATGAAATTTAGTTTGTGTGTTAGTTACGCTTTTCTGTTTATTTAAAACCTTCTAGATTTCCAAAATTTTAAGTATGTCTAACCTATTTCCCCTAATGACATTGTGTAAAAGTTTAATACTACTACCGTTGAAAAAATGGTTTTTATCTATGCAATGTTCTGTGAAACCAGTTGATTTTTTATTCTCTAAAATAGACTTTTGTGTTCATTTACCCGTACGTCTAAGCTTCGACCACTCTGACCTATATATAGAGCATAATCCGATGAGTGAAAAAAATCTCATAAATTCAATTTTAAAGATGTACAGGGTGGGCAACTAAGAATGGAGGTCGGCCATATCTCAGAAACCAAGCATCGCACAAAATTAGGGAAAAGATTACCTCAAGTAAAGTGGCCACGAAAAATCGCTGGAAAATATTTTCGAGTTTCTAAAATGGCCGCTAGGGGGCGTAACAGCCATAGCCGAATAGAAAATCAGGTTTCTCTCAGTATTTTGCTCAATTAAGTAGCATTGAAAATACATGCGTCGTAATCCTAGGACAATTCTGAATCTTTCCAGTTTTTCATTTTTTTTGTATCTTCAAGAATAAAGTGGTGGAGAGATGCCAAAAATACATTTTTTCAAATGTCGATTACTCCGATTAGCCTTAACGGAATTTAACAATCTTGGTCTCATTGGAAAGTGCTTTTCTTAGTCTATCGAGTGTACTTTGCGCTGTTTCCATTTGATTATTACCGTTTCCGCTAGAGGGCGTTATTTGACATGACAACAAATATCGCGCTTTTTCTTAAAAAATTTAAATGGAATGGTATATTTATTTTTACACGGTAAAATAGAGAATTAAAAGCCTCAGATGTCAGTGAAAACCGCAACTCAATAACTTTTCTCTAACGGAAGATATTAGCAAACAAAGTTGAAATTATGAATTATTGTCACATCTTTACGACGGAATTTGCAAATTAGCTGTTGAGAACAAGTCAGTTGTGAAACTGACACAATAAAGAAACAACATATATCAAACATATTGAGTAGAGTATATATTACATGATATAAAAATTAGTAATTAATTACAGACAACGATTCTAATAATAATAACAATATATTTATGTAGTCAGTTATGAAACGTCACATTTTTCATAACTGTCAGTTTCATTACATAACTAGTGATGTAATGAAGTTTTATTAAACTGTTATTATTAAACTCATCATTTAGAAAAAAAACTTTAAGAGTAGGGCACAAAAAACGCTTTATTAATAAAATGCAAATAGAAACTTTCCGCCGTCTGCATTTCTAATAAAACTTTTAAAGTTTTCTTCTGTTAAAATGATAAATTTCTTAGCATGATAACCTGAAGATTTTCTCTTCAAAAATTCTATTAATATGGTATATTCTTTATGTCAATGTTTCCTTTGGCATTTAATTCTTTAATATTGATTCCTACTCAATATTTATATCGTGATGCTTTATAGGTTTTCATCGTTTCGAAATACGCTAAGAGAATCTTTTCACATACATCTTATTATTCCTTTTTGTTGACACCAGTTTTCAAATTTCGTATATTATACTTCCTCATATATGCTTTTTGATTTATCAGGTATTATTGAATTTACTGCTACTCTTTTATATCAGATGGAATATCCACACCTGAATCAACAAATTCTGACTTAATTTGTTTCAAAAAATTCAGCAGATTGACAAATGAACTTTGTTAATACAAATGTCAATCTATACTAATGCTCAGGTACAGCGATAAACACAAAACTTATTTGTACCACTGTAGGTGTAATAATGTTTGAAACCGCAAAATAAAATTCAATATAAATTGCAATTTCGTTTTTATTTTAGAGCAGGATTAGATAAAATGTTGTCTTTCTTAACACGTTATGAAACAGTAATTTTACTTGACTCGCGTAATTTGCAAATATTACATTCGTCAAGTAAAATTAGTCTTTTCATAACTGTCTACATAAATATATTGTTATTATTATTAGAATTGTTGTCTGTAATTAATTACTAATTTTTATATCATGTAATATATACTCTACTCAATATGTTTGATAGATGTTGTTTCTTCATTGTGTCAGTTTCACAGCTTACTTGTTTTCAACAGCTAATTTGCAAATCCCGTCGTAAAGATCTGACAATAATTCATAATTTCAACTTTGTTTGCTAATATCTTCCGTTAGAGAAAAGTCATCGAGTTGCGGTTTTCACTGACATCTGAGGCTTTTAATTCTCTATTTTACCGTGTAATAATAAATATACCATTTCATTTAAATTTATTAAGAAAAAGCGCTATATTTGTTGTCATGTCAAATAACGCCCTCTAGCGGCGACGGTAATAATCAAATGGAAACAGCGCAAAGTGCACTCGATAGACTAAGAAAAGCACTTTCCAAAGAGACCAAGTTTGTTAAATTCCGTTAAGGCTAATCGGAGTAATCGATATTTGAAAAAATGTATCTTTGGCATCTCCCCACCACTTTATTCTTGAAGATACAAAAAAAATGGAAAACTAAAAAGATTCAAAATTGTCCTAGGATTACGATACATTTATTTTCAATGCCACTTAATTCAGCAAAATACTGAAAAAAACCTGATTTTCTATTCGGCTAGGGCTATTACGCCCCCTAGCGGCCATTTTAGAAACTCGAAAATATTTTCCAGCGATTTTTCATGGCCATTTTACTTAAGGTAATTTTTTCCCTAAACTTTTGCGATGCTTGGTTTCTGAGATATGGCCGACCTCCATTCTTAGTTGCCCACCCTGTACACTTCCAAAATTTCAAAATCTTGAGAAAGTGATAAGATTTGACATGTATAACTAGCTTTAACCACCTATTATTTCGGTCTAAATTGCGTTATTAGATGAAAACAATTTGTTGTTGTGTTGGGTAATAATAATAGTAAATAATTGTGATTTAACAGTTTCTGCAAAAAATTGAGCATGCCCCCGTTGTCCCATCTATACGTAAGCGGCAAAGATTTGTGGTTTTTTATGTGCATTAAATATATGTAGTCAACTATATACACACAAATAGCTATATCTGCAGGCATGTGCCGGACAGAAAAATGTTCTAGCCATTTATATTAGAAATAACTGGAATGCATTTATAATCAAAGAAAGAAGAAGAACAAAGAAAAACTGTTCGCAATGATGAGAAAGTAATAAATTATGTAACTTATAATCCATGAAAAGTCTCTAAGACACGCAAACACAACTAATATATAATGGATTAGTTCAGAACATCTTGAAAAAAAAAACGTTTCTTGACGGAAAATCTTGTCTTTATTTGATTCCATTGTGTTATTACAATTCCATTACTTATGAATTCGTTAATACATGAACAACACAGGTGCGTTCTTTTTGCTCCAATTTTGCCACTGGAATACCAAACTTTGTTGTTTTTTTGCTCACTATTCTGATTTTAGTTTGCTACTTTTTATTCTTGCCTCAAAAGACAGAAGGATCGGTAGCAAGTCGGGGGAGTTGATGCGTTTGTAATAGGTAGCTTAATGTAGCTGATATTCATTCAACATTCATGATATATGCCTTCTTATGTTTATTTATATCAGAAATATTTATTCACAGACAGACAAACAGACAGAGAGACAGTCTATTCATGTGAGACACAATGCAATGTATACACTTGTCAACGGATTAAAAACAATGTTAAAAAATACATTATGTAGGTACATACAAAAACATTAATAGTAAAAATTATTAAAAAACTGCTTACAGATTTAACAATTTTAAATGGTGTGCTGAAATTACTCAATAAACTCTTGAACTTCATAGAAACCTCCTCTTTCAGAAAACTTTTAATTTTTTTAATTAATTTGTTATGATTAAGATTGTTCCATTCATTTGGTAAGATGTTATATATTTGTAATGATTTATACTTCGATAAACGGAAAAATGGAGCCGTTATAGATATATGTCTAGTATTATAGCGCATTTCGAATGTAGTATTCTCTAACATGGTTATGTGCGTAGATAATACATTCAAATATGTACTGATGGGTGGAAGTAAGTATATATAAATTTTTAAATAAGGGCTACAGGCGTCACTAAATTTAGAATTTATAGTGATTCTTACTGCTCGTTTTTGCAATTTTAAAATTTTAGCGGCATGTGAAGATCCTGCCCAAAGTAAGATACCATAGCACATTACGCTATGGAACAGAGCATGATATGTCTTTAAGATAACACTATTATTGACTAAATTAGTTGTATCTTTCAATAGATAGATGCAATTTGACAGCTTTTTGGATAGGCTATCTATGCGAGCTTCCCAGGTTAATTCACTATCAAAAGTGAGACCTAAACACTTTATAGGATAATTATTTTCGATGCAGACATGAGAGTTTAAGTAGAAAATAAGTGTTTGAGTTTTGTCTACATTTAACTTTAATTTAATATTGTTAAAATAATCCTGAACTTGTAACTGTATTTCCTCCGATATACTGATAAGATGTTTTAAATTTCTACCAACCGAGGATAAGGTGGTATCATCGGCATATTCAATATTTTTAGAAAGATTGGTTGATATGCCATTTGCATATATTATGGATAAAATTGGTCCTAGGATAGATCCCTGGGGAGCTCCATGCTTTCGCGGCTTTAGTAATGACTTCATAGTACCATGACTGACACACTGATACCTGTTCATAACATAACTTTGAATAAAAGTTAGAGCGGGCCCTCTGATGCCAGAACTTTCTGATTTTATTAACAGTATTTCGACGGAAACACAGTGAAAGGCCTTGGATAGATCTAAATATGATTGCATGATCATATTTCCATTTTCAAATTCATCCATAATAAAACTTATAATATCGTTAACTTTCCTCATCTACGGCCATACTGATTACAATTTATTAGATTATTGTTTTCTAAATAATACATTAACCTAATTTTACATGCCAACTCTAACGAATAAGAACTAATGAGATTGGTTAATAGTCGTTCTCAAGATTTTTATTCTTTTTTGAAAATTGGTGTTATCTTAGACTTTTTAAAACAATCAGGAAATACACCTGTCTCAAAACACATGTGAATTAGATGTGTAATCTGTGATAAGAGTTCCTCTTTAGCTATTTTAATCATGTGACTATTTATGCCATAATGATCTTTACACCCCGATGTACTTAACATATCTATTAGGTCGCTAATCATACGTGAATGTCTATACCATCACTTACATAAGCGAAGATTCTCAAGAGATTCGTCACATCCTATATCATATATTAGTTTTGTCGTTTTATTGGTAAATTTCGTTCTGATAATTCTACTGTTACCAGTCGTGGACCAAAAAAACGTACCTCACAACGTGATTAGAGGTGTTTTAAAACCTCATGAGCTGTGACCTTCATATGCGCAGAGACATAATCGCTCCTGTTGACTCAGTTACACTTCTTAAAAATATTATATTTATTGTTTACAATTTATCCCGAGCTCTTGTTTATGTATACAGCAAGGCAGCCTCCAGTGTCTTCAAAAACATGCTTATAACTCAGAATAAACTTTGCCTTTTGCGCATTTCGCGGCTCATGAGATTCTGAAACACCTCTACTACTTGAATGACCGAAGATAGAATGAAACTGCGTGTAACAGAATCTGTACAGTGAAAACATTATCAGAAAAAGTAGGCCTTTCTAAATTTAATAGATGAAGGGTTACAGGCCCGAAAAATGACTGCAAAAATTCCAAAAATGATGTCTTCGCGAAACTGTTCAAAACATATTTCAGTTGTAAAAATCGTACCTATTTGACATAAATATTGTGGTATAATATAAGTAAAAATTCAGGAATTCAAAATGGCAAATAGGTTCTCTCATTTACGGGAAATTTATCGAACAAGCACAATTAGCCTAATTGGGACAAAACTAAAAAGTAAAGAATAATATTAATAATAATAATTATGTTAATAAGTAAAAGCGTGGGACGCTCAAAATGCTTAGAAAAACAGAAAATTTGAGTCATCGGGCATCCCCATGTTTGTATATAAAATCAATAAGGGGTTAATGTATCGAAAAGAGTTTTTTCTACACATGTATCAAGTACCTTCGCAAAAAATTATTTTTTTCCTCGGGTTTTATTTCTGCGTCGCATAAAACAAATATTAAGTAGACATAATTTAAATTAAAATCATGGCGCACTGGCAAGCATAATTTCTTGATTTCTATATTGTCTAGACAATCAGGCCCAATTGAGGGTTTTGTAAACGTACAGTATTTACTTTAAATTTGCGCAATTACGAGCATTAGAGCGTTACTACAGAATTTTCTTATTACGTTCACAGTGTGACTCCCTGGATTTTGTTTTGTAAACAATTTCTATAGTACACTGATAAGTAATTACTGCGATACATAGCAGGGTATAATGTTGAACATATTTGAATGGTCAGGATTATTTATTTGGCCTTGGAAAACGAATTATCCTCTCGAGTGGATTTTCTTTACCAATACCAAGGAATTTTCTACTGTGGATTAGGTGCCTTATAATCTAATGATGTACAGTGTGTCTTCTCTGCAATGATTATAAGAAATATAAAATCATTGACGGAACATGTATTGCCGAGATCAATACTGCTAAATCCTATACTAGAGACAAGAGAAATGCACTGAAACAAGAAGCTTTGTTTTAACGGACGCTTTGTGAACCATGCTTCATTCTAGACGATCTCCTTTTGTTGCATGGCACGTCTGACAGCACCACGCCATCTGTCGTGGTTGTCTGTTGGTCTTGTCAACGTTATTTTCAATCAGCTTCTTGAGTCCAACGTTTTGGAGGGTATCCTCTTCATCTCCTACCATCTGGTTTTCTTTAAACTATCAACTGTGCTATATTGTCCTCGTTCAAGTTGAGGTGGCCAAGAAATGAGAGGATTTGGTGAATGTATTTCTTGGAGTTGTTGATACAATGGGTTGTCCAGGAAATTAGCAACAAACGTACATGGAGTAGTTTTGTACTGATGATGGCTAATAAACAGTCCATATCTCAGCGGACAGTTCCATAACCATATTTCGTTTGTTGAATTGCATCATACGATTCAAGACCCCTTGCCGCTGTCACTGTAATTTTCAGAACGCAGATATGATTATTGTGTACTGTACACATTGAATTAGGTATTTATCATTTAGTATTGTCAGGGCGATCAAGTGGGTACTGCAAACGACGTGGTTATTAACTACTGTTACAAAGTTTTGGCTTTGTTTATCAAATATGCTTCGTTAAATTTTCTCTCAAAGTACTGTAAACCGGTGAATAAAGGAGGGGTGATATTCTATGATGCACTTTTTTGTAAAAGTTGTCAACAGATCCTTGTCTTGAGAAAAATCATTGTAGTAAGACATGTAGCGCAAAAACATGATCGAAACTGTATACGTGTTAATGTGGTAATTTTGAAAGACAAAAAACCTTTAACTTGTCTTAACTGTTTGTATATATAGATCATTTCTGCTTCTGATCATATATTGGTGAATGTTTCTTACATAAGTACATCATTCTAATAGATGAGCAGGTAATTGGCCATGCAAAATTTTATATATAAATGTCATTTTATTAAATGCTATGTTTTGTTTGACACTAACTACACCTACATAAATTTTCTATTAGTATATTTGTTGCAGTTTAATATTATCCTCAGTCCTTGATTTTGTTTCTTTTGTAATATTTTTAATTCGGTGTTATTCAACAGGAACAGTATTGATGCATAGTAATTTAAATGTGGGCTAATGATTGATTTGTATATTATTGTTTTTGTTCAAAAATGTTGTTACTTAGTCTCCCTAGTAAATTAATTTTATTTGCCATTTTTACCTGTTATGTAACTGTTTTGGAAATGTTAGTTGATCATCTATATTACACCTAAATATTTGTATTCTTTTAGGTACTCGTTTTATTCTTTTTCCATATATACACACATCTAAATCACTTTCAGTATTAGTTACATTATATTTATTTTTATAACCATGTATTTATTTTTGAATTATTTTCAGTTACCTATTTTTGAAGTACATTTATCTCCTCATTTAGTGTCAATAATATTTCGTCAACATTTTCACCAATAAAACACAATAGTGGATCGTCCGCAAAAAGTTGGATATCACATTTATGTTTATGTCGAACTATATCGTTTATGTATATTGCAAATAAACTGGGACCGAGGACTGTCCCTTGTGGAACCCCATATCTAGTATTTCTGAAATTATATATCACTCCTTCATATTTAATGACATTAGATCTATCGTTCAAGTAAGTTTTAAACCAGTTTAATACTTCAAGTTTTAAAATTAATAAGTTTCTGTCTATAATTTCAAATGCTCTTTGGAAGTCTAGATACACGACACCAATAATAAGTTTATCATTTATTGCTCTTTTCCATTGATATAATATAGTTTGTAAAGCATTTTCACATAAGTTGTTTTTTCGAAACCCTGCCTGATGTTTGGTTAACAGTTTATTTGATTCACAATATTCCACTAATTGCTCATTAACGACGGTTTCTAATAATTTCTTATAGCTTTTCATAGCATATTTAGGGGACGGTGCTCTTCACCTAGTATAGTGTTTGCTTTTTTCTCTACCGGAATGACTGTTGTAATCTTCCATGCCTCAGGAAAAATGCCTGACTACCACACTACTTACTCTTTTTATTTTCCATGTCCATAATTTGCTTTAACTGTATGATATTGAGTGATTTAAATGTTTCAAATGTGTAGTTATGTTTTTCCATTCTGTCTAATATGTATTCATAATTATTAGTACTCAGTGACCAATATCTTCAATGCCATCTAGGAAATAATTGTTGAATAAGTCCGATATCTCTTCCTTGTTTTCGTATAATTCTCCCCAAATTTGATACCTATTCCTCTATATTTATTTTTTCCGTATACTAATTGTTTCAATGTTTTAATTAACAATTTTTAGTGAATGTACATGTTG
Source organism: Stenurella melanura (assembly GCA_963583905.1). Taxonomy (NCBI): domain Eukaryota; kingdom Metazoa; phylum Arthropoda; class Insecta; order Coleoptera; family Cerambycidae; genus Stenurella; species Stenurella melanura. The sequence continues at coordinate 6,882,777 of OY757314.1, read as the reverse complement.
ATGTTTAAAATCATTATACTCACATGGCCTACCATCACTCATTCTAGACTAAAGGTTGTGGGGCCATTTTAATTAATTTTAATTATTCTGTAGGAAAATCTATAACCATTTAACAGCCAAATCATGAAGGTCTGGAAAGTAAGATAACAATAATTTGATTTAATGCTGATAATTTATTCTTCCAAATTTGATCCGAAGTTCGTATGATAAGCCTCAATTAACCTCCTTTCACATTGTAAATTCAAATCGCCTCTATAAATATCCAAATAACATACTTTATCACCCAGAAGGGATACTTGCCGAGTCAAAGACTTAATGTTAGTCACGTAAAGTCTAGATCGACTATCATGATTTGCGACTATAAAGATCTTAGACTTAATAAAATTCCGAGGAACTTAACATTGGACTGAAATCGTGTCGTTTTTTGTATTAAAGATACCATTTTGTTTCGAATCATATTATTATACTGTGTGTTCCAAGGTTCGGCGCCAGAGACGGCTCTTATATAGGCAGAAAATTATGTTGTAAATACTCTGAAACAATCAGAAAAAACGACGAAGTGGTGAAGTATTCATTATTGCCAGCTACAATGTATTAGGTAATGGAGGAGGGTCGATTTGGGCGGTTTTGCCCCTAATAATTTTTGGATGAAAAAATCAGATTTTTTTTTTTTAATGTCTACTAAACGGACGATTTGCGGGAAGTATTAACGCAAAATAGCTTGCTAGAAAAATATTTTTTTTTTTTTGAAAAAATGAACCCCCGGTCATAAAAAAATATGAATTTAAATTATATCAGCGTCGTTTGATTAATTGAACCTGTTCACCTAATCTCGATGTTATGGTCGGTTAAAAACACGTTCGATTTTTTATTCCTTCATTTCTACACCCACCTCAATAACGATATCATGTATAATACAGTTCAATGAACAGAAAGACGCTGGAATTTTATTTCACACTTTTTGGTGACTGTTGTTTGAAAAGTTGTTACATTTTTTCTACAATTTTTTTCACCCTTTTCAGTGATTTCTACAAACTAAAAGAAGTGCCAAAGTTCATGTAAATTTGCAAGAGTAATACAATTATGGAAGTCCCATTAAATTCGCCATTTTGAATCAGATTCAGTATCAGCTACTCTGAAAATACCCAGCTACCAATTTTAACAAAATTTTATCTGTGTCGCATTCGCCATATTCTTGCATGTTATCGAAACGAAAATACTTTTCTCAGATTTTTGCTAGCTTTAGACATAGTTTGATGGAACAAGTAGAGAGATATCACTGAGCCGTACTATACCGGGTGAGTCACGAATTGCGCTCGCCCCGATATTTCCTAAAATATTTGGAATAGAAAATTGAAATTTGGAGGCCTTATTACACGACTAATGCCATCTTTTCAATAAAAAATCAAGTTTGGTGCACATCCGGTTTGACCGGAAATGCCCACAACTTTCGATTTTTAAATGGAACACCCTATATATTTTTACATTTTTGGAATCTAGAGGAAATTTTGAATATAAACATCCATTTTGGTCACTTTTTGATAAACATTAAAAATTTTATTAAAAAATCAATTTCTGAATCAGAGTTCTGTGGTGCCCAAAATATATTTTAATTTGTGTGCTACGTTACTATAAAAATAAAAAGAGCAATATGATTGCATTACTTAATTCTCTAGAGGCGTTTAAAATTTTTAAATGTGATTTTTACCCACTAACTCGGTTTTTTAAATGGGAATTTAATCGTTCACCAACATTTTTAAATACCTCATTTTCATACGAATCTAATGATACCAAAATTTTGAAAATCCGCTCAGAAATATTTGAGATTTCAGCAAAAATACAATGCAATCAAGCTTTTAGAAACATGCGGCTAATAGATAATAGATTAGTGGGTTTTGGAAACTAAAATGGCACATTTCTGTGTAAATATGGTAACCTAATAACATTGGAAAAATCATAGTAGTCATTGAATGTAATAAAACAATATCAGCTGTCAGACAGACTCGTGTAGTTATAGGCAATCTTGAGCTATCAAACATTTAATAACTGTGAGCGCAAAGAACGTTACAATTAAGTTTAGCATAGGTATGTGGAGGTAAACACAATTACATCCACAAGGACATTTGCAATAGAATGCGACATCAGTTCGGTTTTCAGAGTTTTATTTAAATTAACATAAATATCGGGCCTATAAATAAATAAAAATTAATTCCGCTTGGACAATGAAAAGACCTTTAACCCATTAGCTACCATGGTTGCGTTAACGCAACGTCGTTAAAAATATTTTTTTTTCACATTGAAAAAACATTTTTTTTGATACACGGTCAGTGATATTGCATTTACAAATATTTAAACACACCGCTTAAAAAATACTGAACATATATTTACACTTTCAATCTAGATATAGACAGAAGAAACTATCAATATTTCGGAAAAAAAACTTGCATAACGTAAATAGTAATTGTATAAAATATCATTTACTTATTTCATTATGCGCAAGAGGTTTCATATAAAACATGCTTTACATTACAACATTTTTGAAAAAAACAAAAGATTTTTTTTTCAGGAAATATTTTTCAAACTGTTTGAAATATAACGATGCGAAAACGCAACATTGGGACAATCAGTGAAATAGTAACAGTGAATAAAATATTCCTGTGTGAACTTGTCTTTACATATCTAGACAGTTTCTTGTTTATCAGTTATGTGTTGCGGGCTCATTGTCTTATGTGATGTGGGCTGTGATTAGAAAGGTTAAAGTTTGGTGTTGTCACTTATACAATGGTAAGTACAGAGATATCTGAAGTATGAAGCATATGGGTTTGTGATGTTGATCATTGTTATTGTTATAGAGTAACGTGAAATGTAACAATGGCTCCAAAAGACCTCTCACTCTGAAAGAACTTGAGGCAATTGTTGAAGACCTTGATGTGAATGAGGTAATTGATGTTTGTTATGTACCACCCGACGTCGATGATCTCACGGACGAGGAAGATGTTGATGATGATGTTATGGGAGAACTGGAAAATTTTCCTTCAGATATGGCGGGAACTTTTGAAATAATGCTTTCAGATAACGAAGAAGAGACAGACGACATGCTTCAAAACGAGGCCATACCTCCGCCAAATAAAATCTCAAAAACTGAAGATATTATTTGGTGTAAAACACCTGTTGACTACGAGAATAATGCTACGTCAAATGAGGAAAGGGATGTAAAGACTATTGTTGAAGTGCTACATGAAAAATCTGTGCTTGAATTCTTTATGGAAATGTTTGATGAAAATGTTATGCAGTGTATTATTTCTAACTCCGTAAAATATTCAAGAGATGCTAACCGTCCTCAGTTTACCCTAGACCGAAATGACCTGCAAATTTTTTTGGGAATATTAATTTTTAGTGGTTATCACACTCTTCCGCAGGTAAAACTTTATTGGTCATCCCATGAGGATAAGGGTGTACAATTTGTGAAAAATGCGATGTCTCGAAACAGATTTCTTGACATAAAACAGAACATTCATCTTGCAGATAACAGTGAGTTAGACAAGGAGGATAAATTTGCAAAAATACGACCCGTGATTGACATATTGAACAACAATTTCTTGAAGTTTGGTGTTTTTAGTCATCATTTGTCAATAGTCAACAAATGGTGCCCTACTTTGGCCGCCATTCGGCAAAAATGTTTTTGAAAGGAAAGCCAGTACGTTTTGGATTCAAAATGTGGTGCCTTACATCTAGCTATGGATATTTATATCAATTTATACCTTATGGGGGAAAAACTCCTAAAGTTCAAAAAAGAGAATTTGGTCTAGGTGGAGAAGTTGTTATAAATCTTTTGAAAGTGGTAGAAAATACGTCGGCTCATAAGGTGTATTTTGATAACTTTTTTACAAGTTACGGTCTGCTGGTTCTTCTAAAAAATGAAGGTTATTTTGCCACTGGAACTGTGCGTGATAACAGATTGCTGAAATGTCCATTACAGACTATTAAGTCTATGAAGAAAGGATCACGCGGTACAATGGATTCCCGTTACGATCATGTAAATGAAATAAGTGTAGTACGTTGGAATGACAATTCAGTGGTTACAGTGGCAACCAATTGTGAGTCCACACAACCTACTGTGTCTGTGAAACGATACAATCGTAAGGAAAAAAAGACATATCTGTTCAACAACCAGGCATGATTGCTAAATATAACAAATACATGGGAGGTGTTGATTTACTTGACAACGCAGTAGCAAATTATAGGATAAATATACATGGAAAAAAATGGTGGTGGCCATTATTCATAAATATGTTAGACTGTGCAGTGGTAAATGCTTGGAAACTCCATAGACTTGTAAATAAAGAGAACCCCATTTCGAAGCTGGATTTTAGGTCTGAACTTGTACGGAGCCTCATTAGTACCAACAAATGTAAAAAACAATCTATTCGAGGGCGTGGTTCCGCTGCGTCTTTACCTTCCTCTGCACGTTTCGATAATGTGGGTCACATAATTGAGAAAAATCACGAAAACTGGAGGAGACGTTGCAGAGTATGCAAAGGTACAACCGTATTCATGTGTAATAAATGCGGAATCCCATTGCATACTCGTTGCTTCCAAGATTACCACAATTAAAAAAATTTCATTTATGCGTATTTATGGTCATGTTACGTCCCAATGTTGCGTTAATGCAACGCGAAAAAAAAGTTAGAATTAACATATATATATTTTTTTAACCTTCAAAGATGTTTATAAGTGCTGAAATAAATGTTTTTCATTTAAAAAATTTGCATTTCTTCTGATATTTCTAGGGGTGGTCCTTAATGGGTTAAAATGAGCTTAAGTAAATGTCGTTAGGATACAAACTTACGGAGTTATGATGAAAATAAAATGGTTGTCTCGATTTTTCGGAGGAAAAATCAGCAATGAGACCAATACAGCTTAACTTCCTTAATTTTTAAGATATCTAATCGTTCCAAAAACCATTTTTTTGTGGGGAATTTCAAGAACTTCCTTGAACCCTTCTTTTTGAGATTTTTGAGTTTAAAAGGTTCGGTGAAAGTGGTCCTCGAAATCAAATGCGAACTTAAAACAGTGATATCTCAATTAAATTTCATAGAAAAATAAAAAAGTAAAAAATTCTGGCAAGAAAAGAACTAAATTGTTGTACTCTTGCATTTTTACGCATCCTCTTTAGTTTTGAGTTACTGTGAAAAAAAGAAAATTTGTTCAAAAATTTCAAAAATCATTTCAAAATTGAAGGCATTCTAAACCGTTCAAACTTCTAAAACGTATTGTTAGTACCTAAATAAAGTAAATTGTATCAAACACTGCACTATAAATAGTAAAATATAAAACAATATTATAATCATTATTATTTCATTATTTCAAACTTATTATTTAAGTAAAATACTTATTTAAAGTCAGCATAAGACCATTTCAATTTAAAACAATATAATTTAATAAAACAGCGAAGTTTTTAAGAATTTGTCCTTAATTTTACAGTGGAAGAATATATCAATACTACCCTTGACCTTAGAATAATTAGAGCAAACTTGAAATATTGGCGATGCTTTCAGCAAGTTTGTACGAGGAGTGGTTAACTGAAAAGTCTCTGAAACTCAAGATGACAATCTAGGTATATACATTGAGATTTAGTGAATGTAGCATTTGTGGACAGTCAAACATATGCATAATGATCCTACGCAGGAATATAATGATGTATGGATCATCTCTCCTTCGGCGATACAAAACTATGTCCGGATCCAATTCATTAACTAACCTTAAAGCATAGAAACTGTAGAAATTTACACTGTATGTTTTCTAAATTAGTTATGTACACTGCATATCTTCCTATGAGGAGTACTGTAGGCGCGGGATAATAAAGACGTTATAGAAAAAAATCATGCATGGTACTAAGACAGGCAAAATTTTTACCATTTCTGATTTAAGCCCAAGATTTCTATAAGCGACTTTTTATATTACACTAATATGTTAGTATATCATCGAATATTTTTCCAAGATCTTTTATAAAGCTAGGGTGAGCTAAGTACTCATTATTTTTCTGATAAGCAAAGACTACAGATTGACATCACGTTACATTTCTTGATGTTGAAAGGTTAATTATTTGCAATAGGTATTATTATTATTATGAGTTAGCAAGTTGATAAGACGAATCTTAAATTCTGCGCCTAGATGGCGCTAGCGACTACTGTGGTTATCTAGTGTTGTTAAGTATATTCAGTAAGTGTAAAATGTCAGTTTGTTTTATATGAGATGGTCCGAATGAAGTAGTTCTTGAACGTCTTATCTTAAATTGTATTGAAGTGGGTCCATCCACTAAAACAGCATTGTACTAAAATTATGATTAACAATAAGCTGTTTTTGGCGAATTGGGTGACGTTATTTAACTGAAAATAAGTATAAGTTGTACATAAATAAATACTATAGGATTGTTAAAGAATATTTTTGGTTAAAATTTGCTTACTTGGGAGATCTCTCTTCGCTTGGCGCGTTACCAAAAAATAAACAATAGAGCAAAATTATCATTAAGCTATTGTTAAAATTATATTATAGAAAATATCATTTTCAATTGAAATGAACTACTTTTTCCAATAGATGATGTAGGAAAGATTTTTAACTACATTACGTAGGATGTGTTTTTCATAAATTTTTGCACAATTATTTGAACATTTTTAAAAGTGCATACTTCGGCACGATGATTTCTTTTATTATAATATTGTGTATACTTTAAGCCATTTTTTGCATATTTGTAGGAAGCTGGGACTGCGAGGTTTTTTTGTAAAGTTTAGCTGAAGTTGGAAATGAACGTCCCTTTATCCGATAAACCATACACGAAATGACTATAGATAATTATCTATAGTCAATTATAATTGAAGACCAATTTGCTTAAAAATATATAAAATAAAAACTACATACCTAAAGTGATTTCTCACAATTATTACACAGAAATTTTTCACAGTGATATGTCTCTTACAGCTCATCGAACTCGAGGTATTAAATGCACGTTTAACACAATGAATACATGCGATGAAGTGATCATGTTTGCGAGGTTGTAGGGCGAAGCTGTCTTTACCTAGGTGCCTGAAATTCTGGCAAAAGATGGTCTGACTTTTCTTTAACCCATTCAGTAGTATTTGCGAAGGGTACGAGAACTTTTATAAAATTGTAATTTGTTCCACTTTTTCGTGATTCCGTAACCACTGTGCAACTCTCAAAACGTCCGGCGTCCGTTCGTTCGTCTTGTTCTTTAATACAGTCGGTCAGTAAATAAAAATTTCTTACTTATTTACATTTTAAAAAATGCATCATTCTTTGTTTTATAATTGAACAGAGAATGTCTAAAATTAACATTATTTACAAAAAAAACTGCGAAGATTATCCTATTGAATGTGCCACAATTACATAAAATGTTCAATAAATTAGCGAAGAGCATAATGTTTAGTTTCCATATTCTTTGGCATAAGGAGAACCTCAACCAGACCGCGTAATTATAAACAATGAAATTAACGATAATCTTGACAGGTGTTCCCAGAATGTTAACTACACATCTCCCTTTCACGTTGTTTATTTCTCATTTCTATTTAAAATCATTTGTAGTGTTTTACAGAGTAGTAGTAGACAGCATCAAGGTGTGTTTATTTAAAGTACATTTTATTTGTGTGATGAGGATCAATGCCAAGAAGTATTTAAAAGTCACCACCTGTGTAAGAGTGAGGTGCAGAGTGTTATTCATATGTATTGCACTTGGATGTGAATCTATTATTTTTTTATATTGGTAAAAATAAGTATGGTCCGTACGATTATTTTTGGGCGATGAATAATACTTGGGATTCGGTCGGTCGAAAAGCGTCCATTGAAAAATGGTGAACTTAAAGCATAAAGCAGATCTAGTAGTCTTTAAAAAAATGGTTTTCTTCTGTTTTCGTTTTGGCACCACCATTTTTGTCTGCCAATGCAATTACATTACTAATACAACTGTGGCATACGTTTTTAAGCAAAGGGCATGAAATTACAAATTTATCAGGCCTAGTATAATATCTTGCAGATTAACAGTTTCTGCCTCTGGAAAAGCATCAACCGATATACAGGGTGTAATTAGTTTCATGTCATTAAAAAAAACTGGTGGTAGGGAACCCTAGAGGGAAAAGTCATAAAGGTTTTTTGTTTGTCTAGTCGGTCCCCATTACCAGTTTTTTTTAGTGACATCAGTATGAAACTTATTACACCCTGTATAAGGGGAGGTACGGTGCCGGTTTCAGTGGCGAGATCTTGATCGACAAAATTACGGCACACCGGGCGAGTCCGTCACTTAGATGGGTGACCGTATCTCTTATCGCCGTCTTGGTTAAGTGGTGGAATAACATTAGCTAAACTTCGTCAGGACGTTAATGTAAATAAGCCGATTAAAAATAAATTCAATATGTATGCCAATCGTATTTTCCTAATTATTAAGTGGTAATTAATTACAGGGGTCTCACCGTAAACTTTCAGATTTTTTAAATGATTTTATGACATTTTTCAATCAGATTTTATGGCGATTTTAGGACATAGGTATTTTATAATTTCATATTTATTGCACTTTAAATACAACCTAAAACTTAAAGCTAAGTAACGAAATAAAGACTTCTAATAATAATTCATAAATCACTTCCTCACTTCGTTTTAAATCTTCTTGCATCGCGTTCCTGTTGTTGCATGAGCTTCATATAGGCTCTTCGAGCTCCTTTTTTACCTTTTCTGCTTTTTCTAAACCCATGCTAATCATAGAGTGTGCTTCCATGATCCGATTTCTATTCAAAGATTTACATTTGTTGTTAAATAGCTGGGAAAGATTTTCATTACCTTCTTTGGTAACAGCTGCGGCTACTAAAGTTCTGCCTCTTTTTGGACTATTTATATTTTCTACTGGAATTTTTCACCAACTCCATTAGCCTCGATGTAACTTTGAACTCTATGATGCCCTCTGAGCATTTAAGTTGATCTGTTATAAATCGCAGAGAAATAAGAATGTCCTCAGAAAGGATGGTACTGTCATCCAATACAAACTTATTAAAACTAAAACCTCTCTTGGGCATTACCGTGACTTATACTAAAAATCGTAAAAACCAATTTGTACAAAAAGCATTAAACACGAATTTTCCATCTATATCTTGAATTTTCGAAACTTTATTCCAGAATAAATCTATTCGAATAAAATGTTTGGTTTCGTTATCTCGATGCCACGATTCATCAATTGACTCGATTTGAAATGTGTGCCATTGATTGAAAATTTGGTCCGCGAACTGATCTGGCGATACCTCTTGGGTAAGCTTGAAAGTTGCATTTTCAAGTATAAGTGCCAAACGCCTTATAGCAGTAGTACTCTTATCACAGTCTAAGCTTAGGAAGAGGATAAAGATACTGCACGTCTTTTATTAACATAATTTTCTGTGATGTGCTTCCTGAACTTATTTTTAGTCGGTCTATGTGACCCTTAGAATTTGAATGACTTCTCACCTGACACAGCCCACTTCCATCAATCTTAAATTCTCTAGTGCACATTTTACAATGGGTACTTGTCAGAGTTTACTGGACCGACCCAAGAAAATTTCTGGAGCCAATTTTCGTTCAAACTTGTGGGGCAACTCATTGTTACATTATTCTGTAAATATAATTGTGTAAAATGTGTACGAAAATTGAGGAAAACTGATTTTTCTACCTGATAAAAAAGGTTATGTTTACCAAACCAGGCTTTTATTTAATATATGAGTTCGATTTGCCTCTCCTTTTAATGCACTTTAAAACCGCATCTTGCCTCTGTATTGTTGATGTACACTTGATTATAGTATTTATTGCCGGGTAGCCACTTTGCATTAGTACTGACACTCATTAAAATCACTAAAATTTCGGAATATGATTTTTAAAAAAGGCACACATATGTAAAATTGGTTATTTTATGACATTTTATGGTACTTAATCTTATTTTATGACCTTTTTATGACGACATTGTTAATTTTAGGATTTTTATGATTTTAGGACACTTTGAGACCCCTGTAATTGATACAAAAATTAGCTTGTTATAAATTTATCATAGACAGTGAAATATCTCGCAGGTTAACAGTTCCTGCCTCTGGAAACCCACCAACCGATACGTATCCCAATCGTATTTTTGTACTCATTGTGTGATATGACAAGTAAAGAAATATCAGCTTTATACAAATATTTCCTCCAACCATGAAAAACATGTCGAGTTTCACGAGCCATCTAGTGAAGTTTCTGCCACTAAAAAATTTCTCATTTACTTTTTTTCTGCCAAGCTCTAGGGAACAGAATTAATAATGTCACTAGCTATGACAAATTTGTCAGGTGATTGTACGCTGTCTCATGCACTATTTACAGAACAGCGAATTTCAAATCACAAAGAACCACAATTAACATTACAATTATTGCACACTAGCCACACATGACAAAATGCAGTTAAAGTAAACTTCATATTTCTAAGTCAGATGAAAAATTCCAAAGCTCTGCCGTCTATTACCACTAGGATAGAGCGGGGCATGGATTAAAATAAGAAATTAAGGGAAACTCGCCAGTATCGGTTATAATTTCTAATATTACGCCACTCACTCCTAAAATATTTTATGATCTAACGGTCACTACTGTTTACTTAATTTTTTACACACATACATAATGCTGTAAAAGGGCAAGCAGAACGGCACAGGTATTAAGCAGAGACGGACCACAGTCTTCAGCGATATTTCGAACGAGTGTTATATTTAGAATATATAGGTTATGTGCTTCATACAATAATATAGTGTGTGGTTCAGTGTTTACATTTTATTTTGATTGTGAGTGGCTAGAATGTATAATACTTTAACAGATAAATGAAATTGCTCTTTGTTTAAGCGTATTTTATGTAGTTGTGTAAAAATATTCCGGCGGATGGTGAAATATTCGAGTGTTTTCCGTTTTTTTAGTGGCTGTGGTAAAATAATATTGTGATAATGTTCAGGCCTTGGGAAGATCCTCAACCTAGCACCAGCAGAGAATTTAACGAAGATATGGGAAATGGGAATGGCTTGCAAATTACAGAGAAAAGTTCTAAACAATATTTATGCGAACATACTAAAAAACTAGTTTTAAACGTTTATAAAAATATAAAAGAAAGTGAAGGTGAAAAAGAAGCCGTGGAAAAAACGGCCTACTTAACAGAAATTTCAGAACGGTCTATCTATAGAATAATTAAAGATGTGGTACCTAATCGAAAAGTTACATCGGATAAAGGAGCAGCACGAACATTAGATTCGTCTATGGTGAAATTGTTAAGAGATTTAATTTATAGCAAGTATGTAGAAAATGAGGTACCAACGGTGGAATCAATACGTATGGAACTGGAAACAAATGATGCAGTGGATAATAAATATAGAATTTAGGTTCAAGATTATTAATAAAATGGCAGGTAGGACAAAAGAATATTTGGTATAATGTTAATTTAGACTAATAAAATTCATCAATGCTCCACCAATATATAAAATATTATTCCTATCTTAACACAAGCAAAACATAATAATTTTTTTAAATTTATCATTATCACTGTAACAAATAACTATTTATTTATCAACCATACATTAAATTAATTAGATTGTAACTCACGGCATAATTATTTTAAGTACGGTCCTGAGCCGCAATAAATTACGTCGGCTTTGACACTTTTATGGCCGAGTTTTATCTCTTTTTTTTTTGGGTGTCTCGCCACGTCTCGCGCCGTGTCCCCTCCTTTGTCGGGAATTTTTTATTTGACTTAGAAATATGAAGTTCACTTTAAATGGGTACTCATAAACTGATTATTTCTTAAACAAAATGTAAGAGACCCTTTTTGTATTAGAAACTTAAAATTTTCAAGTTCTGATCATAAATAAATACAAAAGTGACACACCCAAAAACAGGGCAAAATTATACTTGTTTAAATTTGTTTTGTTTTTGTTTACTATCTCACCTTGATTGTGAAACAGACCATAATGGGTGATTTACCGCTATGATCGAAAATGGTCTATCTTACATTTCTTTTGGATCGCCTTGTATGATCCCAACTAACACAATTGCCGGTATCCACTTTATCGGATCGATTCGTTCTTAAGTGCGTTCGTCTACTTGCTTATAACTTAAATTCATATGCAACGATCGCACACTAGTTTGCTATTATGCTATAACTATTTAAGGATATTGTCACTGTCTATAAATAAAATTGTTATTCAATGTAATAATTCTTTCTGGAACATTTTGGAATGTCTTAATTGTCTTATTTTTTAGTCATATTGCATCAGACTTTAATTCACTAATTTAGTATATTGAGGCAGGCATTTTTGTTCAAGATCTAATTGTGTTATTTCATCAAGATTGTAGTGTACGAGGTCGGGAGCAAGGCGACATGTACAGAGGCCAAGCTTATGTGTATGAACTTGGAGCAACATGTAAGGGCTATATGTAGCGTGTGTGGGCTCTTAACCCTTTTTAGCCCTTTGTAATATTTTCATTATCTTCAGTTGTGCTATATATTATTATATTTTTCTCAGATACTCTCTTGCTTTTGACCCACTTCCGGTGTATCAAGAGAGTTTAAAGGCTCCCTCACGATTCTTATGGAAAACTGGCTTCACGTGAAACTGTCTAAATTGATATGTTCTAGATCATGTTTGAAAGTTTCAATGTTCATGAAAATGAACGATTTTTTATATATTGTTTTTAAAAATTAGATAACTTCCATCATTTTACACAATCAAAAACTGTTTACTTTAAACAATAATTATAATATTAATTACAATCTTTATTTAGCACAAACAGTTATTACATGTAGATGTAGTATACTAAAAAACATATTTACAGTTATCACTACTTATTACAAAAAAGAAATATATTTTTATTATACCGGGTGGACTATTAATAATAGGCCATAGTGCAGAGGTAGATTTTTTGGGCCAAAATATGAGGATATAATCAAATATGCTTTAGCAAAATGTTGCTGTGGAAAAGGGTGTCAATTCAAATTATTTTTTCGTCCTTTTGCAATATCTCAGCAGCCTCTTGACTGATCTTCGCCAAATTTGCTAGAGGAACTTTCTGTGTTCTAAGAAACAATAATTTATGTATTACATCACGTTAGATCGTAGAGGGCACCGCAGGACCTGTATCTGATGATGACTTTTTTTCATATTTTTTTGACGAAACGTTGTGGTACTTCTGAGCTGAAAATCTGATGAGGACGTCATTTCCACGTATAAAAGGTGCACTTGGTAGAACTTGATAACTCCAACCGTTCTCGAGGAAATTGCCGTTAAACATTTGAATAATTTTTTGAAAGACAAATTCAAATTTAATGAAATAAAGTGTATTTATTGAAAAGTGTGCTTTGGTTAAGTTTTAGTTCTGTCATGTACGTCATTTAATCATTTTATTTTGTTCTTATGGTCCTCGAGCTAATTTCTTTAATTTATTTATTTAAAATTCCTCGACATAATAATTTTTTAAATAGGGAAATGAGGGATATGATATGTGGTTACGTACTAAAAAAATTTAGCCGACATGTTGCGGCGAGGAGATACTCATTTCAATATCCAAATAGAATACAGTCAGACCATAAGATTTTTAAAGATCTGTTTCGTCGTTTGGGAGAAACAGGTTCATTTCGTCATAAAAATGATGTAGGACGACCAAAATGAATTACTCCAGATCAAGAACTAGAAATTTTAGTCCGTGTGGATGAAGATCTTCAAGTCAGATCAAGTCGTTCATCAGCGGCAACAGGGGTGAGTAAACAATATGTTCTAAGAGTCTTATGCAAAAAATGCTTCTACCCATATCACTTCACTCCTGTACAAAACGTACTTCGAAGGGATCTTCCACAAAGGCTACAATTTTGTCATTTTGTTCTAAATAAACACAACAGAGATCGAAATTTTGTTAAGAACGTTTTATTTACGACGAAGCAACTTTTACTCGCCGAGGCGTTTTTAACTGGAGAAGTAGAAAATCCTCATGCCGTTAAAGAAAGGCATTTTCAGCACGAATTTAATATTAACGTTTGGCGTGGTATTATCGGCGATCAGTTATTGGGACCATTTGTTCTTCCTCCAAATTTAAATGGACAGTCTTATCTGTTTTTTCTTCAAAATACTCTTGCTGATATATTACATGCTTTCATGCTAGACGTACGGAACAGAATGTGATTTATGCAAGATGGAGGTCCCCCTCATTTCTCCATTGAAGTGAGGAATTATCTTGATGAGACTTTCCCATTCAGATAGGTCGGTCGAGGAAGTTTGCTTGGCCACCAATCCTTTGAATCATTATGTATGGGGACATATGAAGTCCTTAGTCTATGCACATACTATCGAAAAACCGTGGGACAAAATACAACACGCAGGCAATTTCATTGGATGACAGGGAAATGTATATTTCAATGTAAGAAAATCTTTTATGAAAAGAATTGGAAAAGGCATAGCAGTAGGTGGAGACCATATCGAAAATTTACTCTAAGTTGCAGTAATGGGGTTTTTGCATGGAGGGAAAGTTTATACAATAAATACTAATGTCATTAAATCAACTTTTATGTTATTCTTTGGTCTTCTAATAATATTAGACCCTTATTTTACACAATATTTTGATTTATGTATTTATCTCAATACCATAAAAATACTCCATTAGTTCATAAGAAAATGAGAAAGAGTTTACGTTGTTATTACGATTTTGTTTTCTTTTACGTTTTGTACTTTTTCAATAAGTACACTTTATTTCATTAATTTTGAATTTGTCTTTCAAAAAATTATTCAACTGTTTAACGGCAATTTCCTCGAAAACGGTTGGAGTTATCAAGTTTTACCAAGTGTACCTTTTATATGTGGAAATGACGGCCTCATCAGATTTTCTGGCCAGAAGTACCACAACGTTTCGTCCAAAAAATATGTAACATTATGTATTACAAATAAGTAACTTACAACATGCCTATCAGTTGATATAAAATAGTAAAACAATATTTACAATAATTAGAAAGTTATTATTATCGAAATTGTCGGTCGGCGCGTATGGCATCGCTGCTGTTATGAACTATTAGAATAATGCATTTAAATTATTTTTGATTTCGATTTTGGATCCGCCATCTTGAATTTCTTACTGGAACTTAAAACAGACGATTTGAATTTAAAAATAGTATTCAGTAATATTTGAAACTTGTCAGCATTAACTTTAACGGAAATATTTTTCTTTGTCATTTCTTAGCATTTTGTAGCCATCATATTGATTCGGTCATCTTGTAGGTTGGTTTACAACAATTTTGAAATCAGATTCGTTATCAGCGACCTCGAAAACCCCCGAGTAGCAAGATTAATGAACAAATGTGGAACCTTAAATGCTGACTTTCTCAGCGATCACAGACTGTCTTACTATTTTATAACTATTCCTCATTTTAAAAATACTCAGAAATTTATTACTTATAGAAATTTCAAGCAATTTGACCAAGAGCTCTTTTTTTTACGATCTAAACCAGGTGCCCTGGGATAACTTATTCTAGTCAATAATATTGAGTACAAAGTATCTCTGTTAACAAACTACATCACAGAACTATTTAACATTCATGCACCGATGAAAACAGTGAGAGTAAACAAACCCCCAACGCCTTGGCTAACCTACCCCTTAAAGCTAATCTTAAAAGAAAAGGGCAAAGCACTATCTGCTTACAACAAAAACAAGACACAAGAAAACTGGGAAGGTTATAAAAATATTCGTAATTTCGCGTTAGCATCGGCTCGGAGAGGAAAAGTCGCGTATTTAAGTTCGTTACAAAATCAAACTTCTTATCGCGAGTTTTGGAAACGACTACAACAACTAAATATTCGATTGAAACGTGACAACATCATACCTCCTAATTTACAGAATGCTGCAGATATTAACGACTTTCTTAGTGTATTCTGCAAGAACGATAACTGCAATAAAACAATAAACTTCTATGCTAACACCAAATTTAAAGATAATTTACTGTTCATCTTCACACTTGTTACTACCGATACCGTTTATAATGCTATCAAGAGTATAAAGTCGAACACTGCCGGAAAAGCTAAAATAACTCTAAACATGGTAAAATTATGCATCCCAATAATCTTAAAGCATATCACTCATATTATTAACTGCTGTCTTGAACAGGGTTACTTTCCTACAGAATGGAAAGATGCAATTATTTGTCCAATACCAAAAACAGCAAATCCTGCAACCGTGGAGGATCTGAGGCCTATCAGCTTGTTGCCAATTCTTTCCAAAATACTAGAAAGAATAGTTCACGACCAGATTACCGAATATCTATTACTGCATAACTTATACCCATTACATCAATCGGGATTTCGTAAAGCACAACACCACTACTGCTTTGTTGAACCTTAGTGATAATATCATCAGCGCACTAGACAAACGTATGGCAGCTATTCTTGTATCCCTAGACTACTCCAAGGCATTTGTCACCATTGATCACACGCTTCTTTGTGCAAAACTAAATTACTATGGTTTCGACGCGATATCCCTGCGGTTTTTTAATTCTTATTTGAGCGAACGTCGCCAATGCGTATCAGTCGCAGGAAATATATCTGATCTTAAAATTATCTCGTCAGGTGTTCCTCAAGGGTCCATTCTCGGTCATCTTTTGTTTCTTGTATATGCAGCAGATATATTTAATATAGTAACTAGTTCGCATGTGCAAGCATATGCTGACGATACCCAACTCCTCACTGTTTTGAGCCATCTAATGCAGCTATTGCCACTAATTTGATCAGCCAAGATTTAGACAACATCTACCAATATTCGCATTAAAATAACCTTAAAATTAACCCTACCAAATCAGTTGTTATTCTATTTTGCTCAGAACATACTCGAGATCACTTAAAGGCTTCTATTCAACTAAATATTAATCAAGAAAATTTGTCATTTTCTACTCATGCCAAAAATCTTGGGGTAATAATAGACGAAAAATTACGTTTTATACAGCACATAAAAATTCTTTTACAAAAATTTTACTCCCGGCTAAAAGTACTGTATGTAAACAGGCATATCTTGAACTTTAAACAACGTAAAAAACTTTGTGAAACTTTAGTCATGCCTGTATTCAATTATTGCAATTTTATGTATTTTCACTGCCTGGATCAAGCTACAAAAAACCGACTATAAGTTTTGCAAAACTGTTGTTGTCGTTTTATTTACAACTTAAGAAAATTTGATCATGTTTCAAGCAAATGTGTTAGAAATGCGTTGGTTAAAAATGGAACAACTCGTTAAATTTCACTATGCAGCTTTCTTATTTTTTTTTTATTAAAATATTCTATTCCAAGGTACTTGAGAGACAAGTTAATTTTCAGATCGTCAGTATATACTGTAAACATCAGACATCGGTACGTGCTAACAGTGCCACAACATCGTACAGCCCTCTTCCAACGTAGCTTTTCTTACACATCCGCAGCCTTATATAACTCTATTGATCCCATATATAAAAATCTATCGACAGTTAAAAAATCAAAGCCTGGTTCATTAATTCCAACAAAAACTAGAATATATTCTTGGTCACCATTTTGCACTGTGTTTATGATTGATTCTTTTATTTAGTTATTTTGAGTAATTAATTTTTTAGTATATCTATAAATATATTTTATAAAGTGTATACCGTCCCCCTATTACATTGGATTATTGTAATATTGTGTTGTATTTTTGTATTTTAATGTTTTCTTTTTTACGTAATTAGTTAGGTAAGTGATTTATAAGGTTAAGTGTAAGAATAGCCACATGGCTAAACTTCGCCTTGTAAATTGCTGTTTGTAATGTACTTGTAAATGTACATCTACACTCTTTGAATAAAGCCGTTTATTATTATTATTATTTTTGTTAAAAATCAGTCACCCTTCTCTGTGGCTCCGACCCTCACCGAGGGGAGCTGGTAGTACCGGTAGCCACTCCCCAAACCGTGCGGTAAGTGACTACTGGGTCCGGGAATCGTGTGCCCTGAGTAGACGTAGCGAACCGAGGATGACGGCCTTCTGCATCCTACCGGCTAAGATCTCTGCCGAGTTTCGGCATGCCGGTATGATCTTCAATTCCGAAAGCAGTGTGTGCCTCGTTCCACCTAGGGCTCCTATGATCAGTACCACCAACTTAACATTATGGTCTGGGTAAAGTCTGCGGAGTTCGAAGAGCAAATCCCGATATTTTGTCCGTTTTTCCTCCTCCTTCAAGACAATGTTGTTTTCCGCGGTAGCCGAGAACTCCACGACAAAACATTGTCTTGAGTTGGTGATCGAACCTACTACGTCAGGCTTGTTGGCTTGTATTTGCCTGACGGTGGGAAACGAGTAGTTCCTTATTATTATTATTTTTTTCTCCCTCAAAGCCAGTCGTCCTTCTCTCTGTCTCCGATGCAACCAGAGAGGGTATGCTGGTAGTACCAGTAACCACTCTCTACGCCGTAGAGTCAGTGATTACTGAGCCCGCGATCGTGTGCTCTTATTATTATTTATGTAAATTGGTTAAATAAAAAAAAATGTCTGTAAGATTTTTATAAAACATGGCCATTTAGACGCATTTACCGTCTTCAGATTTTCATATTTCAAAAATCGGCGATGACAGACATCTTCGTAAATTAATCACGAATATTTGGGAAAAAATAATATCCCAATCGGTTGCAAAATAGGAGCTCTACACAATTTTGAACGAAAAAACTTTTTTCTGGACCACTGTGGGTCGGTACTACTAAAAAAGGCTTGTCATTTTTTTATGTAATATTCTTGTATAACTTCTTGTCATTTTTTGGACGACTGAGATAAATCTAACATTTCGCCTTGTAAATACAACAATTAATTGTATGCGTTTTCTTGCAAATTCGGCAGTTTATTAAAACTAGGTAATTGTCTAATCGCGAAATTTAATGCATGCCTTCATGGAATGCTGAGCTGGTTGAAATAATCACGCCACATTCAAGTAAAAGAAATTTTAGCCGTTATTGGTTGTTGGCTCCTTATCGATTTCTTACCCAGTTTGTAGACGTTTATAGACTTTATTCCTTTATCTTGGCACGCTAGGCTCTTTGATTTTATTATTCCATGCACCGAACGAATTTTATTGCGGGAGCATTTCGTTCTGTAGTGCTTAATGCGGACATAAATATTTAATAACATTTAATAATTGCTCCACTACATTCATAATAGTCGAGATTATCGTGGAGACTTGGCAATGGACAAATTTTATGTCTTGCTGTAAACTTGAAAAAATCATAACACATGATATATTTGCCTACAAGAAAATAAAAATGCATTTTCAAACAGCGGTTTTCCCAAAAATAGGTCTCTCGGTAGGTATCAAACAAGGTTCTTTTATTTAATTACTTCCACATCCACGTAGTGGATTAGAAGTAGGTATAGTAATCGTAAAAAAATTTCTAATTCTTCTTCTCTTGAAATAGGTTCAGAATGTCATGAAACGTCGAGATTTAAATTTGAGCGAAAAAAAAAATTTCTGTCTGTCTGTACTTTTTTTTGTCCGCACGTTTTCTCCGGAACGGTTTAAGATATTGACTTGAAATTTTGTACACGTATATATTATAGAGTCGGGTACAATTTAAGCTGACTTGTCATGGCCGCTAAAACGTCTGAACTAAGATTTTATTTCATGCATAAGAAATGCCAGTAGTTCTCAAACAGTTCTCTCCTGTAACAGCAATGATGTCGCTAAATAATAGGAAAAATGTTATCATAAAATGTTAAAATTATTAGTTTAGTCATGTTAGTGGAATTCTGATTATACAGTGTCAGCCACAAAGTTGGCTACATATGATAAAGAATTGTATTATTGACATTTCTAAAAAACTCTATTGGAGGTTCGTGCCCGACAACAAAAAATTACATTTTGACACATGTCATGTGATCAGCGGTTCGGCAGGACTGTACAAAATAGTTGCGGTGGTACCGAAAAATTGGTCAAATTTTTAAGATATCGAAAAATGTTATTAAGAAAAAGTGCATAGAACACAGCACGGACCCCATATATTTTGAAGCAGATATGAGGAAAATAAAAAAAGTGCAAATTTTACCCCTACCATTAATTACTGTATGAAAAATCATAAATTCTTGTGTTTATTTCACAAATATTTGATTAGTTTTGACAGAAACTTTATGTATTTTAGTTAAATAAAGGTATTTGCATGTAAAAAAAGAAATGAACCCCCAATGTAGTATTTTTTAGAAATTTCAATAATACAAATTTTTCCCATATGTGGCCAATTTTATGGCGGACACTGGAGGTATATAGACTCGGGCACAAATGAAACAACAAAAAATGAATTGCCCAATTCAGTCAATAACGATGACTTATCAGAAAAAGAAATCAAAGGCTAATATTGTCACAGTCCAGCAAGAACCACGGGGAGGTATGGGCATTTCTTACCAGGAAAGGATCATAGTGTTAGTAGGGGAAATGATGTTAGTAAAAATAAAATATTTCACGTAATAAAAAAAATCGGAAATCTCTGAGAACGAAAATAAATTATTTTTCTTTTAGCGGTAATAAATAAATATTCTAATTGACAAAATACGTATTAAAAATATTAACAATAATTTTAAAACTAATAAATTAAAACAATTCTGAAAGAACAACGCAACGTTTTCATAAACACTAAAACACTTGAACACTATGAGACATTTTCTTTATAGGATTTTGCAAACAGTGGAAAGAAAAGCTATCTATGAGAACTAAAGGAAAAACTATATGTAAAAATATTAATGAAATCTTTGCATTCTTTCGATAACCTGACTTCTGGTTATGCTAACAAGTAAAAATTCTGATTTGCCATTCTCATTTTAACACTAGCATCCAACCTAGTCCCCTACAGCTAAGCGCGCTAAACTAGTATCTAGATGATCCCCTACGATATGTATATTCAGTTAAAAATGAGAACAAAGGCCTGAAATTAATTTATTTACGTACCTTGTCTTTAAAAAATTTTTCATTCTAATGAATTACATTTTCATAAAATCTCATTCAGTTTCTTGGAAATGCTTAGCCTTTGAAACGTTTTTCGTCCTTATTGTGGACTCATCAGAAAAGCCTAAAACCACTCATAATGATGAGTCCACAATAAGGACGAAAAACGTTTCAAATGCTAAGCATTTCCAAGAAACTGAATGAGATTTTATGAAAATGTAATTCATTAGAATGAACAATTTTTTAAAGACAAGGTACGTAAATAAATTAATTTTAGGCCTTTGTTCTCATTTTTAATTGAATTTACATATCGTAGGGGATCATGCAGATACTAGTTTAGACTGCTTAGCCGTAGGGGACTAGGTTGGATGCTAGTGTTAAAATGAGAATGGCAAATCAGAATTTTTACTTGTTAGCATAACCAGAAGTCAGGTTATCGAAAGAATGCAAAGATTTCATTAATATTTTTATATATAGTTTTTCCTTTAGTTCTCATAGATAGCTTTTCTTTCCACTGTTTGCAAAATCCTATAAAGAAAATGTCTCATTACTATAAGCAAACAAATAATAAATAATTCCCTTTTAAACACTTGAACACTACACTTGAATACTACACTTGAACAATTTACGACACGTTTTCATAAACAATACAACACTACACTTGAACAATTCATCTACTCGATGCAAGTTTCACCATTCGTGTATTAATACATAACGTGAGAAAGTCGATTTTATTAGAGATAAACACGCGCTAGTAGTAATAAAAGACACATTTTTGGGGAAAATAAAATTTTAACAATACTCGCGGCGCGGTTTAATAAAATAGAAATTTTAGAAAGAAAATTATTAACTTTTAATAGAGCTTAATCAAATAAAAAAAAAAAACGTTAAAGTGAGGATCAAACTCGCAACCACCCCATTTACATGTATTGCTGCTCGAAAATACACTTTTCACCACCATATCTTTTATTCTTTACCTATCTCTTTCCCTCTCTTTTTATCATCTATTGGTCTTTTTTGTATTTTTGTCACTTTTGTTATTATTTCCTTTTTTTCTCTTCCTTTCCAAACCAAAACTTCCTAACGGCGGGCACACCGTTGGGACCCACATTGCCTCGAACGGCGCTGAGCGACGTGTTTATACGGTTGGCTCCAGTTCTCGACCGGGGAGGCAATGTTTTTAATACCAAAATGATTAATACATTTCTTGTGATGATGATTGTATCGTACCGATTGAGCTACGCGATCCTATGCTCATTATATTCTAAAACGTATAATATGTACATACTAAAAAATTGTAAGACTTAGTGGTTTAACATTGTTCGTTTGACGGATGAATATCCACTATTTACCACTAAAAATAACTTAAATATTTCATATAAAGTCGTTTTTCATATTTAAATTGGTGTTAGCTCACGGGAATAAATAATATTCGTCGCCAAATCACACAGTTTGAGAATCGCTGAGCTTAGGACTATGTGTTTCACTCCTCAGTGTACATTTCATATTTCCGTCTAAAAAGAAGTGGGAAAGAATCTTGGCAGACATACATTGACAATGTCTTTAGGCTATTGCTCTAAGTTTGTGCAAGAGATAGTGAAGACGTATGCGCAACATTAATTCATACATCGGTCATTTTAAACTCGACCCGACTCTATAACAAGATCTGGAACTGGTTTGTTTTTTGAGCATATCCGGTGAAGGCCTGAGGGAGGGAGGTAAATAGGAGGAAATACTAAGAGCGAACAACAATTCTTATTTGTAAAATTACACATTTGACAAATGCATCAATGTCATGTGTTAATCGCAATGTTTCATTACTTATTTTTTATTCGTGAAATAAATGGAATGTGCTTTATTTTGGACGGAAAAAACACTAAATGTCAAAACAAACAAATAACAACCTATTTGTGTTATTTGTAGAATGTCAAATTTGGTCTTTCAATACTTTTGAAAATTTATTGAAGAATAACCATAAACGTGCCGTCAAATATTATGACATCAGTTTATAAACTGGTCCATAGGCTTTTTAAAAGTTTACTATCATTTACCAGAAAATAATATACAGTGTGATGTTAATGACCCTATTAAAAAAATGGTGGTCGGTCCTGGAATTTTTCCAAAATCACTTAAGCTATTCATTAACCTAAAAGAGTATACTATGTATATTCCAAATTTTATCTAAATATGTTCAGTCATTTTAAAAATATGGCGGACTGAAGTTCTGGTCAAAAACCATTAAACACACCTCAAAAACAGTTCACATTCAATGGTAAGTATATGTGTGTTTTGAACTAAGCTGAGTGTGCTCTACTCTCCACTGGAGTATGTCCGTATAAATCTGGGACACCCTGTACACTATTTTATAGTAATTGATAGGCATTATGTAAATAATTTATTTATAATACATTATTTATTTATAGTAAATAATGTTAGTTTAATGAACAACTCCGTAAATCATTCAAAGAAAGTAAATATAAATATCACTTAACCTACAGCCATGCAACCGGCAGAAATCAAATCGGGCAGAAGGCCTGCAATGGTGAGCCAGGTAAACAATCGACTCGTTCCACTTCAAGCAAGTGCATAACATATTCGCTAAACTATATTTTTATACGGATATCGTTTGCAATATTCAAGTACGCGCCAGTACGCGGTCTCATATGTTATTCTATCACGAATAGGCTTTGTAATAACTTATCCTGGTAGTAATGCTTTAGACTGAATTTTCAAATTAGTACTAGAAATACTATAGTAATATTTGCATATAATTTTTCTACGACCAGGTGGCGCATATTAACCGTTTGAAATGAATATTTTTTGGGTCACGCCAGTTGTGAAGTAATTCCATACGATGAGTAAGATTAAATCAAATAGCGATATATTTTATATTTCGCCCTCCGCAACTGCAGACTATTTGTCTGGTTTGTGTCCAAATTGTCCCGGGTTTCGCGAGGTGTTCCAACATACTTTCCTACGTATTTGCTTTAAGTTGGGGTCGGTGGCTCGCATCGCCGCCCTTTCTTGACATAATGTCCGTCATCGTGTTTCATTACGCAAGGGACAATATCAATTCACTATTACATACGAACCCTTTATTGCCGCTTTTCTTGTGTGGCGTTATATTTTATGGTATGATAAATTACTGAGATGACACTAATACGTACTTGAGAATTTTTAATATGCATTTTATTATAAGTCGTAAATCATAGAAAGACTGGAACAACATTTAAAATCACTTTTCATTCACGTATATGTACATCACAGGCGCGGCTCGAGGGAGTTCACCGTTTTTTCATATCCGCACTGAAAAACGATCACGGAAGGCGAATGCTTGTAATTCACGATGGAAAAAATATCGACGTTTATAGCTAAATGTAATGTATTCAAAGCTAGATCTTGATATAATATATGAACATTACTTCCTTTATTTTATTTAAAGTTCTTAAACCTAACATAAATCGTAGGGTGTGATTTCTTTTCAGGTTCTTTTTAGTAGTCCAGTCGATAAAGTAAAAAATATACCAGAAGCTCACAAAAAATGTTATCTGAGATTTTACTTCAGTAACTGTTAGTGGGAGGATTAAACATCACAAAACCACAAAAGTCAGTTCTGGGGGTGCCGCGCAACCCCCCCAAAAAACCACCCCTTCAGTGAAAAAAAGCCTTATTTTACTGATAACTCATTAACCGTTGAAGATATAAAAAAATTCTCATTATAAAAAAGAAAGTTTGACTAATTGCCTAAGAGAAAGTCCTCATGTAATTTTCTTGTATATGCCATGGTTTTCGAGAAAATCGATATTTAACTTCTGAAATCTCTATTAATCAACATGGATTTATGAAAGGGCGTTCAACAACAACAAATTTATTCTGTGTAACTCAATATATTTCTGAATCCTTAGATGAACATGGGCAGACAGATGTCATATATACCGATTTCTCCAAAGCGTTTGATAGACTTGATCACCAGTTGTTACTTAATAAATTAGAAAAAATCGGCTTCTCATATTCTTTGCTCCTTTTGTTTAAATCTTGTTTAATGAATAGGAGTCAGTACGTTGCATTCCCCAGGGATCTATTCTGGGGCCCTTGTTTTTTAACATATTTATTAACGACTTAGTGAACGAAATTAATTTGCCTCACCTTTTATATGCCGACGATCTAAACATTTTCACAGTAATTGATGAAATCGATGACTGTTTTCAACTTCAAACTTGCCTTGACAAAATAAACACCTGGTGTATAGTAAATAAATTATTCATGAATACCAGTAAATGTAACGTAATGTCCTTTTCTTTAAAAACATCACCTTTTATTTTTGATTACAGGTTAGATAATGTCATACTTCAAAGACCTATAACATTTCGCGACCTCGGCGTAACTTTTGATAGTAAATTATCCTTCACTGATCATATCGATACCATTGTTTCTGAAGCCTCCAAAGCCCTTGGATTCATCGTTCGTACTAGTCGAGAGTTCACTAATACTGATACTCTGAAAATTCTTTATCAATCCTTCGTCAGATCGAAACTTGAGTACGCATCGCTAATTTGGAGTTTCAGTTATGATGTTCACAAGAATAACTTGGAGGCAGTTCAACGTAGATTTCTTAAATTACTGTGGTTCAAATCCGACGGTACCTATCCAGTGATTGATTTTCCGCAAAGTAACTTGCTTGAAATATATTCTATGACTACTCTTGAGGATAGGCGTACGTACTTTTCTCAAGTATTTTTGTTTAAATTACTACAATGATTTTGACGCACCCGAAATAATTAGCAAAATTAATTTTCACGTTCCCAGATTAACCTCTCGTAATCACCAAGTTTTCTATTTACCTACGCCGCGTACCAACGTACTAAATAATTCACTTTTATATACGAGTTGCAGTACTTCTAACAAATTATGTAGCGACTTCGATATTTGTAATTTCAGCCCTAGTGACATAAAACAAAATGTTCTAAATTAAATAACCAGTGATTGTCTTTGTTTTTCTTAATTTACTTTGAATCACCTTGTGTATATATGTATACCTATATAGTTTTTATATTTAAACATTTTCCATGTTATTTTTCTCTTTCTCTTCGTATCATTAGTTATTCATAGTTCCTACATTTAAGTAAATTTTTTCTTCATTTTACTTTCTTTCTATGTTGTTGTATATCTTGTAATTAATGCTTTGTATGCCTTTATTCCTGTTCTGTAATTGGGTATATTACCTGTTGAACAGTGTATGCAATAAATAAATAACACCCACTTCCAGTGAGAAGGCATCTTGAAAAGAAAAAGGCAAGTAAACCTCCAAAAATTCCTAAAAGTGCATCGCAATGCACGCGAGCTTATCGACAACGAAAAAGAGCGTGTATCATAAAAGCAGCTGTTGGCAGTGGTGCTCATCCTAGAAATTTAAATAGTGACAGTGTAACAATATCAGGAACTAGTAACCAAGTCATGATGAATGCAAATATTTATTATAGTAATTTTAATTGTCATAAAAAAAACCGCTGCCTAAGGAATCACTACTTCCACATCCAGATTCTTCATCCAAGTCGTTTTAAAGGAAACATCTTGACGATATTTGCACTCTAGTATGTGGAAATTATTGGTCATAGAATTTTAATAATATTTGGGGCAGATGTCATAGAAAAGTTGGAGGAGTTGGTTTCTACCATATACGTTAAAAATGAAGTTTTTAGTTCACCCTACAATAAGTAGTCTACTATTCACCTCCCACCCCTTCAATGGAGGCATCTCAATCAGATGTCACTACAATACATACGTGTACTAATCTGAAGTGAATATCTCAATTTGATGTTATCAATCCCATTAATAATGAAGCGGAGGTGGTGGAGTTTGAAAAATATTGGAAAGAAATCTGAGGACTTGGTTTCTAGTATATACACCGAATCCCAAATTTCTGTACTCTTATCACCTTGATTTACTTATTTTCCCCTAGTCACTCCTATTAACCCTAACCCTTCTACGGAATCATCCCAAAATATAATCTAGTTCCAGATGTCATTATAATATATAAGTCTACCAAATTACAAGTGAATATCTCAATTTTATTTTATCAACCCCTTCAATAATGTAGTAAGGGTAGTGGAAGGGTTGAAAAATATTGTTAAAAAATTTGAGGTCTTGGCTTCCAGGACATATACCGAATTTCAAGTTTCTGTAGTCTTACCAGCTTGCTTTACTTATTTTCCCCTATTTACCCCTATTTAACCCCCAACCCTTCAACGGAATCATCTCAAAATATAATCTAGTTCCAGATGTCGTTATGATACATATGCGTACTAAATTTCATGTGAATATCTCAATTTTATTTAATCAACCCCTTGAATAATGGAGTAGGGGTGGTGGGGGGCTGAAATAAATTATCAAAAAATCTGGGGCCTTTGCCTCTTGTACATACACCGAATTTCAAATTTCTGTACTCATACCTGCTTGCTTTACTTATTTCCCCCTATTTACCCCTAAATAACCCCGAACCCTTCAAAGGAATCATCTCAAAGAATAATCTAGTTCCAGATGTCGTTATAATTCATACGTGTACCAAATTTCAAATGAATATCTCAATTTTATTTTATCAACCCTTGTAATAATGAAGTAGGGGTGGTGGGGGTTGAAAAATATTATAAATAATCTGAGACCTTGGCTTCTAGTATATACACCGAATTTAAAGTTTCTGTAGTCTTACCAGCTTGCTTTACTTATTTTCCTCTATTTACCCCCATTTAACCCCCAACCCTTCAACGGAATCATCTCAAATTATAATCTAGTTCCAGATGTCTTTATAATACATACGTGTACCAAATTTCAAATGAATATCTCAATTTTATTTAATCAACCCTTTTCATATTGGAGTAAGGGTGGTGGGGGTTGAAAAATATTACAAAAAAATCTGACGCTTTGGCTTCTAGTACATACACCGAATTTCAAGTTTCTGTGGTCTTACCAGCTTGCTTTACTTATTTTCCCCTATTTACCCCTATTTAACCCCCAACCCTTCAACGGAATC
Organism: Stenurella melanura; assembly: GCA_963583905.1. NCBI lineage: Eukaryota > Metazoa > Arthropoda > Insecta > Coleoptera > Cerambycidae > Stenurella > Stenurella melanura. Next base: position 6,854,771 of record OY757314.1, on the reverse strand, counting down.
ATCTCAAATTATAATCTAGTTCCAGATGTCGTCATAATACATACGTGTACCAAACTTCAAATGAATATCTCAATTTTATTTAATCAACCCTTTTCATATTGGAGTAGGGGTGGTGGGGGTTGAAAAATATTATAAAAAATTCTGACGCCTTGGCTTCTAGTACGTATACCGAATTTCAAGTTTCTGTACTCTTACCAGCTTGTTTTACTTATATTCCCCTATTTACCCCAAATGAACCCCCAACCCTTCAACAGAATCATCTCAAAATATATTCTAATTTCAGACGTCGTTATAATACATACGTGTACGAAATTTCAAATGAAAATTTCAACTTTATTTTATCAACCCCATTAATGGGGTAGGGGTGGTGGGGGGTTGAAAGATATTATAAAAAAATCTTAGGCCTTAACTTCTAGTACATACACCAAATTTCAAGTGTCTGTTCTCTTACAAGCTTGTTTTACTTATTTTTCCCTATTTTCCCCTATTTAACCCCCAACCCTTCACCGGATTTCCTCAAAAAACAATCCAGTTCCAGATCTTGTCATAATATATACGTGTACAAAATTTCAAGTCAATGTCTCAAACCGTTCCGGAGAAAACGTGCGGACAAAAAAAGTTACAGACAGACAGACCGACAGACAGACAGACCGACAGACAGACAGAAATTTTTTTTTCGCTCAAATTTAAAATCTCGACGTTTCATGACATTCTAAACCTATTTCACGAATAAAAATTTTTGAAAATTTTTTTGCGATTACTATACTTCCAATCCACTACGTGGATGTGGAAGTAATTGACCTTAACCAATGAAAGAACAATACAGAACAGTTGATCGAATGATAACAACTATAGACGGCGTGAGGCTGTCGGACTGGCTGTACAACAAAGTGAGTGCAACTAAAATATTACATGAAACACAAAATCTCTCAATAAGAATAGAAAACTGTATGTTTCGTATGATTGCGATGTGAGCACGTTAAGAATTCCAAAATAATAACACGGGGTTATTTTGACTTAAATTACGTTCTCGAAAAATTGCGCCATGTTCCTGCGGCACTCTGTATATGAATAATTCACAGCTAGTTTGAAATATAAAGCTTTAGGAATAATTATCTAGATAACAAAAAGTTCCTAGAACTAAAAACAGATCGTGAGGAATTGCTTATAAGAATTAGTAATAATGATACTTCTGGGCAAAAATTACAGAATATTTTGTTACAAATTTCACATTAAGTCTGTTACCAAGAAAATAAAAAGTATGTATTTTTCTTTCAATGTTTGTTAATTTCGTTTGATTGAAATAGACTACTGTTTTGATGACAGTGATAAAGGGGATTTTTTAATTTAACATTGGAACAAAACAATTTTAACTTATTTTTTCACATACTTCGAATTCAGATACTAAGAAAATGCACATGTTTTTTTCTGCTGAATTTCGACTAAATTTAACGAGATATAGAGTCTTCAGAAGAAAACGAATTTTTTTAAGTTTTCCAATAACAGTGTGCCTATATGTTTTTTATTTTTAATTTGTGGGTAAAAGTAGTGTAAATGAATTTATTAAAACGTATTTTTACTTCAAGGACACGTAAAAAAACACAATTCGGAATATTTTCTCTTGCACATGCCTTAACATTGCAATCTCTTGAGTTTCTCGCAAGATTCTTTTAAAACAACTATGTATTGTTTGGATACAAAAAAATTAACATTTAAATTAAACAAGTGCTGCCTCCGTGTGTGGTCAAACTTGGCATATTATATTTGTAACGTCTGCTAAGTGTTATTATGATTTATGATATTAAAGCATATTCCCAATATGCAATACTCGGAACTGATACACATTACTTCAAAATGCTGTAAGTTATTGGGGCGTCAATGTGTTAAATGTTAATAGCTACTAATTTTCTTCGAATATCCGAGATGGACGTCATATCATTTCCACTTGAAATTAATGAATTTGATACTTCAATATATTTTTACGGACACATGTGACATACTTTAATAACATACGCAAACATTAATACCCAGAAGTAATTGTAAAAAAAATATTTCTTAGCTATTATGTTTCTTTTATTTTTAGGAACGAGTACCTTATACATTAACTATAAAATTTGATGACTATGAGATTGGAATTATTTTGTTTTTCGTTCAAATCTGAGGTGTTTTGGCAATAATCTATTATTATTATTATGTGTGTTTAAAATTGAATAATTTTCGATGTATTGAGCAATAAGTAAAAAATGCAATAAATAAGCTTAGAAGATAGAGGCTCCTCAAATAATTCAACAGAAAGAAATTGTAATAAGTGCTCCACATGTTGCCCATTTTGATTGACAAATCTCTATGCGCTTTTGAAATGAGGCCATTTAGTGGGACCAACATATTTTTTTTTTCTTTGAGAAATAAGTCAAACAGCATTTTAATGGCATGCTCAGTTAATGTCTGATAGGTTGTGGTTGCGAGATAAAACATGCAAATGTAACTGCTGACTTGTTAACCGTTGAAGCGGCTGTTCGATGTTGGAGGAAAGCTGTAGTCATATAGGAAGACACAGACTCTTACTAAAACTTCTATGTTTTCATTCTATGATACAAAAATATGGGACATACAAATGATGGAAAACATTTCATCACATCTAGGCCTCAATTCTCGAAATTATTCCTACGGAAAATTGATACTTCTTCCCATAGCAACATGCAAATTGTATTCTTGAATGATTCTGTGAGATTATTTTCTGTTTAAAATCAGTGGAAGTACTTCACTTGGTCATTTCCAGTGCAATTCTGACTTTCTGCGGGAAAATAAAAACTTAACCTTCAAATTGTAAACTAGTTGTCATTTATTATATATAATAAGTGTCATAATACTGGTAGTTATTTTTAATAAAATGAAATAATGCAACAAAAAATAAAATGGCAGCTTTAAAAAAATTGGAAAGGACCGAAATATTGGGAAACAGGGTTGGAACCTGATATGTCAATAGTTCTGAGTAAGATAGTATCCTCTCCAGATCTTAAATAAAATAAATATGTTTGTGAAATTTTTAGATTGACTACAAAATTTTGTGAAGTGTAAATTCCTCTCATTTTTATGGGCATCTTATATTTAAACATAGAATGAATGCATTTTCTCTTTGCAGGAAAACTGTAGACATATAGGAAAACACTGGCTCTTACTAAAACTCTTATGTTTTCATTCTATGATACAAACATATGGGATATAATATACAAATGACGAAAAAACATTTTATCGCATCTGACAATAAGGTATATTCTCAACATTATAGACACTTACTGTAAAACTGGAAATTTATTTAAAAAATTGCTTTGATGGTAATATTTCGATCAGTATTTGTGTAACAATTACACTAGGTACATATTATCTTTAAATTATCGGTGTACAAATACATGCATTAAGGAAGCTTTCGTGCTAGAAACCGCGGTTTACAGTTTTATGACTCGGCCGCATATATTTTATGTTACCTTTACAAGAGAACTACTAATTGAAAAAACATAGATCAATATTGACTAATCAATACTGGTTTATTATTAGGTGTACCTAAAATACTACATGAACAGTGTAAAGTCTGAAAATTAATTGAAATATGGATTACAGTATCATGAAATCAATAGTTCTAATACGTGGGTGTTTAAAACATCCCAGCTTAGAAAAAGGAATTATAAATGATCTGTTCCATGTTATCGGTGTTTTGTTTTTTAAAGGTCTAAAATCCATAATATTATGCATTATTGCATGTCATCGTGAAATAACTTTTCACATTTCAGATGTTAAATGTCTTTCCAGTAAGAGATTTTGTCGAGAGTAATGATATCATAGAGGACATTTATGATTTTACCTAATGTATTCACCGATTGCAAATCTTGTTGTTCAGTTGATATCCTTCGTCGTCCTGATCCAGGATTTCTTCTAATTGTGGAAACCGGCAACATAATTATGTTTAAACATAGTTATATTAAAACTCTTTTTTCCCTTTGATACTTGTTAAGTGATATCAATTGTTTTTTTAGATATTTCAGAAACTATTTATAATAAACATATATACCGCCGTATAAAGAGGATTTAATGAAAACATTTTTATCTTCCATTCATATCTGTAGAATACAATGTTGTATATAATTTAACAAAGTTGGTGACTGTACATGCCAAAAGATATACAGCTAGTTCCATATTTGGTCGTTTTCAAACCCTATAATATACTCCTCTTTCCATTACATTGACATGGTAACGCCTTCGGAATAAGTTTGGAAAAGTTCTTCCCTCATGTAAAAATGGTTAGTGATACGATTATGTTCTGCAAAGCCTTCTCTAAGTAATGTCTGTATTTTTGTGGATTTACGGTGAAGGCCATCGATTGGCAGACATGTAATATATAATTTAGAATCAAAGCTAAGCGTACCTCCTAACGTATCGCTTACAACTGCTCCTTAAAATGTCGATAAATAGACAAGGAAATTGGATTAGAGTTGTAGTGGCGGAGACCGTTCATTTAATACTTTCTTAACCTAGCGTAGGGCGAGGGGTGATTATGGGGCTTTCGCGCTTCACTTCCACCGACACTCAAGATAATATCTGGTATTGATGTGGACAAAAACATAATTTCCTCTTTTTTGTAATGTTTGCAGAAGTTGTCAGATGCTACGACGGATTAAAGGAAACGAAATTTGATTGTTAGTTGTATATGTAGATGCGTTTTAACAGGACATTCGAGAACATCTCGCTTAACATTAATCGTGTAATAAAATATTTTTACAAAATTGTGTAAATTTTCGTGGGCTTCAAAATGGTTTAAAGTCATTTGAAACTCGTGGCCTGCGATAAGAGCTATGATGGAAGGACAAGAGCCAGATATCTTCGTTATTAGAAGAGGAGAAAAAAATTGATTGAAGGAGTCGTTACTCTGTGGTAGTTAATCATTTTGCACAAATAACTAAATAAAACACACTACTATGTTTTCTACCACCATGTAGTGGTAGAATAGACTGTAAAACATAAATATAAAATGCCACCTTATTAGTTGTGACGTACTTTTTGGAAGAAAATAGGGTTCTTCCTCTAGCTATCATTAACCTGTCTAAATTTCACTACAATCCGAATTTCGTCCCTAAGTTATCGTGTTTACATGATGGACGGACAGACAGACGGACGGACATTTTGAAAGTTTTAGAAATGGGTCGATGGAATGCAATATACTCTTCGTCTTGTATTTGCGAAGAGTATAATAATTTATATGAAAACTTAGATCAAAATGAAAAATGTTTAGGACGCTTTCTGAATTTAAGCAAAGCCTTTTATTTAGTAAATCACGCAATACTTTTTGAAATATTGAATAATTATGGTTTAAGAGGCAAAGTAAATAACTGGGTGATATCCTACCTTACAAATAGAACTCAAGTAGTAGAAGTAAGTGGAGTTAAATCGGAAAAATTGAGTGTTATGTTTGGAGTTCCGCAAGGTTCTGTTCTTGGGCCCTTACTATTTTTGCTTTATATCAACTATTTGTCTGGCTTTTTTGACAATATTTTAATTATGATTGCTGTAGGAAATCTTTTGAAACAGCTATATCTGATGTACAAACTGCGTTAACAAAATATGCTAATCACTTTAAATCGAATAAACTGTTCTTAAATACATCCAAAACTGTTTTCGTTATATTTTCTCCTAGGCGTAATACATATAATAAAAGTCACTTAATAGAAATAGTTGGCAAATCTATGGAACAAGTCTGTCAAAATAAATTATTGGGAATATTCATAGACAATGCATTGAATTGGGATGAACATATTGACGTTGTAGCAAGAAAACTTTCTTCCGTCTGTAATGGACTGTATAGATTATCCAAAATATCAAATAGCAAAACTATCTTGGCATATTATTACACAAATTTTATTTCAAGGGCAACGCATGGGATTCTTTTTTGGGGCTCTTAATGCCATTTTGAAAGAATGTTTAAACTTCAGAAGAAAGCTATACGTAACATTATGGGAGTAATTAAATATGTGTCGTGTAGAAATCTGTTTAAAGATCTAAACATTTTGACATTCGCATGTATTTATATTCTAGAAATTCTCATACATATGTTAAAAATAGTCCAAGTAATTTCTTACCAAACAATTATAATCACAATAATGATACCAGAGAAAGTAATAACTTTAGCACACCGTTACATACGTTAACAAAATATGAAGAATGCCCAAAATATATCGGGATAAAATTGTATAATAGGATCCCAAAGTTCTTAAAAAATATCGAAAATACAAAAATATTTAAAAATTAAATAAAAAAAAAAATACTTAGCAGCTAAATGTTTTTATTCAGTTGATGAATACTTAAAAAATTGGTACCTAGACGGTTTCAATAGTTTAGTTATGCAATATTACTTTATACATATTTACATTTATGACATGTCTCTTTTCTGTTTTGTCTTTTTGCCTAGTTTTAAGCACTAATGAGTGTACTTGATTCGCTAGTAAGGTGTTCAATTTCCTTTTCTTTTTTGACAAATCTTATACCAATGTGGTCTTTTATTATTATTATTATTATTAACACGGCATCAAAAAATTTTGGATGCCAATAACAGCTATGCTCAAATCTTACCATCTGCCCCAAAAGTCTAATGCATTTTAATTTCTATCTACCCCTTTTGTATAAAATTAGAAGTCATTCAAACATATCCTAATAATAGCTTCAACTTTAACATTAATACCACCGTTTACTTTGACGAAAATTGACTTAATAATTTATTAATACAAACATCGACATTATCCTCCTCTAACTAATAGATAATACAACCTAGAACATTGGTGTTCAAACACAATGTTCCTATTATTAATATTATAATGTGTTATTATCCATGGAATCAATGTCAAGGTGAAAGAAATTAATATCCCTCAAGAAAGCACAAGGTGTCACACGTAAGTGGGTGGTTGGGTGTTAGGCTTTTATTACTGATGAGAAATGATTTTTATTTTAAATACACACTTCACTAGGCTTGTGCTCTAATCTCGCTTAGCATGCGAGCGCTCAGGTTCGCCGATAAAAATAATTTTTAATTGCTTAATTCTGTAAGAAATCGATAACATTTGCAGATTTTTGAGAAGGGATTTTTAGATTGATTTGAACGTGTCTTGAAGTTATTGTTCTTCACGAATGTTGGTATATGAGAAGCAAAATCACTAATGATGAGAGGAAATAATTCCGAAACACGTGTCCGTTGCTGCGTTCGTGTTTCTTACTGGGGGTATAGCAGACATTCTTGTTTTTAATGAGAATTATAATGTTTACTTTAGCTAATAGTACAACAACCAGCGTGAGATGCCTCTGACACATGTATCTTCTGAGACATGCTGTTCCAGCAAGAAAGTGATATGAGAAATGTTCTTAATGGAGGAAACGTCACTAAATAGTTCGAAATATCTGTTACAATTGGCGCAAGTATTTGTATCAAGCTAATATTTTTTTCATCGATTACTTACCACTTAGTGAATTTAGATTTAGGAAGGATGAGTTGGCTGATTGGCCTTGACCATGGCTTCCACCATGGATCTATTGTGGTGCTCCTGTTTGTTTTCCTTAGAGCTCCCTATCCAGCGTTGTCCTTTATATCAGACTCCACAGCCTTAATAAGGACCCCTTGGTATAGGTATCAGTTCTTGGCTTTTCCTCGCCGAGTAGTTGAAATCTCAGTCTAGCAATGCTTTCACAATGGCACAATACATGGACTAGATTTCCTTTGCCTCTTGGCAGAATCTGCATGTTACTTCCTCTGCCAGACCCATTAGACTCAGATGTCTAATAATTTAGCAGTCACTGGTTACATTATTCTAACAGCGTCATAATAGATCCTTCATGAATCTGACGATCGTTCTTTAATGAAGTCCTTGGCCTATTTCTGTCATGGAAAACTTTTCCACTATTCCAGAGATTTAGTTTGCACCCATTTATCTGTGGCAAAAGGGTTCAGGTCCTATAAGGGCCTTATATGCACCTTCTCTGGCCAGTTCATCAGCCTTTTCATTCCCCTTGTGTCCTGGTACCCACGCCACGGCATTTTATTCGGACTTCCTACAAGGGCATTTATGCAGTCCCGTACAAGTCTCGGTTCGATTTGCAAGGAAGTCTCGGTTCGACTAGCAAGGAACCGATTGCTTTTAACTTAGTAAATACGATTGGCATACATTCCTGTTAGTGGAGATCCAGAGGCAGAAATCTGAAGTATCAATCATATTTTTTTCAAGGAACATTCTTTGGGTGTTTTTATGGTAAAATCTACAAAACCTAATTACTAAAACTTAAAAGTATTATGCAAAAAATTTAGCTCGGTGGCCAAAATGTCAGGATCAAAGTCAAGTGCTGGAAATCGTAATGCCCGGGCCACGTACCCTTAAATAATGTTTAGTATAAACATTGGTGCCATGATGCCATGTACTAAGAATCATTATAAACATTCATACAGTAAAATAAAACAAAAATATGTTCTGATTGCGAACATGGTCAAGAGCTTGAGGTGCAAAATGCATCTATGCTGTAAAAAGACAAAAACCAACTTTTTCACATTTTTTTTGTACGTAAAACGTCCGCTATTTTGTTTCTGCAACTTTGTTTTGGATGCACTGGTTTGAAAGTTGATACTTCACATGTAGTGAATATGATCCCCGTGTTTTTTTTCTAGTGGGAATTACATTTAGAAATTTTCCTATTTTGATTGTTCTAAGATAAGCACCAGCGTAATAGGGAGATTTTTATATTTACTAAGCCTATAATTGTCGATGTGTATTTTATTTGCTCCACGGGTATTATATTGGTGTATGTCTATGTCAATACAGAAGGTTTCCTGATTACTGTACATGAAACATAAAATTTTAAAGAAATATATGCAGGGTGTGGTTATAATTGTTTTCTTTTTTTTCCTTCTTCAATTCTTTGGGACTTCCTGCCACATGTATGTTTTCTTTCTAAGCGGTGCTAGGGGAATCTACAAAATATATCACAATTAACCAGTATTTTACTGGTAAAAAACCTCTACGCCTGTGACGTTTACGTCAAAGGATCAGTCAAAGGTTGGTTTTTATAAATAAACAGCACAAATAAGTATAAAAACTTGAAATTAAATATTTCGCCGACGTTTCGGAAATCTATTCTGTTTCCTTTTTCAAGGCTTTTTTTGAAAAATCTTTTTTGCTGTGTATGACAAATACACAGCTCTAAGAATGTTTGTTATATTCAATATCCATAGATACTTACTATTTACATAGAACTGTTGATATAGTTAACAGTTTTTTAGTTTCTATACAATGTTAAGTTTGTGAAGTTCTTCTTTTAACATTGGTAGCCAAGTTGTACAGACATCTACGGAACAATTTGACACGCAATTATCCTCATTCAATAATATTATCGCGGATTCTTTAATTTTTCTTTTTTTGCTATCTGCCTCTTTTGTTAAAATTTTTGCCGAGTCCCAGTTTATTCTATGTCCATTCTCCCACGCGTGTTCGCAGATCTTGGACCTCTGAATTTCATTTTTTCTGATATAATTTTGATGCTCGCCCAATCTTACACTAAAAGGTCTGGATGACTCACCCACGTATTGTTTGTTGCACTCACACGGAATACTATAAATGCAGTTTTTTGAATTTTGCTCGTGGTTTGTTGGTTTCGTCTTTGTCAGAATAGATCTTAAAGTGTTGCTTGTTTGAAATACCGTCCTAATATCAAATCTATCACCGATGCGGCGCAACTTTTCGGATAATCCGCATACATAAGGAATTAACGCTGTGTAACGTTTTTCAGGTTTTTGTCGTACCTGATTATTTTCAATATTTATGAAGGTTTTATCGACAAAACCCCCAGGGTATTGGTTATTAATAAGAACTTCCTTTATAAACCGCTTCTCATTGTTTAGTATTTCATCATTAGAAGAAATGATTTTGGCCCTATCATACAAACATTTTACAACACCCCTCTTAACGTGCATCGACTGATTTGAGTTGAAATTTAAATATCTGTTGGTATGTGTTGGTTTTCTATAAACACTTGTTTCAATTGTACCATTTACTCTTTTAATTAAAACATCTAAAAATGGTAATTCATTTCTAGTTTCCTTTTCTAAAGTGAATTTAATGGAAGGTTCTTTATTATTTAAATGATCCAAAAAACTATCTAGTAACTCAATACCATGAGGCCAGATTTGTCATACACAGCAAAAAAGATTTTTCAAAAAAAGCCTTGAAAAAGGAAACAGAATAGATTTCCGAAACGTCGGCGAAATATTTAATTTCAAGTTTTTATACTTATTTGTGCTGTTTATTTATAAAAACCAACCTTTGACTGATCCTTTGACGTAAACGTCACAGGCGTAGAGGTTTTTTACCAGTAAAATACTGGTTAATTGTGATATATTTTGTAGATTCCCCTAGCACCGCTTAGAAAGAAAACATACATGTGGCAGGAAGTCCCAAAGAATTGAAGAAGGAAAAAAATAACATAATGCCACAAATAACATTTAGACAATATAATTGTTTTCTTTCTGAAAGTGTCACGGCAGGTCTGTCTGTCTGTTGAACATTATTCTGGTTATACGCTTTTGCATGACGGAAACTATTAGTTTTCTTCTGACCTCAGGTAATAACGTTATAGCTAAGTCTTGAGTAGGCTAAAGAGTAATAAGCTGTGAATAAACAACGTTCATCTAGTTCTTTTTTAAGATTTATTAACGCGTATGTACCCATAGCTAGTTTTGAACACACATTGTCTGTCTATATGTCTAGAGAAACCAAGTTTTGAGTTCAGAACTGTTCCTAGAAATGTCGTCTCATGACTAATTTCTACACAGTTTAAAATTTGAACTGATTTAGTTAATGAAGTAGAAAAATAGACGAAAATTGTCTTGCTGGTATTAATTATAAGTGAATTTTCTCATTTCTCAAATGGGCTTGTTCAGCATTTTTTTTTTATTTCACAAATCGAAAGTGCAAGTATAAATTAATGGATCTGCAAAATATCAGAATCTTATTCGCACGTTTAGTATCTTAAAAACCATTACAAATTTCCATCTCGCGAAAATGGGGCGTGGCCAGGCGCTACGTCATTATACGCATAGACTCGGCGATCTCAATAGAGTTGATGCTCCTTATTGGTTATAATTATAAGTGTTTTCGAAGTATTGTTTGTTTTGCTTACTACTTGACAGTAGGGGAGTACAATTTGGTGAAATGTCAAAAAATTACAATTTTCTCTCGCTCCTGCCAGAACGAATTTTCTATTTCGACCCTGCAATTTACGATTATAATTCATCGCCGACCTTCTCCTTTCCGTAGACACATAGAACGAAGTTTCACTCGACGTATTTATTTAGTTACCAGCGTTTAAAAATTCCATGTTTTTCGACTTTTCAGGTTAAATTTGAAAGGTCCCAGAAAGCCATTTTTCTTACGTCACTTGCGTATAGTGACGTCACAAATGAGCGCTCGATTTTTGCAACTATTACTAATTTCAACTCCTTATATCTCGAGAACGGAAAAAGTTAATAATACGAAATTTTAAGTATATAATGAGAATATCGAGTACTATATGAAAAAGTATAAAAATCATATAAAAAGAATATCATGGAACAAGCCCATTGATTAATTATTGTTTTAACTGTCATATATTTAATTTAACTGTCATAGAGTCCAATTCTAATAGTTTTTGTTTCCAAAGCTCCTCGACATATCCAGACTAATTAAAAATGTGTATACTGAATTTGTAATCCATGTGATTTGTCCTCGCCGATGAACGGTCAATATATTTAACAGCTTTGTCCATAAAAACTTCAATATATTACCTAACGTAATTTCTTCGAATCAATATTAAGAAGACGGGCGCATATGTTCAACGACTAAATTATTTCACAGGCGCTCTTGATCAAATCGAAGAGGTGTTTGCATTTCGAAAGATTTATGAGATAAATATTTAAAATAACCTATCAAAAGACGTGCTTATCGTCGGACGGCCAAACGTGCCGTCAAAATCCCAAAGCCAAATGCAAATATTTGCAGTTCAATGTAAAACACTCATATACAGCTAGCGGGTATATTTTATTTAAAACACATTATAAAATCCATTAGCGGAGAGAAAAGTATGTCTAATGTCTATTGGAATTCCTTCAGTAGCACACGCGATAACCTCTTCGATCACTAAGTAAACGAAACAGTGGGAACAATTATGTCATGTAAAACAAGAAATTTGTTAAACAATGTTGATACAAGAAAATTTACTGCTAATGCATACATAGGTAGAGATATTTTTTGAAAACCATTTTTTCGTGTTCAACATTAGAATAAAATAGAATAGAAACATTTATTTGCCATAAGAAAACTGTTTTCACAGAAAAAGGTTTCGTCAACTATAATTAGAGAAATATAAAAATAGAAAATGTATACGTATATTAAAGGATAAAATAGAAAATACATACAAACAGCAGACGTACAAATTGTATATAACAAAATGTATTAAATAATCTAAGTCTAAAAAAATGTGTACTTATATAAAAGATAAAATAGAAAATATATACAAACAACAGACGTACATCAATTGTATGTAACAAAATACGATCTTAATGTATGAAATAATTTAATATACGATTCAAATGTCACTTTAACCACGAATATCTCAGAAACGGAGAAGCAGAAAAAATTGAAAAAATTATATGTTCATTATGAGTCTATTCTAAATCAATTGCTGAAATTTGAATAATGTACATTGAACATTTTTGAAGTTCTGCTAAGTTATATTGAAAAATGTCCTACTTTTTAAGGAAATCTTGACCATACAAGTTTTAAATCCGCTATATCTTGGAAAATGTGCATACTATGTAAATAACATTATAGACACCGATAAAGCACGGCGTTTTTTGTACGAGGAAATTTTTTCATAATTTTCTATTTTCAAATTTTGCAGTTATTGTCAAAAACATGACGTCATGTTTATTCGGTTATTTATCAACAACCCCCCAAACCCAAAAAAAAACCAACCCCTTCGATGAAAATAGCCTTATTTTATTGATAGTTCCGAGGATAGTTCGTTAACGGTTGAAGATATAAAAAAATTTGCTCATCATAAAAAAAGAAAGCTTGACTAATTGGTAAAAAAAAGTCCTCTTGTAATTTTCTTCTATATGCCATGTTTCTTGAGAAAATCGATATTGAAAAAAATTGCAAAATTTTTATTTTTAATGCGCACGAATTTTCGTATTTGAAATTTTTTGCGCGCGGCCTATAGAAAAAATTGAATAGCTCGAAAACCAGACACACGCTAGGAAGAAAAATCAAAATGGGTTTTGAAGGGGATGTAAAATACTCTCTTGTGTTGCCATTTTTGAGGGTTATTGAATATTTATTAATATATAAAAATAACAATATAATATAAGTTGCCTCTTGATTTTTGCACTTTTAACTATTCACAGGCCCATAAAAAATAACTGACTTTAATATAAGTTATAAATGCATTATCTTTTAGTTCAAGGTAGTACTTCAATGAAGAAAAAATATACACATTTTCAAATTTATCAGCTTGTTGAACGCAAGCCAAATTTTGGCCAATGTTTTATTGTTTCCTGAAAATAAAGAAAAAGACCCAAACATCTTTAAAATTTAACTCAATTTTTTTTTCAATTTATATATCATATAACTATTGTTTCTAATCATTTAATAGTTAAAAAATTGTATTAAAAAAATATCATAAAAAATTTAATATGCAGCCTTTTTGGATTTTTCTTTTGGCTAACTTTAACATGCTGCTTTTGTAAATGTGAATATTTTTATTCCTAACTTTTTCTGCATTGAAGTACTACCTTGAACTAAAAGATAATGAATGCATTTATAACTTATATTATAGTCAGTTATTTTTTATGGGCCTGTGAATAGTTAGATGCACAAAAAAATCAAGAGATAACTATATTATAATGTTATTCTTCTCTTGGTTTTCGAGCAATTCAATTTTTTCTATAGGCCGCGCGTAAAAAATTCAAATAAACGAAAATTCGTACGCATTAAAGGTACAAATTTTTCAATTTTTGTCAACATGGATTGTGTGATTGTCATTATTGATTTTCTCGAAAACCATGGCATATAAAAGAAAATTACTAGAGGACTTTTTCTAGGCAATTGGTCAAGCTTTCTTTTTTATAATGAGCATTTTTTTTATATCTTCAACGGTTAACGAGTTATCAGTAAAATAACCAAAGAGCTGGTTTTTCTGGGGGGATGCGCGGCATCCCCAGAACTGATTTTTGTAGTTTTGTGATGTTTAATCCTCGCACTGACAGTTACGGAAGAAAAATCTCTGATAACATTTTTTTGCAAGCTTCTGGTGTATTTTTTACTTTATCGACTGGACTATAATAATTTGTAAGATATTTAATATATGTCACGAGGAGTAGTAGGTAACATACAACATTAAAACTTCAGATATGGCTTGATTGACGTGTGTCGTTAAAAATCCGACTAATTAAATTCAGCGGTGTCTTGGCTAAAATATGGATTTTTAGTTTTTCCTTGAATAACCTCAATGCATTTTTTAACGATATTGGAAGAGAGCTAAATAATGTAATTCCAAAACTGTTTCTTCTTTAATATGCCAGCTTTTGTTGTGGTATCTGTATATGATGTATATTGCGGGTGAGGTAGTTATGGTAATCACAAGTTCTGTAATATTCATCAAGGTGTTTTCTTCATATATATTAGATTACAATAAATTATATATGATGGCAGAGTCATTATTTATATTCTACAAATCATGGTTTACATCTGTCGAACCAATTTATTCCTGCTAAGGTTCTAATTGCTTTCTTTTGAGAGCATTTGGCGATTTAACTACAGGCCATGCCGTCCTTAAGCTATGAAATAACGCATGATATGTGATCTTTGCCGAAGTTAGACCCATTTTGATTCTAATTGGCCTTATAACATGTATTTTTTTAAAATAATATTAGAGGCAACTACTTCAATGGAGAATGTCACTTATACTGTTTTGTGTCCATTTGCTTTAAACCAATCTAACGACTTTTCTAATACTTCGATTTCTTCTTTATTGGTGTCTTCACTATTTTTTGAATCTGTTTGGCATAATCAACAAATAATACTATCAAGAATGCTAAAGTTAGTGATAAATCGTTACTATTAATTTCTATATATCAAAAATAGTAACGGTCCTAATACGCTGCCGTGTGAAAGGACATGCATTATAAGTAATGAATTGCTTATTTGACTTTTGACAGATACATACCTTCCAGATGCGACGATATTAATTGAAAGATTACTCCATCAAAACCATAGAAAATTTGTTTCTGTAATAAATTAATAAAACTGGCCAAGGTACACAATCAAATGTCTCATGTAAATATAAAAACATGGTAGATGATTTCATTTTGAGACCATCAACTATATAATTGACCATTCGAGGAATAGCTTTTGATATGCTTATAACCTTTCTGAAACCAAACTGGAAACTTTACTCAAGAAACTTGTTAATCCTTTTTTTCTCTCTTAATTAACGTCGGCCTATATCCGTTACTGAGGCCTATCACCGACGCCAGGAGACGAGATACCCCCGACCTAGAAATGTTGCCGAATATTTTTGTTATTATTTTAGACAATATCGATAAAAATGCAATGGGCCTATTATGTTTAGTGTCTGATATCACCCGATTTAAAAATAGACACTACTTCCTCTTATTCACAACGCCTTTTCAGGCGTTTTCTAATTTATGAATTATCCTAGTTGACTTCCATTTGCTACGTAGCACGTCCGACTGCATTACACCATCGCGCATCGTCGGTGAAATTATATTTAGGTATTTCGTATGAGTTAAACTCGACAATGGTATTGTTTATAATATATTTCCAGCGACTTGTAGAGGAAAAATTATTAGAGGATATTGTCTTTTTTTATTTCCTACATTTCGATTTATATTAGATATAATTTCTGCTTATAATTGAATTGGCGACGAAACCACTAAAGATGCAACTTTGGCTAATATAAAAAGAAACTGTAAGTAATGTTTTTTCGAGGAACTGAAAACACTTCGTTGATAAATGATTACATGAACTAGATCTTTACAAGTTTGCCAAAGCGCTCATCGAATTAAATCACCGGATTAAATACAGACACTAATCCATTACCGTACACTTTATTCAAACTGTTAAAACAATTTGGAGTGAGGGTGCATAAAATAATGATAGCGTTCGAACGAGGATTACATCAATAATCCATGAGGATCCATCATTTCCCCCAAAGATCAAGCGCATTTTAGCGGACCATACCGGGTGTCAACGGAATCAGTGGCCGCCATTCCTTTATTTTTTAACGGATCGAAAAGAAATGTGTATCATTTTACCAAAACGACATTTTTGTATCTAACAATTAAGTTTTTATGACTTACCGTGTCACCGGAAGTGACCTAAATTTGTGTATTTATATGAGACACCATATTTTTTCATTTTCGGAATCTAAAGATCATTCTGCATATG
The DNA here is from genome assembly GCA_963583905.1 of Stenurella melanura. NCBI lineage: Eukaryota > Metazoa > Arthropoda > Insecta > Coleoptera > Cerambycidae > Stenurella > Stenurella melanura. The sequence continues at coordinate 6,838,245 of OY757314.1, read as the reverse complement.
GCTACAATTTTACGCCTGGTTTATGTCCATTTTGAAATTTTTACAATGTTAATTCTCGAGCCTACTGCGACCTCGTGAATAGGACAGATTCTCAATATTTTACGTCGCGATGGAAATTTGGAAAAAAGTTACTAGAAATAGTTGTTCGGAATCTTATTTTTCGATATCTCGAATGTGACGCAGAATCTATTCAGAATATGTCCTATTCACGAGGTCTCAGTGGGCTGGGGTTACACCTGACCTATGAGTTGAATAGATAGATAGATAGAAAGATAGATTTGTTCCATTTCATTAGACATACTACAAATAATATAATTTGTATAAAACAGGTCATTTAAAATACCATAAACTAGGATAAAAAATAATAACTGCACAATTGAACACTTGTTTAAAAAATATAGAAAACATTAAAGTATATTCTTACATTACAACCTACTCAACGGTGTTTAAAAGTGAATTATTTATTATTTGTTTGCTTATAGTAATGAAACATATTCTTTATAGGATTTTGCAAACAGTGGAAAGAAAAGCTATCTATGAGAACTAAAGGAAAAAAACTATATATAAAAATATTAATGAAATCTTTGCATTCTTTCGATAACCTGACTTCTGGTTATGCTAACAAGTAAAAAAATGTTTTATTTGCCATTCTCATTTTAACACTAGCATCCAACCTAGTCCCCTACGGCTAAGCAGGCTAAACTAGTATCTACATGATCCCCTACGATATGTAAATTCAGTTAAAAATGAGAGCAAAGGCCTGAAATTTATTTATTTACGTACCTTGTCTTTAAAAATTTTTTCATTCTAATGAATTACATTTTCATAAAATCTCATTCAGTTTCTTGGAAATGCTTAGCCTTTGAAACGTTTTTCGTCCTTATTGTGGACTCATCAGAAAAGCCTAAAGCCACTCATAACGATGTTCCATGCAAAACTAAGACAATATCCATGAATAAAATAATTATAATTGACATTGACTGATAAAAAACAACAGATCTTCACCTATCTATTAGCTAACTAGTATTGGAGCCTATATACTCTATGCATATTTAAAAGTGAATTATTTATTATTTGTTTGCTTATAGTAATGAAACATATTCTTTATAGGATTTTGCAAACAGTGGAAAGAAAAGCTATCTATGAGAACTAAAGGAAAAAAACTATATATAAAAATATTAATGAATCTTTGCATTCTTTCGATAACCTGACTTCTGGTTATGCTAACAAGTAAAAAAATGTTTTATTTGCCATTCTCATTTTAACACTAGCATCCAACCTAGTCCCCTACGGCTAAGCAGGCTAAACTAGTATCTACATGATCCCCTACGATATGTAAATTCAGTTAAAAATGAGAGCAAAGGCCTGAAATTAATTTATTTACGTACCTTGTCTTTAAAAATTTTTTCATTCTAATGAATTACATTTTCATAAAATCTCATTCAGTTTCTTGGAAATGCTTAGCCTTTGAAACATTTTTCGTCCTTATTGTGGACTCATCAGAAAAGCCTAAAGCCACTCATAACGATGTTCCATGCAAAACTAAGACAATATCCATGAATAAAATAATATCCTAATCGCGTAACATGATTTGTTGAGTTTATTAACAGTTTCGTTTATATGCAAATACCATTTCATGTTGCTATCCAGAGTTACACCCAGTAATTTTGTGGAATTTGCATTTAAGGTTGGTACTTCTTTTGACAGTTGATCCGGCAATATGAGACTCGATCTATCAGTTCTGAAAATTACACTGCTCGATTTAAACTCGTTTAAAATAAGTTGATTAGCATGAAACCCGTTCTTTATATATTGCCATAACTGAGAGAACTCTTGGGCTACCTCTTCCAATGTTTTACCTCTTATTAGCAAATTGGTATCGTCCGCGTAATTAATTATGGTTGCTTTAATATTGTTATTACGAGATAATTTGTGTAGATTATAAACAAAAGTGGTCCAAGGACACTGCCTTGAGGTACTCCACAATGTTGAGTTATAGTGTCAGAGATATATTTATTGCCATTGAGTGATATTACTGTCCTTTGCTTTCTATTTTGCAGATATGAATTGAACCATCGGATACCGGTTCCTCGCACACCTATTTGCTCTAACTTATTTAGAAGATGATTGTGATTCAGAGTATCAAAGGCTTTGGATAAGTCAAGAAACAGTCCGCAAACAATCTCTTGGCTATTCAAACCCTCTAATATTGCGTTTCCAAAGTTAAAAAGAGCTGTTGTCGTTGATTTTTCCTTCATTAAGTCATGTTGAAAATTATTAAAATATTTAATGTTATTTAGAAACCCAATTAGCCTGTTGTACATAAGCGATTCCAGTATTTTGGAAAACAGACAAGAAACTTATAGGGCGAAATTACTTATGTCATTTGTATTTCCTTTCTTGTGTAATGGCAGTACTATTGCTAGTTTCAGAGTTTCTGGAAATATTCCTTGGCATAATGAGGCATTAAATATATTCTCAAGTGGTGCAGCTATATGGTCCATACATTTTTTTAATAAACTAAGTGAAATACCATCAAATCCACTGGAAGTTTTTGGTTTAATTTTTTTTACTATTTCGCGCATTTCTTCTGACGATGTGGAGTATATGAACATAGACTCTTTGATTATTTTAATGGATTTGTTGTAATCTGTACCCACATTTTGATAGGCTCCACATACATTTAAATTTATTATTAGCATTATTGATAATGTTCTTATAGTATTCACTTTTTGCTTCTTTTCAGATTTTCACAGTAAGTAATTTTAAAATGACTGTATACTTGTTTATACTGAAGATCAATGTCCTCCAAAAGCTTTAGTTTATTTTCAATATCAGTTAGCTCAGAATTAAACCCGTCCGATTTCTGGGGGTGGCGAATTTTCCTCTTTCTTAATGGGAAATGTTTGGCAAAAGTATGTTTTATTATCTTTAAGAAATTCAGTTTTGTCATCCATAGAATTTAAGTTGTATGTACTAGACCAGTTTGTTTTACTCAACTCATCAATGAAGTTGTTTACATTCGTTTCATTATGACCTTGTGTATATGTACTGTATTTTTACTTCCCTCGCATACCGAAGGGAAGTATTGCATTCGAGAAAAAATCACCCTCCGAGATTTTCTCGGATTCTGACGTTTCAGATCACGTAGATGATGAAAATATAGGTTTTCAATTCCGTCTGTCTGTCTGTCTGTCTGCATTAACTAAAAAAACTAGTTGACGGAGAGCAGTCAAATTTGGTAGGTAGTTGACGCTACTGTCAGCGAAGAAATATAGGGTGGACCGTCTAAAGGGAATAAATAATGAAAACATTTTTTTTTGCTCAAATTTAAAACACCAACACCAACATTTACCATTAAAGTAGATGAAAAAATTTTTTCTTTGTTCAAATTAAAATTTCCACGTTTCGTGGCATTCTAAACCTATTTCAAAAGATGGAAAATTTTTTTTTCTTTGTTCAGATTAAAAATTTCCACGTTTCATAGCGTTCTAACCTATTTAAAAAAAACATTTTAGATTTTTTTTTTACCATTTTTGAAAAAATTTTGCAACTAAAATAGATGGAAAATTTTTTTTCATTGTTCAAATTTAAAACTTCCATGCTTCCATGGCATTCTATTTGTCACTACTTACTATAGAATAGATGGAAAATTTGGTTTTGCTCAAATTTAAAATTTCCACGTTTCATGACATTGCAAACCTATTTCAGAAAAAAAAAAAATTTTTTTCACCAACATTTTTGAAAAATTTTCACCACTAAAATAGATAGAACATTTTTTTTCTTTGCTCAAATTAAAAATTTTCACGATTCATAGCATTCTAAACCTATTTTAAATAAAAAAAATTTACCGCTATTATAGTATAGAAGGAAACTTTCATTTTTGCTCAAATTTAAAATTTCCACGTTTCATGACATTCTAATTTTCAGAAGAAAAAAAATTTGAAATTTTTTTTACCAACATATTTGAAAAATTAAAAAAAAAAATAATTTTTTTAACCACTACTATACTTCCACTCCACTACGTGAATATGACAGATGGCAATAATATTTGACATATGTAATTATTATACTTTTATTGAAGAATGTACAGGGTGGTCATCCCAAGAAATAATTCAGTCATGGTGGACATTTGTAAAGGTATTTGCGCAAGCCTTCCATATTTGGCACCTGTTATTTAGTAATAAACTTTTGCTGTTGGATGAGCACTCTGTATATTTTTTTGACCAAAACTTATCAGGTTCTCTTTGTAATAATAGTGATAACTATATTCCGATTATTATTTTCAATGTCATTTCGTAATTATTAATTTTTTGGAGTGACCGCCATGCACAAATAAAGAGGGAAGTTGTGTATAAATACCTTTACCGATTTTTTTAGCTGTCAGTGAGAAGGTAAAGATTTGTGCTCTATGGTCAGATAATTACGATTGTAAAACCTCAGTTTCATAATCGGAACATATATTTGTAATTATGTAATCAATGATGTTTTTACTTGTTGATATAATTCTTGTGTAATCCTTTACTGTGACTAATAAACCATAGGAATCAACTAAACTGAACAACTGATATTTTTCTATACCTTCCTTTGCATAATCAATATTGAGGTCTCCTGTTATAATAATTGCTATTCTTTCATTAAACAAGCCTTCCAATATTAAAGTCAGTTTATATAAGAACAAATCTAAACAACCATTTGGGAGACGATATATGCACAAAATCACACAATTGGTATTACAAAAGTTACACTCAATAGCGCTACACTCAAAATGACCTTTTTCTGAGGTGCTTTCAATGTCTTCTCGTGATTTCCAGGCGATGTTCTTTGTGACATAGATAGCAGAGCCACCGTGTTCACCAAAAATATTTCTAATTGACTGATGCTGGTGCTGATACACTGAATATTTTGATGCTTCAATTTCACTAAAAGATCTTCTTGGGCGACATTTGATTCATTGAGCGAGGGTGTGTTACGGTGACTAGTGGTTTTGGTGTTATGGTGACTATGGTGGCTGGCATTTATATTACGTCTCGTGGTCAAAGGTTAATTCACTTCTTTTCTCGAATAAAATTCTATTCCTTGCTGCTCGAAGAAAATCAAATTTGCATACGGATATTCCTGAGGCCTATGAATTGAGATTAATTAAAACATCCTCAAGTGAAATGTCTGCTCCAACATTGAAAGAGCTAAACTTAGGCCATCTATGTTTGGACTTTATTTTAAAGCACAAAAAATCATTACGGTGAAATTTATTATTTAAGTAACCGGTAAAATCTTCGGCTGTTAAGTTACTATTAAAATTTGCCACATGAATCCATGTTCTTCTGATAATTTGAACAGCGGAAAATTTTCTTTCGTCCGTTTCAGCATTCGCAACAATAATATCTAAGAAATGTAAGTCCTTGAAGTTCTACCTCTGTACAAAAATTCAAATCTCTACTTCTAAATATAACTTAAATACAGGGATTCGTCATCTTATGTGTGTCACACTGTATGAACATCTAAAAAGGGTACCCTGAACGAGTAAAAGTACTGAATTCATCATGGCAGGCGATATGTAAGAGTCTTCCGCTTGCAAACATATTAGAAGCAGCACGGAAACATGTGGTGAATATATATTTTTTAAATCACAATTATTTCAAATATATTAATTAATCCGAGGGCAATAATTCAATTTTGTTGTAATTAATTCGCCAACAAGTCTCACAGCCCACAATGTTGTGACAACTGCAATTCAATTTATTCCATTTGCTTTCTAAATGGGATTCTGAAATGGATTAATTTAAGTTTAAATTGAATTATTCAAAAGAGTGCGCAATTTAATTATGAAGTAATGAATATTATGGCACTTCCATTTAATACGTTGGGATAACAGAGGCAGAAACTTTTGATAATGCCCGGTGCCGACAAATAATATAACATACTTAGCTGGATAATTTGGATAATTGGAAAATGATGGTAAATTGCCGTTCGAAATTCGGTTTGGATACAAATGAAATGCTAATTTTATGCAGATGTTGCTTGTATATCTCTATTTGCTGCAACTTTACACAGAATATTTTATTATAACTGTCCCATTTAGGTAGAATACACGATTGACGTAATGGTGGTGAACTCCAAAACATGGATGTTCGACATTTTCAGGATATGCATGAGGAAGAGAATTATATAATGTATAGATCAATAATTTTAAAAGCAATTTTGTAGAACACAAAATTTCCTGCAAAAATATTTCCCAAAGTCATCATAATACGTAGTAGTCATCAAAATTATGATTGAAAACGGTCGTTTATTTGCATTATTTCGCATTTTAGTGTTAGGTGTAAATAATATTTCAAAATGTATTGTCTCTATGGAAGCATTGCATCGAGAAAATATATCCTGGAGGGAGCTGGAACCTTTGGTGTGATGTTACCTCTGAGCGATGATTAATGATCTCCCGACGATGTCATTGTTGGCGAAATGTGCGTCACGTGTTCTGATGTTTGCGGAAAATTCAGAGAAAATTTATGCGTTAAATCATTGCTTTAAATAAAACAAAATGTCTATTCAAATGTATTCAACGTTTGTCTAGTAACAGTGCATAGAAAACTGAGGATCCTTTTTGACAATTTTATTTTTATTAGTAATGGAACTAATCATTCGAGATTAATTTTCCTAGACGCATTTTAGAAGGTTCAAAATTGTCTCTCAGAAATATCTTGACTTTTTCGATGACTCACATTGGTGATTTTTAATTTCACGTTCATGATCCTTCTGACAATTAGTGGAATTCTAAAAATTGCAGTTGGTTAAGTTTTTTTCTTACAAACATTTTATAATTTTAATATTTGCTCTTCGCTTTTTACTTCCCTCGCATACCGAAGGGAAGTATTATATTCGAGAAAAAATCACCCTCCGAGATTTTTTCGGATTCTGACGTTTCAGATCACGTAGATTTCGAAAATATAGGTTTTTCAATTAAGTCAGTCTGTCTATCTGTCTGTCTGTCTGTCTGTTGGTGCATTAACTAAAAAACTACTTGACGGAGAGCAGTCAAATTTGGTAGGTAGTTGACCCTACTGTCATATACAGGGTGGATCGTCTGAAGGGAATAAATAATGAAAAAAAAAAATTTTTCTCAAATTTGAAATTTCCGCGTCTCATGACACGCTAAACCTATTTCAGAAAAAAAATTTTTGAAAAATTTTTTTCACCAACATTTTTGAAAAATTTTTTACCACTACAAAATTGTTTTGTCTGTGTTCAAATTTAAAATTTCCACGTTTCTAAACCTATTAAAAAAAAATTACCATTTTTGAAAAATTTTTTACCACTAAAATAGATGGAAATTTTTTTTTCTTTGTTCAAATTTAAAATTTCCATGTTTCATAGCGTTCTAAACCTATAAAAAAAATTAGAATTTTAGATTTTTTTTTTACTATTTTGAACATTTTTTTCACTAAAATAGATGGCTTTTTTTTTTCTTAGCTCAAATTTAAAATTTTCACGTTTCATGGCTTTCTAAATCAATTAAAAAAAAAATATCACTGTAGAATAGAAGGAAACTTTCCTTTTTGCTCAAATTTAAAATTTCCACGTGTCATGGCATTCTAAACCTATTTCAGAAGAAAAAAATTTTGAATTTTTTTTTAAAAACATTTTTGAAAAATTAAAAAAAAAAGAAATATTTTAACCACCGCTATACTTCCATTCCACTACGTGTATGTGGAATTGAAAATGTGACAGATGGCAATAATATTAGGCATATTCACCTATTACACTATTATTGAAAAATGTACAGGGTGGTCATCCCAAGAAAAAATTCAGTCTTTGTGGACATTTATAAAGGTATTTGCCCAAGCCTTTCGTATTTGGCACCTGTTATTTTGTATTGAACTTTTGCTGTTGGATGAGCACTCTGTATATTTTTTTGACCAAAACTTAACAGGTGTTCTTTGTAATAATAGTGATAACTATATTCCGATTATCATTTTCAATGTCACTTCGTAATTATTAATTTGTTAGAGTGACCGCCATGCACAAATAAAGAGGGAAGTTCTGTGTAAATACCTTTACCGATTTTTTTTCAAAAGTTAAAACGAAATTAAACGCCCTTGGGAACGGCCATCAAAAATTACTGTTTACTTCTCATATCATTTCATTCATTCAATCATATTCAACTTAATTACCTAATATCGAGATTGAAGTTTGATCGATTTGGTTATTTATTTTTCTTTCTAATTCTTTGGGACTTCCTGCCACATTTTTCCCTTTTAACTGGTGCTCGGAGAATCTACAAAATATCACAATTAACTAGTATGTTACTGGGACATAACCTCTACGCCTGTGACTTTTTACGTCAAAGGATCAGTTAGCGGTTGCTTTTTTGACAAATAACACAAATAAGTATAAAAAATTGAAATTAAATATTTCGCCGACGTTTCGGAAATCTAATCTGTTTCCTTCTTCAAGGCTTTTTTTGATTTTTTTTTTGCTGTGTATGATAAATTCACAGCTCTAAGAATGTTCGTTATATTCGATATCCATATATACTTATTATTTACATAGAACTGTTGATATAATTTTACAAATGTTGCTTTTTTAATAAACAATTGAATTTCTGGGAAATTATTCATCCGTCGAAATTCGGGTTAAGGCATTCTAAACCTATTTCAGAAGAAAAAAAAAAAAGCACACTGTGGCGCATATTTCCTGAGATTGCTAGTATCATGAATTAATTATTGCAAAAGTTATTTTAAAATTAAAGAATGTCATTTTTCGATGTTTTTTCTAATTTCCTAGAAATCTAACAATCGGATGTTCATTCAGCGGACGCAACTTTGTAGGTACTTTAAATGTCTACAACTGTTGTTTGAAACTTATTTCGACGAGAGTTACATTCGCAGGTAAACGAGAGAAACCGATGTTTCCACATTTTTTCTTACATAAAACGTCCGCCATTTTTTTTCCAACTTTGTTTTGGATGCACTGGCTTGAAAATTAATATTTCACATATACTGAACATGATCATAGTGTTTTTGTTCTAGTGGGAATTACTTCTAAACAACGATTTCCTTCTGCTTCTTAGTTTGATTGGCCTATAACTCTTTACTGTCTAAACTTAAATTCTGGACGTATAGACAGATGAACGGATTTTTTAAAATTAATTTAGAATTCGATAACAACTATAGTAAAATTTGTGAAAAAATTAGTACATAATTGGGGTGTAGGATACAAATAGAGAAATACTCACACGAAGTAAACAAAGTAGTGAGTTAACAAAAATGTCAAGATATGGACAAGAAATAAAAATTTGTTAGCGTAACTGAAACAAGGGGTACGACAACACACCCATAAAGGTCGCAGTGAGCAAGGCCAATCGCCAGCTAATTCGGACTAAAATCTAAAAAAAATCTAGCATGACTAAAGTTTTGTGTTACTGTTACCTAACTTATAATGTTAGATCAACATACCTATGCAAGAAATAAAACATAACTAATTGAAAACGTTAGCTTTAGGGAACATTTTGTAATGTTTTCTCTCTTTGTGTAAATTCTTAAATTCTGTTAATTAACCCGATTGATTAAATTGTTCATAATATATCTCTTAGTTCTTTAACTACCTGACCCTGCAAATATTTTGCCGTCCTCATCAATTAACTTAATCACAGTTGTTACGAAAGTATACACACGATATACTTTTATGAATGGTCAGTTTAATGACATGCAATCATAAACATATATTGGCCATTAATAAGCGGCAACGTAATACTTGACGAATATCTAAAACTAAAGCAGTCTTCACGGGTTTAATTCAACAACCCAAATGTACAGCCCAAAAGTTTCTACAAAATTATCTCCTCTCTAGTGCAGGCAAATTTACTGATTTAGAAGCCAACACCAATATTAATAGTAGACAGGACTTTTATTGGTGGAAATGGTAAAGGGGCTTATAATGAATGTAAAACAAGTGCAAGGCCGAGGGTAGTATAGGCTTAATTTGGGGGTTGAAAGAGGGTGCAAAATATATTATTGCGTTTTCCGGTGAAATTTGACATTCCATCAAAAAATATCTTATAGAAAAGTTGTAGACTATAAAAAATCTACAACTTTCATACGGGTCACTTTTCACCATAACCTCAAAATTTCCGAGAAAAATGCAAGAAAACGATTTTTTGTTTTTTATTTTTCATTTTCGCTAAAATAATTAAATGTTAATGAAATTCTGTGAAAGAATGCCTCTTTATGTTTTAAATAAGCACAATTTTTTTTATTAAAAAAAGAAGTTTTTGAGATATTCAGTTTTTTCAGTCAAAAACTTTTTTTGTCAAAAATAAATTGTATCGTGAAAAATCATCGTACAGAGATCTTTCGGTGCTCATTTTTTTGTTTTTACATGTACTTTTTGATACAATAATAAAGATAATAGTCCCTATTTAACAACACACTCAAAAATTGAAAAAATTCAAAAATTACTTTTGCAACAATGAATTTTTCAGTAATTTTTGATAATTTGTTTAGATTTTTAAGAAAATTGAAAAACTTATTACACCATTCAATTGTACGGAAAAACATACAAAAGGAACTATCTTTTATCGTTTGACCCGAAACTTAATTTTTTAACAGTAATGCTATAAACATTAAATTGGAATAATAAAGTTTCACATAAGTGAGCAAAATAATAATTTTTTGTTATCAAAAGTATGCAATATGAAAGTTGTAGATCATGAAAAAATCTGCAGCTTTTGTAGATGTTACTATTTATTTGTTTGAAATATCGTCCAAATATCAAATCTATCACCGATGCGGCGCAACTTTTCGGATAATTCGCATACATAAGGAATTAATGGTGTTTCAAAATCTCATGAGCTGTGACCTTCATATGCGCAGAGACAAAATCCCTCTCGTGGACTCAGTTACACTTCTTAAAAATATTAGATTTATTGTTTATAATGTATCCCGAGCTCTTGTTTATGTATACAGCAAGGTAGCTGTCAGTGCTTCCAAAATACACTTGTAAACCCAGAACAAACTTTGTCTTTTGCGCATTTCGCGGGTCATAAGATTCTGAAATACCTATAACGCTGTGTAACGTTTTTCAGGTTTTTGTCGTACCTGATTGTTATTTTCAATATTTATGAAGGTATTATCGACAAAACCCCCAGGGTATCGGTTATTTATAAGAACTTCCTTTATAAACCGCTTATCATTGTTTAGTATTTCATCATTAGAAGAAATGATTTTGGCCCTATCATATTAACATTTTACAACACCCCTCTTAACGTGCATCGACTGATTTGAGTTGAAATTTAAATATCTGTTGGTATATGTTGGTTTTCTATAAACACTTGTTTCAATTGTACCATTTACTCTTTTAATTAAAACATCTAAAAATGGTAATTCATTTCTAGTTTCCTTTTCTAAAGTGAATTTAATAGAAGGTTCTTTATTATTTAAATGTTCCAAAAAAATATCTAGTAACTCAATACCATGAGGCCAGATTGCAAAGATATCATCTACGTATCTCCAATAGATAACCGGTTTGTATGCACAATTTTGAACATGTCTAGTCTCAAAATCCGCCATAAATATATTGCTTAAAATCGATGACAATAGAGAACCCATTGCCATACCGGAATTATGCTGATAGAAATCATTTTCCGATTAAAATTAAGTTGTTTTTATACACATAGTTAAAAGTTCCATTATGGTATTTACACTCAATTTAGTTCTAGCTTCCAAATTATTTTCTTTTAACAATTTGTCTTTGATTATTTTTAAAGTTTTGCCTAATGGGACGTTAGTGAACAGACTAACTACGTCAAAACTAACCATCAGATGTGTATTATGAATATTGTTTTCATAAACTTTTTCGATAAAATGTTTACTATTTTTTTATACGAGTCAGTGTTTCCAGATAATGGATTAACAATTTTAAGCAAGAATTTTGCCAAATTGTGGCATGGCGAATTAATGAAACTAACAATTGGTCTTAATGGGACATTCTGTTTATGTACTTTTGGTAAGCCATAAAAATGAGGAGGCTTGCTATAATGCGGTGTAAGCTTTCGTCGTTCAAAGTCATTAAATTCATTTTTGTATTTAAAAGTTCTATAAATTTTACCCTCAATTGTTTTTGTTGAGTTTTTACTTAATTTTGAGTATGGTCCTTCATTGATAAGTGTCATAACTATCTCTTCATATGTATTTTTATTTATAATGACTGTGGCATTACCATTGTTCGTAGACAAAATTTTAATGGATTCATCTCTCTTCAAAGAGGATGATATTGACCGTTTTTCTTCTGTGCTTAAATTTTCTTTAATTTTATATTGGCCCTCTAAAGCAATTTTTGCCCACACGCGATATGGATGTTTTGTTCAAACTTATTAATAAAAAAACAAATTTATGTAAATCTCTGTATTTTACAAATTTGTTTCAGTAAATAATAAAAAAAAGAGAAGCAGTAAAAATTAAAATTAAATCATTGAAAAATCAGTTACAAATCATTAACGAAAAGAGAAATTTAATAGTTTACAATCATTTAAAATTTTTTATTATTTATTAAAAGTCTCATAATTAAATTGGAAACAATATTAAAATATGCGTAAGACACCAATGCTTTACATAGTCAGTTTTCGGAGCTGCTGATATTATTTGGTTATTTGCTATAAATTAAAATGTTTGCATGCTGGGTTGACGTATTTTCCAAGCTTTTTAAAATTTTTAACTTTATGAGTTTCCCAATGGCTTTGGATTTTTCACAGAAAACTGTGTCATATAAAAATCTATTAAAAAAACTTTATTTCAGATTTTTTCATTATTTTCGTCTAACGCCTCAATCTCCTTAATATGAACTCTTACGTTTTTCATCAGTTATGAAATAGAAGCACGCCACAGCCCGAATGTGTTTTTCATACGAAAATATAACAGTTCTGCCTTGCGAAGGTATATGTATACGAGCATACTGTACCATTAATTTCCGCTGTGGAAGTAAATTAAAACCAGCGGCAGCGGCACACGGTATAGACGGCACAGACTCATGCGGCTCTGATGTATGTTGACACCCAGCCAGGCAGCTGTCTCGCAAATGGCCCCTGTCCAAACCCATTTTACACATCATCGCACCTCATAAGTTGCTATTAGTAGTCTAATTAAGTTATCTTTCCTTTTAGAATTTCACCAAATGGTTTTCACATCAAAGTTCGTGTAGAGAGAAACTAATGCTTCTAATAAAGGAGGGAAGCGATGGAAGTCTGCAATCTTTGTCGCACTTTAAAACTGCTGGCATTTGCGAGGATGAGGTGCGATATTGAGGACTGTATTAAAATTTCTATTGTTAAATTTAAAACAGGCTAACCATTATACTCTTCGTTGATTTACTGCACTTTTTATATAATTGTTGCATATTCTATAGAATAATTTTTGTATTTTCTTTTGTAAATAATATTAGTTTTAGACATGAAAAAATATTTTTTTAAATTTAAATAACGTAGGCACACAAAAGAAAAAAATCGGTAAAGGTATTTACACAGAACTTCCCTCGTTATTTGTGCATGGCCGTCACTCTAAAAAATTAATAATTACGAAATGACATTGAGAATAATAATCGGAATATAGTTATTGCTATTATTACAAAGAAAACTTGATAAGTTTTGGTCAAAAAAATATACAGATTGCTTATCCAACAGCAAGAGCTCAATACTAAATAACAGGTGCCACATGGCAGGCTTGCGCAAATACCTTTACAAATGTCCACCATGACTGAATTATTTCTTGGGATGACCACCCTGTACATTTTTCAATAAAAGTATAATAGGTGTATATGTCAGATATTATTGCCATCCGTCACATCAATCCAACATTCGCGTAATGGAGTGGAAGTATAGTGGTGGTTAAAAAATTTAATTTTTATTTTAATTTTTCAAAAATGTTAAAAAAAAAATGAAAATTTTTTCTTCTGAAATAGGTTTAAAATGTCAAACGTAGAAATTTTAAATTTGAGCAAAAAAGAAAGTTTCCGTCTATTCTATAATAGTGGTAAAAGAAGTTTAAGATTTAAAAATTACATATATTTTTTAAATAGGTTTAGAATGTCATGAAAGGTGAAACTTTTAAATTTGAGTAAGAAAAGTTTCCATCTATTCTAGTGTTAATTTTTTTTCCAAACTGAACAAAATGTTGCAAACATTTTTTTTCCCAAATTGGTTTGGAATGTTATGAAACGTGGAAATTTTAAATTTGAGCAACCAAATTTTTCGTCTATTCTTTAGTAGCGATAAATAGATTAAAAATGTTTTCAAATTTTTTAAAAAAATTTTTCAAAAATATTTTTAAATTTGTTTAAATAGTTTTAGAATGCCATGGAAACGTGGATAGTTTAAATCTGAACAAAGAAAAAAAATTCTATCTTAGTGGTAAAATTTTTAAAAAATAGTAAACAAAATTTCTAATTTTTCTTTTAAATAGATTTAGAACGTGATGAAACGTGAAAATTTTAAATTTGAAGAAATAAAAAAAAATCCATCTATGTTAGTGGTAAAAAAAATTTCAAAAATGTTGGTAAAAAAAATTTCAAAAAATTTTCAATTTTTTTTTTCTGAATCAGGCTTAGAATGCCATGAAACGTGGAAATTTTAAATTTGAAGAAAAAAAATTATCATTTTAGTAGAAAAAAATTTTTCAAAAATGTAAAAAAAATATATATTTTTTTAAATAGTTTTAGAATGCCATGAAACGTAGAAATTTTAAATTTGAGCAAAAAAAAATTTTTTCATCTTGGTAAAAATTTTTCAAAACTTGGTGAAAAAAATTTTCAAAATTTTTTTTTCAGAAATAGGTTTAGCGTGTCATGAAACGTGGAAATTTTAAATTTGAACAAAAAAAAAATTTTTTATCTTGGTACAAATTTTTTCAAAAATGGTGAAAAAAATTTAAAAAATTTTTTTTTTCCCGAAATAGGATTAGCGCGTCATGAAACGTGGAAATTTTAAATTTGAGCGAAAAAAAATTTTTTTCACTATTTAGGTATTCCGTTTAGACGGTCCACCCTGTATATTTTCCAGTGAAATTTCTACCATTTCTGCGCTGACAGTAGCGTCAACTACCTGCCAAATTTGACTGCTCTCCGTCAAGTAGTTTTTTAGTAAATGCAACAACAGACAGACAGACAGACAGAATTGAAAAACCTATATTTTCGTAATCTACGTGTTCTGAAACGTCAGAATCCGAAAAAATCTCGGAGGGTGATTTTTTCTCGAATACAATACTTCCCTTAGGTATGCGAGGGAAGTAAAAAGCCGTGTGCGAGAAGGCAGACCTATGTATTCCCATGCATCTTGACCTGCTGAACATGAATCCGATGTCCGATTGGCTCTTACATTTTTCCTAACCTCAAACAAGTAAATAAAAAGCTTAAATGAGCTGACCACCATTTCCATATGTATTTTGGGGCGCTGGGACCGAATGTGGAAGACACGATGATCTATGGTCATTTTTAATAGTACAGGCAATGAAGGTAAAATGTTGTAAAAACCTCGCAAAAATGAATAAAAGAATCATCTCTGGGATTTAAGTAGTTAACAACCTGTAGAATGTAATGATGCGTTCTTTGCACTTCCAAGTTCCGGAAAAATTCAAAAAAATTTGGAAAAATTTTTGATTTTCGATTTTTTTGCTCTAACGGCTAAAATAATGAAAATACAGAAAATAGTTTTCTACAAAATGTGTAGCTCGTCTGTTTCTCTACAAAATAGGTCTTTATAAATTTTTGTCTTACTTAAGCCGTTTAGGAGAAAAATCCAGTTTTCCACTTATAGTTTTGAGCCGCTCCGAAATGCGCGGAAAATGAGAATTCTCTGGAAGTTTCGTACGACCGGACATATCGATCGATAATTATTACTATTCAGAGCCGTTGAAAAAAAATGAAAACAACGTGAAATACAGAGAAAAGTCTCAGCTTTAATGTGGAACTAATCACAAAATTCATACACATTTTTATCATAGAGAAAAAAGTGGTAGAAGATGGCTTAGTAAAGTTTATACAGTTGATTTATTCACATCCTTGAGTTTTATGCATCCTGCCTATTTCTCCCGTAATAATGGGTGGTTTTTCACTGCATGGATTCGATGCCACGAATCCCTCTATATTTCGTGGAAATTTCATCGAAGAATGTTAAGAAACAAATAAGTTGTATATGTTTTACTGTATAATTGTGCATTTTCAGAACGTATATGAATAATGTAGACAAATTCAAAAAGTACTGCGCGCATTTAAAAAACTCTAAAGTCATTCGAAAGAATAAGTTTTGTTGTACTTATAATCCAAAAATTAAGACTGTGCTATTATTATTACTTAAGATATAGCGAATTGAATTCCAAAATTTGGAGGTGATTGATCGATGGGAAACATACCCTCTACTTTGATCGCAAGGCATATTTTTTCAACAAAAGTAATTGCAAAAAAGTTAATTGGATTAATATATCATTATATAAGAATATATAAGCAAAATTCATTAAGTGTCATTCTAACAACTCCCGGCAAAGATACGAATAAATCTGTGGATGAACTGTACAAAGTTTACTAAGCCATATTCTGACACTTTCTCTCTTTGATAAAATTTTTTATAAATTTTGTGATTAGTTCCACATTAAAGCTGAGACTTTTCTCTACATGTTATGTTATTTTCATTTTTTTTAGGGGCTCCGAATAGTAAGAATTATCGATCGATGAGCCCGGTCATACGAAACTCCAGGTTATTACCAACTTAAATACCAGAGATGATCCTTTTATTAATTTTTGTTACCCTAAATTGTTAATTTGCCTGTACTATAAGGGAGATACACACCGTCAAAGTCAAAGGTTTAAGGATTTCGCTTCTCCGGCGACATGGGTCCGCCTCGGCAGCAACTGCATCCGAACGAGGAACCATAAAATTATGAAAAAGTTTAGAGATACGCAAAGAGGATAGAAAAATCGAATGGTGCAAACCAGACATCCCTACGATATTTTGTTTCCGAGATAGGGCCGCTCAAAGTCACCGGAGAGAGAAAGTCTCTTTTTCCCCCCACATCTCGAGACTCTATCTCGGAAACCAAAGAAGCTATAGACTTCTAGTTTGCCTCACTCGATTTCTCTCACCATCCTACGTATCCCTGAATTTTTTTAGATTTTTAGCGACACTTTCATTTTTCTCCAAAATTTGGAAACAATAATTTCTTAACCAATTATTCAAATGATGGATAATTAAAAAAACGATTATAAACAATATGAGAAAAAAAAAATTATTTAAAAATCATAATATTCCCAAGACAACAAAATTGTAAAAAAAATGTTTTAAATATAAAACTAGTCAATTTGTTTATAAACAATTGGCGTAAAAAAATTATTTTAACGTTAATGAATGCTTTTCAATTTTTTTTACAACTTTACTTTGGTTTTTAATTTTCTGTTTACTTTAAAAAATTATAATAAACAAAATAAACAATTTTTAACAACTTTTATAACGTGATCTTGTTAAGTATATCTATAAGAAGGGCTCCAAGAAGCGAAAATTTTATAGGCCAATTATTTAAAAAAAAAAAATTGTCCACTGATAACTGAGGTCTCATAAAATTTCGTTGGTTAACAATGGCCTCACTTGTTGAAAAATAAACTTTAACATTTTTTTCCAACGGTACCTTATTTTTTGACGAATACACCATAATTTTACTTCCACATCCACGTAGTGGATTGGAAGTATAGTAATCGCAAAAAAATTTTCAAAAATTTTTATTCGTGAAATAGGTTTAGAATGTCATGAAACGTCGAGATTTTAAATTTGAGCGAAAAAAAATTTTCTGTCTGTCTGTCGGTCTGTCTGTCGGTCTGTCGGTCTATCTGTCGGTCTGTCTGTAACTTTTTTTTGTCCGCACGCTTTCTCCGGAACGGTTTAAGATATTGACCTGAAATTTTGTACACGTATATATTATAACGAGATCTGGAACTGGATTGTTTTTTGAGGAAATCCGGTGAAGGGTTGGGGGTTAAATAGGGGTAAATAGGGGGAAATAAGTAAAGCAAGCTTGTAAGAGTACAGAAACTGGAAATTCGGTGTATGTACTAGAAGTTAAGGCCTCAGATTTTTTTATAATATTTTTCAACCCCCCACCACCCCTACCCCATTAATGGGGTTGATAAAATAAAGTTGAGATATTCATTTGAAATTTCGTACACGTATGTATTATAACGATGTCTAGAATTAGATTATATTTTGGGATGATTCCGTTGAAGGGTTGGGGGTTAATTTGGGGTAAATAGAGGAATATAAGTAAAACAAGTTGGTAAGAGTACAGAAACTTGAAATTCGGTGTATGTACTAGAAGCCAAAGCGTCAGATTTTTTAATAATATTTTTCAACCCCCACCACCCCTACTCCAATTTGAAAAGGGTTGATAAAATGAAATTGAGATATTCATTTGAAATTTTCTACGCGTATGTATTATAACGACATCTGGAACTAGATTATATTTTGAGATAGTTCCGTTGAAGGGTTGGGGGTTAAATAGGGGTAAATAGGGGAAAATAAGTAAAGCAAGCTGGTAAGACTACAGAAACTTGAAATTCGGTGTATGTACTAGAAACCAAGGTCTCAGATTATTTATAATATTTTTCAACCCCCACCACCCCTACTTCATTATTAAAAGGGTTAATAAAATAAAATCGAGATATTCATTTGAAATTTGGTACACGTATGAATTATAACGACATCTGGAACTAGATTATACTTTGAGATGATTCCGTTGAAGGGTTGGGGGTTATTTAGGGGTCAATAGGGGGAAATAAGTAAAGCAAGCTGGTATGAGTACAGAAACTTGAAATTCGGTGTATGTACAAGAAGTTAAGGCCTCAGATTTTTTTATAATAGTTTTCAACCCCCCACCACCCCTACCCCATTAATGGGGTTGACAAAATTAAGTTGAGATATTCATTTGAAATTTCGTACACGTATGTATTATAACGACGTCTGGAATTAGTTTATATTTTGAGATGATTCCGTTGAAGGGTTGGGGGTTAATTTGGTTTAAATAGAGGAATATAAGTAAAACGTTGGTAAGACTACAGAAACTTGAAATTCGGTGTATGTACTAGAAGCCACAGCGTCAGATTTTCTTATAATATTTTTCAACCCAACTACCCTTACTCCAATATGAAAAGGGTTGATAAAATAAAATTGAGATATTCATTTGAAATTTGATACACGTATGTATTATAACGACGTCTGAAACTAGATCATAATTTGAGATGATGCCGTTGAAGGGTTGGGGGTTAAATAGGGGCAAATAGGGGAAAATAAGTAAAGCAAGCTGGTAAGGCTACAGAAATTTGGGATTCGGTGTATATACTAGAAACCAAGGCCTCAGATTTCTTTCTAATAATTTTCAAACTCTACCACCTCCGCTTCATTATTAATGGGATTGATAACATCAAATTGAGATATTCACTTGAAAGTTAGTACACATATGTATTGTAGTGACATCTGATTGAGATGACTCCATTGGTAGGTTGTAAATAGTGGAAAATAAGTACGGTAAACTAGAAACTTCATTTTTAACGTATATGGTAGAAACCAACTCCTCAAACTTTTCTATGACATCTACTCCAAATATTATTAAAATTCTATGACCAATAATTTCCACATACTAGAGTGGAAATATAGTCAAGATGTTTCCTTTAAAGTGACTTGGACGAATAATCTGGATGTGGAAGTAGTGATTCCTTAGGCAGCGGTTTTTAAAAATGTTTTAATTGATATTTAATAGTATAAAAAGTGAGTTTATGTGATGTACTCTCTTTTGAGGCGCCGCCCGCATCCTGCAGCGGTCGCGCGGAATCCTATTTTCAGCGTGAAATTAAAATGATAATAATGGAGATTGAGTTTCGGGTGTTGGGACTTTTTAATTGGAAATTTCCTCCGCTTTAAGAATCTTTTTTCCGATTTCCGTTATCGCTTATAGTTTTTGAGTTATAAGCGAAAAACTAAATGCCATTTTTTTCCCTCTTAATTTGTTTATAACTTTTGCAATTTTTTATGTGCTAATAAAACATTTTAACACATTTTTCTAGACTTCATTCCGAATCCAATGAGCTATCGCTCATATTTTTAGGAGCTATTTCAAGAATTAACACCTTTTTGAACTTGTGAATTAGACTAATAGAAAACTATTTAATTGAGAATAGTGCGCTACGTCAAGATATCCGTCACAAACACAGTCATAACTTAGTTTTTCATTTTTATTTCTCATTGTCTATGAATTTAACAACAGTTTTATGACAACGGCAACCTGTGTATCACGTAACAATTTCAGCAATAAACCCAGTAATTATTGTGAAGCAATAAAGCTCTAGTAAGCTCTGCTCTACTTCGTTTTATGATCATCCTAATTTATGTGTATTATTGTTCGTGTTAAATGTAATTCGCTTTTATGCTCCACGCTGGGTGTCTTACAAAACATCGTTATAATCTGTCGATGGTCCTTTTTTGATCTATTGTGATAAATGGAAATTTATTAGTCGACAAGTTAAACCAATCCGGGAGACCCAATAAGGTGGAATGTGGGCGATTGCGAGAAAACTATTAAATCCAGGCCCGTGCGGTGGGTTTTTCAAAGGTGAGGCGATACTTGTAGTTGCCGCCCCAATCCTTACATCAATATTATTAATAAAAACATTAATTTTTTATGTAGGTTTTTAATAGGTATAAAGAAACAGTAACGCTAATCGAGACCTATGTATTATTAAACAAAATAAATAAAGATTTTCTCAGTAAAGAAACAAATTAAACATTTACAATTTTACAAATGAACTCGTCTAACTTTCTGCTTTGCAAAATTGCTAATCCGATCAAAGTTATGACTGTAGGAGCGTAACTGCAAAAAACGTTCTTCCAATGAATGAAGCTTAATATCTAAGAGAAAATTAAAGAAGTCCACGTCAAACTTGTCTTTTTCACTCAAAGGCGCTTCATCAGATGCTTCATAAATAAATTGGCGCTTCTTGGGACGTGGTCTAACAACTAATTTTTAAATTATGGTTCGATTTCTAATTCTTCCGCCATTTCTCTGGCTGAGATCCTCATTTGCATAAAACCGTTCGATCTATAAGATTTCAGAAACTGTACAATTTTTTCCAGCATCTCCACACATACTGCTATATTCATATTGTGTGATTGCACAGATAATGATATTTTGCTTACCTGAAAGAGAATATCATACCACAAAATTATACTACAAATAAATGTATAAACTTTGGCCTTTTTTTGCCAAACCCTTGGCTTTATTTTTAGTCTCAGCATTTATCACATTGCCACCAATGCATCATAGACTGCACCTATTTGATTCTGAATGCCTTTAAGGCATCGATTCTGCTGGACCACTTTGTGGTACTTTGAGGTTTAAGGGTTAGTTGACTTGAATGAGTCGACAGTTCTTTAATCAGCACAGTCCATCTCTTTGGATATCCAGTGAAAAACACGTACAACTCCTGGACAATTGAAAAAGAACCCAAAACTTCTCCGGAACAAACAGCTGCATCGTTGACAACTAAATTCATCGAATCACATGCATAGGGTACAAAAAAATGCTCTGAGATTTTTCGATAAAATTCTGTTTTGCACACCCTTGTGAACTCCCTTCATATTTGAATCATTGCCATAATTTTGTCCTCTGATATCTTTAATGTCAAAATGTAATTCTGCAAGATGTTTGACAATAAGTTCAGCGAGTCCCTCTCCAGTTGTTTCAGTTGCTTAAAAAAATCCGACGAAAAATTCTTCACACTTAAATTGATTAGTAGTTGGATCCAAACATACTGCTCTCAAAATTAAAATAATTTCTCATTATGGCTTACATCAGGTGTGCAATCAACGGTAATGGAAAAGTACTTTGCTTTTTTAACTTTTCCCGCAATTTTAGCAAGAACTTCCTTTCCCATCAATTGTATTAGTTCGTCTTGAATCCTACTACTTAGATAAGTTACAGACCATATTTCTGAATGATTTCGAATTCGTCGAAGATGTTCCTCCATCGCGGGGTCAAACTCAGAGAGTAATTCGATAATTTTTAAGAAATTTTCATTGTTTCGCTGAAATAATTGTTCCGTAGATCCGCGAAAAGTTAAGAAGCATTGACCTGCCATCATTCGTATCACGGATATTATTCTTTATAAAACATTTCTCCAATGCTGAATTTCCAAATCTAATATTCTTTGATATTCATGGTCAATGGTTTTCTTACATTCTAAACGATTATCAAATTCTTTCCATTTTTTAAATGAATTTCTGTGGGGCCTACCACCCTCATGTGATGAAAGTGGTCTTGTTAAATTTTTCCAGTTTGAGTAGCCACTTTTTGACCAATGCTTACCAGAGGATTGATCAAATTGCGTACAACAAACACTAAAAATTGAATCCTTCAGAGAATATATTAACCACGGTCTTTCTACTAAGGTGCCTTTCTGCTGTGGTGAGGTAAGTATTATTATTTCTCGCGGCATTATGTCATATTATCAAATAAACGAAAGACCAACAAATTATACAACACCAAACGTGTCAGAACAGCATGCAGACACCTGCTAAAATGCCGCCCCTGAATCGTACCGCCTTGGGCGGTCGCCTCGCCGCCTCACCTCACCGCACGGCCCTGATTAAATCGAGGCTGAAAGAGCACATCTAGGGCTCAATTCTCGAACTCATTGGTAAATGTTCTTATGAGAAATACTTTTCCACTAGTAATTTCCCAGGGAAATAACAATTTGGCGTACTCGAGCACTTTAGGAATGTAATTCCCCTTGGAACTTAATTAAACCTATCTGTTTACTAATATATTACAATTTTAATAATAATAATAATAATAATAATACACATTAGTCAACAAAGACATGAAAGGGCGAAGTTCAGCTTAGTATAGCACAGACGTTATAATAACTGTTCTTCCACTTAACCCAAAAAGACGAGGCAACCAATGTACAAACAAAAAATATATATCTAAAATATATTTACACCTTTTTTTACAACTTTTACAACTTTATTTGTTACTTTTAAAATGTATAATTTACAAAATATTTAGTTTAAAATGCACACCTAAGGTACAGAAAGCCTGTCTGTGTGCATACATATTATGTTCATATTATAAATGATTTTTTGTATATATTTGAAGATAGGTTTATTAAATTATTGATTTATTGTGAAATTAAGGCCGCTTACTCATGTCTTTTCTGCACCACATTTATTTCTATGAATATGCAAAAGTCAGTAACAGCAAAAATTATACGTTTATTATCTATTGAGTACATTTAAAAAAGGTAAATGATTAGCTATCAAATAACTATGAAATGATTTTGGCCCTATCATACAAACATTTTACAACACCCCTCTTAACGTGCATCGACTGGTTTGAGTTGAAATTTAAATATCTGTTGGTATGTGTTGGTTTTCTATAAACACTTGTTTCAATTGTACCATTTAGTCTTTTAATTGAAACATCTAAAAATGGTAATTCATTCCTAGTTTCCTTTTCTAAAGTTAATTTAATAGAAGGTTATTTATTATTTAAAAGATCCAAAAAACTATCTAGGAACTCAATACCATGAGGCCAGATTGCAAAGATATCATCTACGTATCTCCGCTAGATAACCGGTTTGTATGCACAATTTTGAACATGCCTAGTCTCAAAATCCGCCATAAATATATTGCTTAAAATCGGTGACAATGTAGAACCCATTGCCATACCGAAATCCTGCTTATAGAAATAATTTTCCAATTGAAAATAAGTTGTTTCTATACACATAGTTAAAAGTTCCATTATGGCATTTACATTCAATTTAGTTCTAGCTTCCAAATTATTTTCATTTAACAATTTGTCTTTGATTATTTTTAAAGTTTTGTCTACTGGGTCGTTAGTTAACAGACTAACACGTCAAAACTAACCATCAGATGTGTATTATGAATATTGTTTTCATAAACTTTTTCGATAAAATGTTTACTATTTTTTATATAGTAGTCAGTATTTCCAGATAATGGATTAATAATTTTCAGCAAGAATTTTGCCAAATTGTGGCATGGCGAATTAATGGAACTAACAATTGGTCTTAATGGGACATTCTGTTTTATGTATTTTTGGTAAGCCATAAAAATGAGGAGGCTTGCTACAATGCGGTGTAAGCTTCCGTCGTTCAAAGTAATTAAATTCATTTTTGTATTTAAATAAAGTTCTATAAATTTTGCCTTCAATTGATTTTGTTGGGTTTTTACTTAATTTTGAGTATGGTCCTTCATTGATAATTGTCATGATTTTCTCATCATACGTATTTTTATTTATAATGACGATGGCATTACCTTTGTCCACTGGCAAAATTTTAATGGATTCATCTCTCTTCAAAGTTGATATTGACCGTTTTCTTCTGTCCTTAAATTTTCTTTAATTTTATATTGCCTCTCTAAAGCAATTTTTGCCCGCACGCGATATTCATTTCCGTCATCTGTTGGCATGTTTTGTGCACTCTTTTCTACGGCTGCTACTATTATTATTGTACATGGTAATCTATATACTGCTATTATGTTAAATATAATATTATTTATTTCTACAGTTGTATTTGTGTGAATGTATTTTCGTTAAATTTCATTGTGGTAAAATTTGCTAAATATTCTTTTCTTATATAAACAAGAACATCATTTTGGTTATGACATCCTTCAGAGTAATAAATATTATATTCCTTTATGTAATATTTATCTAAACAATCTATTTTCCACGTTTCTGGTAGAATTATTACCTGATATGTTGTTGGTAGGCTTTCAAGTAAAATTTATAAGTTTTCGAAGTTTTTATTAATGCTCCTAATGTTCAAGTGAATAAAATTTGTGATACTAAGATTGAGTTTGTTTTTAAGTATGTTGTCATTATGATCACTTACTATGTGATTTTTTATGTTTGCATATTTATCTAATTCATAATTAAATTCCAAAACGTTCATGAGCAATAAATGAGGTGCAGTGGTTCTTTTTTTATGTAATAAGTAGGCTCAATATATCAAATATACACATACTTACTTAAAACAACAGATACATACTTACTTAAAATAATAGAAATACATACACAATTTTTCTTTCTCTTTTTTTCCTTTTTCATTGAGTTCTTAGTTTTACCTTTAACGTGTAAGTCTTTATTTTTAAATTCCGCTTGTATAGGCTCTGTATCAAAATCGTCCGTTTCGTTGTCACTACTATCGAAAGGCCTCCAAAATGCCATTTTAAACAATTATTTGCAAAAAATCACTCAAACACAGTAATAAAACTAATAATTTGTTCAAATATTCACTAGAATTAAGTAATTTATAACGCTGCCTGGCAGTACTGCACTGCCTCGTACAGATTATACCATACAAATAGTCATACGTATTTTTTGTTTTATATATTATGGCATGCAAAAATTCTGAACAAGGTTGGTGTTGACAAATCAAATTCGCTAAGCACCTATCCCACCTATATTTCTATGTGACAGGCGGATCAAGACCACGTGGACTGTGGCCGAGGGGGTGAATATAAATCTGTAAAATTCTATGTTCTCTCATTCAATGTGAAACGATATATTGACAATACCCCGTAAGATCCTCTAGTTCCGTGCTGTTCCAATTTCGTTCGTAAATACTATACATAATTTGAAAAACGAAAATTATGATTACAAAATTTTTGTTGGTTTCCTGGAGAAAAGGTGACATTAAGGACTCGTAACCATATTCTCGGAAAATTATGTTCACATAAACAGAAAACAAAAGTACGATCGACATACAAAACAAAATCGTCTGCCAACCGTGAAATAGTAAATAAGTTTTATGAATTTTAGCTAAAGTTAACTGACCTGGAATTCGGATCCACTGCAGTAAGTTCCTGTAAAGCGTTCCTGGAACAATGAACGCATGCTGGTAATCTAATATTACAATAGAGCAATCCCTATCTGCAGAGGGTCTTCTGACAGACAGTTCGTCTCCGGTACACCGACGCATTTTACCACTTGTTCGCTAGACGGTGCGTCACCAGCTTTGGCTATTAATACACGCATACTATGTCTACTCAAAAACAATGCTAGTGTCTCGTGTCACCTTTGTGGACAGAGAGATAATCATTAAAAATAGCGCGTATTGTTTGGTTAGCTGTAGCTGTAACTGTAACTGAACTGGCCAACAAATCCAATGAACCGTTCTGGGTTCCGAAAAATACGTAGAATTTTTACAAGAGGCGAAGGCCATTTAATACTATGATGGAGGTAGCTCAAGTAAATTTATCATTTTTTACAAGCTATAGCCGGTGAAGTTTCATCGTTACATAAGTTGAAGGCGAACAAAAATTAAGTTCTAGTTGCATTTTATATTATTACCAGCGCATTCGCCATATTTTTAAATTTATGACATGTTTATAGAGGAGTAAAACTAGAATTTCTAGGGAACTGTCTTACTACAGCAATTTTTTACTGAAACTTGTTGAAAATATTTCAAGAAGTGTAGTGTAAAGTTTTGGACTAAATCCGAGTGGTGGAAAGCTTTTATTTAAACAAAGGAATGTTCAGAATCCTATTTTTCACAGTTTTTCTCAAATATTTCTGCTTGTATAACCCGTATCGCAATAAAGATAGAGACAAATTATTCACAATGAAATTACGAAGAAAATTAGATTTGTCTCAAACTTTTTGGTCAATATGCCAAGTCGTAAAACATGAAGGCATTTTAAGGAGGCCAATTTGAAACAATTGATGATAACTTGAACAATAATGTACATGTAAAGGAAACTTTAGAAGAATATACCCCTTGTGGAGTTTAACCATCAAGCCAAATTTCAAGTTAAAATATTTACAATAACTCCTAAAAAACAATTGCAAACTCGAAAATCCAATCGCCGATTGTTCAGGGGCATCAAGTCGTACATTGGAAATTCTATCTCAGATTATTTATAGTTGTTTTTATGTTATTTTTGGTGGTATAAACGAAAATAAAGTTTTTAAAACCAGTTTTATTCATTTCTTCTATTTTATTTTTTTTAAACAAATGAATTTTACTCATCGATATTTTGCCCAAAAATAGAAGTTATTGGTATATATCAAAAGTACATAAAAACGAACTATTTAAAAGAAAGTAGTTTTACCTACACCCTAGATATGACATTTTTTTGCATTATGGCCATTTATAAGCAAGCTAAGAGACAATGACTTCAACATTTTTTCAATTTTAAACGTTTTGAAATTTATTTCCTTTTATACCACCACAAAGACCATAAAAACTACTACTATAACAAGCCACTCACAAAAAAAAAAATCTATCTGGGCTGGGGGTTTGACCGTGTTTTCCATATGTCATCAGGATTTTGCCATAACCTCAAAAAACTCAAAATTTAAGCGAATAACCCCCTTTTTTTTGTATTAGATCGATTGCAAATAAAATTTTCAATCCGATGATGTAAAATACGATATTTTTTCGGCGCTTGGTGTACATACTAAAAACCAAGGCCTCGGTTTTCTTTCTAATATTTTCCATTATTAATGAAATTGATGACATAAAATTGGGATATCCACTTGAAAGTTAGTACACGTATGTATTGTAATGCCATCTGATTAGATGATTCCGTTGAAGAGGTGGGAGGTGGTAGGTTGTGAACAGAAAATAAGTAAAATAAACTAGAAACTTCATTTTTAACATCTCAAACTTTCATATGACATCTGCCTCAAATATTATTAAAATTCTATGACCAATAATTTCCACATACTATAGTGCAAATATTGTCAAGATGTTTCCTTTAAATTGACTTGGATGAAAAATCTGGATGTGGAAGTAATGATTCTTTAGGCAGCGGTTTTGATAACATACAAGGAGTTACCTCGGTGACTTGAGAAGTGGCTAAGAAAACAAAAAACAAAAAAAAACAAAAGAAAACATTCCGAACTTCTATCAATATAACACGGTATGTCTCAGGGCTCTGATCTGGGGCTATTATTGTTTATTTTATATCTAAATGATATCTTTCATTTTATGTCTTCAATATAATGGCTTGCTTGTGTTGATGACACCTCGATTCTGGATATCAATTCTAACATAATATAACCTTGCCTTTTTGTTATATTAAATCCTCAATCATAATCAATAACTCAAAATAAAGCATAAGACCTCAAGGGGCAGATTACCATTGATAGCTTGGCTCAATATTGGTTATCACTTACCTTGGCAAATACTTAATAACAGGAAATTATCCAAAATATAAATACACAGCTCTACAAGGCTCAACAAAAATGATAGTTGGACGCCATCCTATTTTGAGGTTACTAGAAATCAAATAATACACAATTTCTGCTCACTTTAAACTATAAGTTGGTCCGGCAAAATAAGGAAACAGCGAGCTATCCCAGTTTAAATGAGTGCTAGCTTAATGAAATTAAACAACTACTAAAACAAATATTATATTAACATTCGGAGTTATAAAAAACAAACAAAATGCTCTTATTACTTACTCACTAAAGTTACTCGGGACTGTACAACAAATAGCATTTTGACAAGGATTAACCTGTTAAACTAATTACATAAATTGACATGGCATGCTAAATTTTAAAACTCTAAAGGTTTCATAACCGAATACCCAAATTGGGGAGACATACAAAAAGCTTTCGGCGCGTACCGGTTTTTCTATTGAACAACCTTAAATGTTGCTAGCGAGCATACACTAAGTAAGTCACTGTGTATCCCTATTGGGGCATCGAAATTGTCAATAAATCTAGTCACTGTGGCCAATGTCTACAACTAATATGAAGGCGGTCAAATTGTTTACCGATCTCACTCAGGAAGGAAAAATCCATCACGAAACTAGTTCTATAACAACACTAAAATTATGGTTCTCCACGAGCGTAGCCTTTTGAGCTACCACAACTAGTACATAAAATTAAAAAACTTTCAGTTTCAGTCCTGGACACCGAAAGTCAATGAACGTATGTCACTCAACAAAAATGAACGTACACGCCAGATAATTAAAATCACCAACAATCATGGATGGCATCAAAGCAACTAATTCAGATTAATCATGCAATTTGCTGCTATTTAATACAGATTCATTCTGTCATTTAATTGACTATTAAATATTTGCACTTGGTGATTCACACATTACTCTGATGCACAATTTACATAAAACGTAGCGGCAATACTCAAAAAGAATAACCGTCACCATAAAAAGACTTTAAATATTCTCGCTTAAACAACTTTATTACCACTTAATTATACCGGAGAGGTCAAATTTACCATCTCCCGTGGTATATCTCGGCTCTAAGCCGATCCTCGACTGCTTCAAACAGACCAAAAACATCGTCTTGAAATTAACAAGTCCCTCTTCACCCTTCTACCTGTACCTCGTTGAAGGTCAAACGGTCTTTTACCTGCTAGAATTTAACGTTTTTACGAACGTACGAAAACAATCTTATAAATGCACAAATTTTATACATGCTTTTATTTAACTTAAGGTACTGAGTGTTCCTTCAAAACGTGACCGTTACAATAAGTAACTTAAATAGCGACAGCCGTTAGTTCCGCACATCCAGCAAGTGATCGGTTCTGTTCAAATAATCTTAAGCTTGATGAAGACAAGGCTCAAAGGTCTGTTTTCTCTATAAACTTATTAATGAAATTCAACAACGTAGAGATTCTGTCTAACAATTTAACTAGTGCTATTTTTCGGTTGCGCAGCTTAAAAAATGCTATTTTTAAATATTTTGCACTTGTGGCAGCCCTTGAATTATTATCTTTTGACAACAAGTCAATATCAGCTACTACGATAGTGTCTAATTATCAACTTCAATGGAATTCCGAAAAGTTTTAAATTCTGTATAGTCTTTGATAATCCGGCTTTGAAGTTGGTTCAAAATACGGGTCGCTATATTTCCAGTGACTTTGTATTGTATTATATTATATAATTTCACTCGGTTTACATATTCCTATCTTCTTGGTGGATAATAACAAGACATTACCTAGATCAATAATTTGAAATCGACCCAAATATAAATTACTTAACAGATAGTTCCGTAGCATCAAATTTAACATAAGAAAGAATTATTATGAAGAATTCTAATGAGGGCTTTGACCAATTCGCGCCATTTTTGTGCTAACCTACAAACTTCTCGAACAACCGTGCAGTTCAATGCTTTATCTTTATTATTACTCGTTATGTTCCGCACTTTTCACATTCATTTTATGAACATAAAATATATAAAATCAATTCAGTGGAAAACTTAAAGCACGAATATCTGGAAACTTTCTGTATCTAACCATAAGATCGAAATACTATATCATCCCGGCTATAAATCCTACAAAGTAGTCGTCTTATATACGAGTTAAACTGTACTCCATCCCACTGATTTTATCGCAAAGAAAAATATTTCCTAATACATTTCCCTGTCAAAAGACAAAAGTGGGCAATCAAGGTTTTCAATCTAAATATTACAAATGGTATTATATCGTGAATGTGATATGCCTACATTAAGATGGTAATTAATTCTGGCGCCCATTGTTATGAAGCACAGGTGTCAGCATAAACACGTAATTAATGTTTTGCAGAAATGTGAAAAGTTTCATTCATAGACATTTTTTCTGTCAACGTTGCCAATCTGTTGTTATTATGAAATGATGCTAATAATTTAGTACATAGAATTCTTAATGGAGTTTTAAATCATTTGAATAATTTTATTTTAATTGAAACATTGATTGAAAACGTTGTTCTTTGATCAAAATGTTGCATAAGTTTTTAGATGTTTTTTTTAAATTATAAATTATATGTACAATTGGTTTGGTTCTCTATCAATAATTCTTTGTCTTGCTCTAGTTGATGCTCGACTATTGTCATATAAATGAAATGCAAATTAGAAAAAACTAAACCTTAATTATTTTCTTACTTTTTGTTGGGTATTCTGCCACTGAAAAATATTTAAAAATTTTATTGAAAAACCTCTGCGCCAAACGAATCAGATAGAGGTTGGTTCTTGAATACCTGACTTTCAAAAAGTCTCACACCTAAAAATATATAAACTAGAACAATGTTATAAACTAAAAATTGAAAATGAAAGCTATAGGCAGTTAACGTTTCGGAAGAGAATCTACTTCCGTTCTCAAAACTTTTTTTGGCCGTCAACCATGACAGTTCTTTGTTTATGTATTTCCATAGTCACGTGAGACATTAAATTATATTTATCTTCTTTTTACTTTCTTGGTCTCTAAGGATGGGCAACCAACTAGTACAAAAATCTATTGAATAATTTGAAACGCATCTATCCTCGTTTAATAAAATAATCGCGGATTCTTTGAGTTTTCTTTTTGTTCCGTTGGTCTCTTTCCAAAATCTTCGCCAAGTCCCATTGAATCCTGTGATTATTATCCCACGCGTGTTCACAAAATTTTGGATTTTTTTAAATTCTCCCCTTCGTAAGCGTAAGCGTAATTTCTATGTTCACCAAGCCTTACGTTGAAAGGTCTAGATGATTCACCTACGTAATGTTTTCCGCACTCACACGGAACACTGTAAATACAATTTTTTGAATTTTACACAATATTTAGAGGTTTGGTTGTCTATAAAACCGATCTTAGCGTAGAGCCCGTTTGAAAAATCGTTCGTACGGAGAACCGATTCCCAATTTTTTGTCATTTATCCGCTATACCATGTATATATGGAATTACTGCCATTGACCTAAATACCTCAGGTTGTGATAGTATATTCTCTCTACTACCAATGTTCAATAACTGACTATCAACAAAAATCTCAGGATATTGATTATTTAATAAGACAGTTTTTATAAATTTCTCTTCGTTCCTTAATATTATATCATTTGAAGAAATAATTTTGGCTCTGTCATACGAAAACTTAACAACACCTTTCTTAACACTAATATGTTGATATGAATTGAAATTGAAGTATCTGTTTGTGTGTGTTTGTTTTCTATACACACTGGTTTGGTATGTGTTATCTAATTTTTTAATTAAAATATGGTAAATAAAGGTAATTCATTATTATTTTCTATTTCTATTGTAAATTTAATTGAAGGTTCTTTTTCATTAATTTGATTCAAAAATTACTTAAATATTCTCTACTATAAGGCCATATAGCAAAAATGTCATCTACATATCTCCATCATCCAATAGGTTTATGAACTAGATTATTAATATTACTTTCCTCAAAATTTTCCATGAAAATGTTACTTGATACTGGCGATAATAAAGAACCCATGGCCATCCCAAAATCTTGTTGATAGAAGTCATTATTTAATTGAAAGTATGTTGTTTTAATGCAAAGTGTAAGTAATTCCATTATAGTTTCACTGCTTAACTCAGTTCTATTCGCCAAATTTCCATCTTGTTGCGATTTGTTTTTAATTATTATTAATGTTTATGGAAGAGCCTTTTTTTAGCCACCATCCAAGCGAGTAAAATATATTTTTATTTAATAAAACTCGATTAGTCGCGCACCGAGTTATAACAGACAACGTTTTAAGACACAGTAGAAACAACTGAAAACAACAAAAATCTAGGAAAAGCTTTCTGGTGTAGCAAAATGAAAAATAATGATTTGAATTTTTAGCGAGGTTTCCTTTGTTGGCCTTTTTCATACTAATTGACAAACGCAATGTAGACCTTTTAAGTAGGCAACCACTAAGAAATACATGAAAGACAGAATGAACTGAAATAATAATAATAAATCATTACAAGGCAATACCGTCTAACCCTTATCTGTTTGTCGTTGACAACTGTAACAGTACCATCTGAACTAAAAGTAAGTGTTGTAGTGCCAGTTCCAAAAGTTGAAGAGCCAAAGCAAGCCAGCGAATATAGACCAATAAACTTTATTCCAATAGTGGATAAAATATTAGAAATCGTGGTGGCCGAACAGCTAAGGGAGTACTTTGAAAACAACAAACTTTTATGTAGTGGTCAATCTGAATTTAGACGATAGAAAAAGCATACTTTCAGTTAGATGTGCCCCGGCGCACAATTCTCTGATAGATTTTTCAAATGCAAATTGCCCTATGAAGTGGATAGGCAGAAATAGCCCTTTAGAACTGTGGCCCCTTAGATCGCCTGATATTACCCCCTGTGACTTATTTCTATGGGGGTATCTAAAGTGTATGCTACTCGACCGCGTAACAGACAAGAGCTTTGCAGTAGGATTAGGCAAGCGTGTCAAGGAATTACTCCCAAACCTTTAAGAAAAGTGACTGAACGGTTAAGAAGGGTTGTTAAAAGTTATTGGAAAGTGGTTATGTTGGAGACCAGAATTTAAAAAAAAGTCGTTTTTTGGTTTGTTATAACAATTAAATAGTTACAGAAAAGTAAAAAAAAATGTTTAAGAAATTAATTAAGTTTTCGTTTCTGCCATAATCCGTTTTTGAGATCATGGAGAATATGGATTAGGGGATTTTTGGACATGCTGAATCCAAACATGATGGAAAAATTTGTCTAAAAGAAGCCCTAATATCCTTTTGCAAAAAAACCTACCCTATTTTACCCCCTAAAACCGCACGCCAATGAAGAATGAAAATGTTTGCCAAATAATTCATTTTTCCAACATATAATTACCACCCAAGAAGAAAATCGCATTATTAATAACTGAGATATTAGGGTGGACTTATGAAAAGCGGGACACACTGTATAATAATAATAATAAATTTATTAACCGTAAAATCTTGTTACATAAACAAATTGGTTTTGTCAGAGTAAAATATATAAAATGTATAAAACGAAAACAGGGTTACAGATAGACTAACAAACATATACTTATTAAACAAGATGTATAAAACAATATACTGTATATAGGTACATATGCATAATTTACATGTTATGTAGTGATACTATGAAATAACGAGAAGAAAAAACAAGAAACAAAAATGATCATCCTTTACTGCTGAAGAAACTCCGCCATGCTATAGAAGCAATTTTGAATTAGAAATATTTTAAGTTTGTTTCTGAATAGGCTGAAAGAATCTTGTGACTTTATTTCTGAAGGAAGTTTATTGTATATATAACTACCGGCACAATTGGGTGATTTCTTATACTTGCTGAGGTTAAAACTTTTATATGAATTTCTGGCGCCCTTCTTGTGTGGTAGTTATGTACGGCACTATTAGTTTTAAATTTATGCAAATTTTTGTGAACAAATTCAAACAAAAATCAAATGTTAATTTAGTTACCAAACATAAAGGATAATATCATTGCAAGCTTGCTATAAATATTATCTATTACGCTTGATATGTAAATTAATATTTGATATAAACCAATTATTTTTTCTGAAAATGCTTACATTTTATGTAATTAACTATTTTAACAAAAATGTTTTTTTTAAATACATTGAATAATAACCGAATAAACATGACATCACGTTTTTGAGAATAACTGCAAAATTTTAAAATAAAAAATTATGAAAAAATTTCCTCGTACAAAAAATGCCGTGGTTTATCGGTGTCTAAAATATTATATACATAGAATGCATATTTTCCAAGATATAATGGATTTAAAACTGGTATGGTCAAATTTTCCTCAAAAAGTAGGGCATTTTTCAATATAACTTAGCAGAACTTCAAAAGCGTTCAATGTACATTATTCAAATTTCAGTGATTGATGTAGAATAGACCCGTAATGAACACATAATATCTTAATTTTTTTCTGCTCCTCCGTTTCTGAGATATTCGCGGTTAACATGAGGAGTCAATACATTTGAATCGTATATTAGAGTAGTCAAAGTAGTCAGTGTATAGGTACCCCAGCAGACATAAACTTTCATTAAAATTCTCAAACGATACATGATAATAGTTTGCAACAAAAATAATGGTGCAGTTTTCAAATTAGTAACTAGTGTTTCCATGAAAAATGATATGTTTGGAAATTCTTGTTTTATATCACAAACTGCATAGTTAATAAGGTTTAGACATGAAAATATCGGATATCCATACCACCGGACAGTTATAATAAAAAACGTACATGTTGTGTTTGAACAACGGACGAAAGACGTGTTAGATCACGGCGGCAAATATTTATTCGCTGTTCTCAACATGACAGTGTTTAACTAGGCCCGCTGTTTTCACTTAACAAAAAATACATTCCGTACCCAAGTACTACAACTAGCCGATGCTTATTTTTAATACATGATGAGATATGTTTGGAGATGTTCACATAAAAATAGACCATTTTCTATTTTTAAAAATACCATGCGATTCATAACTGCACGATTGTAGAAATGTGGTTTATTTCACTTTGTTATCAATATTTCTTTTTTGTACAACTGCCATTAAGATATGTTTGTAGTGGCAGCCTTCAGTATTAAAAATTGACTTTTATAAGGAAGCACATTAAATGAATTTTTTAGCAGTGGTGTTAAAAATATTTTTCATACTAATGTTAAAAAAAACAGTAAAAGTATCTATCTATCTATACTTGTAATCTATGGCTGTGGCTGCAAAGCCATTCGCACAACACCGAAGTAAAAGTAGTAATAATCAATTTTCAGAAATGTAAATTTTTATTATCAATAAATAGACATAGTACAGGCAAATTAGCCATTTAGGGTAACAAAGATTGATAAAAGGATCATCTCTAGGATTTAAGTAGGTAAGAATGTAGAAAAAAATCTCAGCTTTAATGTGGAACTAATCACAAAGTTCATAAAAAATTTTGTCATAGAGAAAAAGTGTCAGATGATGGCTTAGTAAACATTGTATAGTTGATCCACAGATTTATTCATATCTTTGCCGGGAGTCGTTAGAATGATAATTCATTTTGCTTATATATTCTTATATAATATATTAATCCAATTAACATTTTATTGCATTACTTTTGTTGGAAAAATATGACTTGCGTTCAAAGTAGAGGGTATATTTCTCATCGGTCAATCACCTCCAAATTTTGGAGTTCTTTCGCAATATCTTAATTAATAATAATAGCACAGTCTTAATTTTTGGATTATAAGTACAATAAAACACATTCTTTCGAATGACTTTACAGTTCTTTAAATACGTGCAGTACTTTTTGAATTTGTCTACATTAATCACACATGTTTAGAAAATGCACAATTAAACAGTAACACATGCACAACTTATTTGTTTCTTAACATCCTTCAATGAAATTTTCACGAAATGTAGGTTAAAGTGAGTGGAATCGAATCCATGCAGTGAAAAAGCACCCATTATTACGGGAGAAATAGGCAGGATGCATAAAACTCAAAGATATGAATAAATCAACTGTTTAAAGTTTACTAAGCCATCTTCTAACACATTTTTCTCTATGATAAAATTTTGTATTCATTTTGTGATTAGTTCCACGTTAAAGCTGAGATTTTTCTCTACATTTTATGCTGCTTTCATTTTTTTAGCGGCTCTGAATAGTAAGAATTGTCGATCGATGTGTGCGGTCGTACGAAACTCCCAGAGAATTCTCATTTTCCGCGCATTTCGGAGCGACTCAAAACTATAAATGGAAAACTGAATTTATCTGCTCAACGGCTTAAGTAAGACGAAAAAGACGTTTTTTGTAGAGAAAGAGACGAGCTACAAATTTTGTTCAAAACTTTCTTCTGTATTTTCATTATTTTAGCCGCTAGAGAAAAAAAAAAACAAAAATCAAAAAGTTTTCCCAAATATTTTTGAATTTTCCCGGAATTTGGAAGTGCAAAGAATGCATTATTCCATTCTGCAGGTTATTGCCTACTTAAATCCCGGAGATTATCCTATTATTAGTTTTTGCGAGGTTTTTACAAAATTTTGCCTTCATTGCCTGTACTAACAATTATTTATGAACATTAATGTGAATACTACAGTAAAAACAATTGCCAATGTGAATGCTTTGTGAAGTTAGAGAGCTTCGTAACGCATTTACGCTGCATGAATTGCCAATTTCATTACTCCGTTAATTCTGGCAGTGAAGTTGATGAGGTTTCGAAATTTGATGCAGCATTAGCTCGAAGTTGGGAGAATTCTGTGATCAATAGCATTTTTAAGACCAATGGTCTCGTCGATGTAACCCTCAGCTACTGTCGTGGACTTCCAACTGCCGTAATTTTTTATTTCCGTAATATTTTGCTAGCATAGTAGCGGAGGATCTACGGAAAGAGTGAGATGTAAATTGCTTTGGATCCAGAGTCTAAGAAATTCAGTGATGGCAGCTGGCATTCTTCCAAAGGTGTTTATTGGTTGGACAAGCACAGTGCCCAAGTACCCGAAAATACTTTTCTTTTTTTTTTAAAGAACACCTGTGACATGCAGACAGGCATGTCGAAAATATATCTGTGAAACCTTAAAAATTAAACTATAAAACAACATATTGTTTTC
This sequence comes from Stenurella melanura, assembly GCA_963583905.1. Lineage (NCBI taxonomy): Eukaryota > Metazoa > Arthropoda > Insecta > Coleoptera > Cerambycidae > Stenurella > Stenurella melanura. Next base: position 6,800,908 of record OY757314.1, on the reverse strand, counting down.
TTGGGAGTGTTTACTTTTTGTGCATCACCTTCATCAGTATCGTTCACTTGGTCACATTTTCTGTAACCCCGCGACCCCCAAAAAGCGAGTGTGTTTTTTGAATGGCCCCTAATGCAATATTAGGTTAATTTAAAACCAATATTTAACTTAAAAGTCCCACGAGGTTCCAAGTACAGTGCCACAAGGTTTTAAGTACAGGGTGCCCCAAATTGCTTGATTTTAGCTGGTTTTCCTATTTTCAGACCAGGTAGAGAAAAACTGACGTATGAGTCTACAGCTCGATTTTTGTGAAACGCCGATTGATGAAAACCGCATTTCGATATCTCTAACCGTTTCCGAGATATCGGCAAAAATTGACATTTGGCAGATTCCGAAAAACTGCCATAACTTTTTTATTTGTGAATATTTTTTCAAACGGTAAAAACTTTCTAGAGTCACTTTTTGACGTAGAATAAGATGCATTTGTCAAAAAAAATACCGCTTTTCAATTGTTCGATATCTAAGTTAACTTTGTTATTTCAAATGGAAACCATAGTTAGCTTTGACTTTAGAAAATAGGAAAAAAAATAAGCTTTCCAAAAATATATATGTCAAGATATGTCTAGTCATCCTTGCTGCCAATATAACACATTTCTCTTTAAAAATGACATTTTAGCAGAGTTGGCCATGGAAAACAAGAGTTTCAATTATTCAAATGAAAACAATAGTTCTTGTATTAAATTAATTTTATTAATTAAACACATTTCATTGAGTAGGTAACAAATCTTTAACGATTGAAGTATCACAAATAGTGTTCAAATTGTCTACCATTTTGGTCGATGCACAATTGACATTTCTTCTTTACTGATTTCTCGGCATTTAAGAGTTGCAAAGGTGTTATCCCAGCGATTGTATTTCTCACTCGTTGCTCTAAATCTTGACGCGTTTCTGGTATGGTTTTAAATATCTGGTCTTTGACCAAACCCCAAATAAAAAAGTCCAAAGGACTTAGGTCCGGAGATCTTGCAGGCCATGGTATAGGCCCCCTTGTTCCCATCCACCGATCCTCGAACATTTGATTTAGTTTGTTCCTTGTAACCGCCGTGTTATGAGCTGGTGCGCCATCTTGTTGATAAAACTTTCGTACCAAATCGGCAAGGGGCAAGTCTTCTAAATATGGTGGCAGAAATTAATCCTGCGTTCTTGATCACCAGGGAATATTTGATGAGTGAGCCTGATTTTATAAGGTTTATATTTATATTTCTTGAGAATTCTTTGGCTACGGCTTTTGCTCACACCCTCAGTTACAGTTATTTCTCTGGTAGAAATTTCAGGATTTTCTAAAACCGCTCCAATTACTTCTGCCTCCACCTCGTCTCTGCCTTCAATAGCATACTGTTTACGTCTGGGCTTGACAAATGATCCATAATTCATCAAAGCAATTTCCAATCTAGGAAATATTTGTTCGCTTGGCTGCTGGCGTTCAGGGTAACGTTCGAAATATAGATTTAATGCATCTTCAGAATTTCGGCCTGATTCAATATAGCATATAAACATCTGGCATTTTTCAAAGTTTTCATACATTTTGGAATAATGCAGAACGATTATAACAGATGTCAACTTTAACACTTATTTTATTTACTGTCAAACTAACTTTTAGATATGCAAAGCAACTGTTTTTGTTTGGCCAACTGTGTTAAAATGTTAAATGTTAAAAAAATGTAATTTTTAAAGAGAAATGTGTTATATTGGCAGCAAAGATGACTAGACATATCTATTTTTGGAAAGCTTATTTTTTTTCCTATTTTCTAAAGTCAAATCCAACTATGGTTTCCATTTGAAATAACAAAGTTAGCTTTGATATCGAACAATTGAAAAGCGATATATTTTTTTGACAAATTCATCTTATTCTACGTCAAAAAGTGCATGTAGAAAGTTTTTACCGTTTGAAAAAATATTTACAAATAAAAAAGTTATGACAGTTCGGAATCTGCCAAATGTCAATTTTTGCCGATATCTCGGAAATGGTTAGAGATATCGAAATGTGGTTTTCACCAATCGGCGTTTCACAAAAATCGAGCTCTAGACTCATACGTCTGTTTTTCTCTACCTGGTCTGAAAATGGGAAAACCAGCCAAAATCAAGCAATTTGGGGCACCCTGTACATTGAAGCACTTTTTTAAAATCGTATTTTTTAATAAAAAAAATATGTTTAACTGTATATTACTGTGGGCCCTGAAGTCAAAGATCTCAAATATATTTTAGTATAAACGATTTCGAACAAGTTCTGTTAACACGATTATTTTATTGAAAAATGCCTACTATGATTTTTTGATTTTCCTAAAATAATTTTTGTGGTCTTAATTAGACCTTGGTGACCTCTAGCTTTTAAAATCAGTTTGGTTCAAATAGGACAAAAAACAACAGAATTATTACGCTGTTACACTCTTAAGGAGGTTGAGACGTTACAGTCCTAACCAAAAGTAAGTCGAATTCAATCGGAACTTTCATAATGATTTATTACAAAAGGTTATAAGTCGATAATACCAATAATTATTGCCATAAAGGCATAAATAAATAGTTTTTTATTATTAATTAATTATTTAAGTAGATTTAATTATTTTACATAATGAACTAACTTTTGGATGTTTTCTCCAAACTTATTAAAAAAAAAACTATGTAAATATCTGTGTATTTTACAAATTTGTTTTAGTAAACAATTTTTAATAAAATGAGAAGCAGTAAAAATTTAAATTAAATCATTAAATAATTGAAAAATTTGTTAAAAACCATTAACGAAAAGAGAAATTTGACAGTTTACAAACATTTAATAATTTTTTTTATTTATTAAAAGTCTCCTAATTAAATTGGAAACAATTAAAATATGCGTAAGACATCAATGCTTTACCTAGTTAGTTTTCGGAACCACTGACATGATTTGGTTATTTGCTATAAATTAAAATGTACCGTTTGCATGCTGGGTTGACATATTTTCCATAAGACTGCATGTAAAAGTTTTTTAAAATTTTTAACTTTGTAAGTTTTCTAATGACATTGGATTTTTTACAGAAAATTGTGTCGTATAAAAATCTATTAAAAAAACTTTGTTTCAATTTTTTTTTCATTATTTTCGTCTAAAGCCTCAACCTCCTTAAGTGAAACACACTGTGTGCGAAAAAGCAAAAAAACGACTCTTGTCCTCCACTCACCTCATACATCCGAGGACTTTTAGTATGTGTACACCCCTGAAGTAAAAAATTCTGTTCTCTACCATGTCCTCTATACCCTCTTCATTGCCTGGACTACATGGAGAGTGATTGAAATAATGGGTCCAGCGTTAATGTGAAATTATAAGTCAGATTCTGTAATGTAATGAATTGAGCTCCGGTAATATATTAAACAGTAGAAAGTCCACAAATAAATCGATTTTAATAAAGTTCATGACCTCTGTAAATAATATATGTTACCTAGAACATACCCTTAACTTTCTGTGTATTAAGTCCTCTGCCCACCAATACTAATTATATCAACTTGGCAAACAAATTAAAATGTGTTTTAATTATTCCCTCCCGGTTATAGCGAGGAGGGTCTGATATAGTGGGTGATAGCAGAATATCGAGGAATGTAGTAGTACGAAACCTGTAAAATCCGGAAAAGTCAGGGAATTATGCGTTATGTAAAGAGGTCACGAACGCGTATGATTTATTTCAGTGGGTGATCGGGCAGCCCCTGTTTGAATATGTATATGACTCGAAAAACTGTATCACATTCCGTGCTGACTTCGATATATCAACTGCATTTTGAGTCATATATATTTGTATAAAGGGATAAGGTATAACTTGACGAATTTATAAAAAGTAAGTGCAAGTGTTGCCTATTTTTGTTAACATTATTAATTTGGTTATTTTATAGAAAAACCTATAGTAATAGTAGAGCGAATCTGGATTTGGAAGCGGACAATGATTTGAGGCATTAAATTAGTCTCATAATCGAGAAGGGGGGGGGGGGGGGGATATTTGCATACAAAGTTTGCAGAAACTACTATTTCGGCGATTACTCGGAAAATAATGCGTGTATGAAAAATAAAAAGTCAAATTCAAAGTTGAAGAGAATTTGAAAATACGTGGTCTAAGCCAAGGTTTGTCCAATAATATTAATAGATCTCGAGTAATGGGCAATTGGTGAATTGGCGGAAAAAATATTCAAGTTTTAAGCCGATGATTTCTCCAAGAAAGAAGGATCATAGGAATCTGAAACTTTTGGTGGATGTAGGGAAAGTGTACAGCTTTATTCTGCTCAAGGTGGGAAGTTGGTGGCCGAAGTTACGTAGCTCCGAAAATTTTTACCGTCTCCCTCCCTAATTCCCCCACCAAATTCCTACCTTGACCAGAATTAAGCTTTACACTTTCCATACATCCACCAATTTCAGGTCCCTATCAGTAGTATAGCTATGGGGGCATGGGACCACAAACTCCATGTAAATCTCCATAAGAGCAAAACCTGCACATTTTATCAATTTTCCAGGCTCCGCCCCGGGAAGGCGAGGAGTGTGAGATCCTGTTGGTAAAAAATGTGCAAGTTTTGCTGTTATAGAGATTTACATGGAGTTTGTGGTCTCATGCTCCCATAGCTATACTACTCCTATCATTCTTCTTCCCTGGAGAAATCATCGACTTAATAACACTTGCAACCACCGGCAAAGAAACTTTTTACGAGAATTCTTCAATTGCCCATAACTCGAGATATAATTAATATTGTTGGACAAACCTTGGCTCAAATCACGTATTTTCAAATTCTCTTCAACTTTGAATTAGACTTTTTTTTCATACAGGCATTATTTTCCGAGTTATCGCCGAAAAAGTCTCTTCAAACAGACTTGTGATTTTCAGAGAGTAATTGCATGACACAAATTTAAACAATGGCAAAAAAATCAAATTCCATTGTCGGCTTGCGCTCGTTTTTCCTGCCAGATCCGGTTTACTATAAGTAGATGAGTAGGAAATTAAATTTTTTTTGTATCGTCTTGCCGTTGGGAAGGTTGTCTAAAAGTGTCGAAACTTGTTTTTACGTGTTTTCAGAATCCCAAAAATATTTGTTTCAGACAAATTGGCTGATGAAGGAAAGATTAATTTTAATTTGGTGAGAATGATTGAACGTGGTGTATATAAAGCTAAAATGTTGGTTTCAGACAATTCTTTCCTGGCAAAATGTGTTATTATGAAATGCAAAAAATATTTAATCCCTGAAGAGTTATACGCGTTTTTGACCTTTAAAAAAATCTCTCCCGCTACGTGCAAATAGTAAAGGTGCGTATAAACTTGGCGAACCGAACATGTAATGTAACATGCAATGCAATGCGCGTTGAAATTTGTCTCCCGCGATCACGCCACGAACATCTTACGAACTGTGGGATGTGACGAACACGCCGCGAGCAAGCAAGGTGAACTGTTTAGTCTATCCGATGGTAACAGACCAAAAATATGTCCGAAGGTAAAGCTGAAGCTTTGGGTTTAGGCAGTAGTGCCTTATTAATTATCGCAAATAAAAAAAAAAAAAACGAAAGCCTCTACGATCTATTGGGAGTTTTGAAGTTCCAGCACAGTAACGGCCAATATCAAAATTTGATGACAATCAAATATAACAATAAAACTATAAAAATAAACTTTTTTTTACATGCTTCCTCTGGTTGCCACATGGAAGCAGCAATTTCCATCCACGCATCTTTCTTTTTGTTTTTATTAAAATAATTCGGATCCGTCGGGTCCCAAAGAACACTATGTTGCTTGTAAATTTGTATTAACAGCAAAGCCGCTTCCTCCGACTACTCCATGTTCGTTAAAACATCATTAAAACACCACGAATGCCGTCCCACTACGAACTGCGAATCCCTTTGTGTTCGTCGCAAAAACCGACAAGCGGTGGATCGCAGCGTGCTCCGAAATAGCCATTCGTATCGTGTTCGCAAGACCGTCCCAATTTGACGAATCTGTTGCATTGCATGTTACATTACATGTTCGGTTCGCCAAGCTTATATGCACCTTAAGATTTAACGCGCAATGGGGTGGCGGGTTCGATCCTCGATGTAGTATACCATGTATTCTTTATGATAATAAATGTTTTTACTTTCTGAGAAATTTTTAAAAACGTCATAATTAATTTTTTTGCAATTTTCATTAAATAAATGGCTATCTTGCAACAAACATACGACTGTTCTTGTCCACCGAGGGTTTGTCGGTATTTTTTGTTTTTTTTTTTAATACTTTCTGTGAAAGAGAAGGCTCGTTTTACTTTATTTGAGGTTTCCATGATTTCGAGTATAAGAAATGTAGAGCATATAAAGTAGGTGCGTAGCATCAGCTCGAAAGTTACGGATTTAATGAAGTTCTCAAGAATAAATAATTATTTATAGCGTTTTTTTACAATTTAAAAATAATTTTATTATAGGATATATCTTATTGCACGAAAAAAAAGTGAAATTGTTAAAAAAAAAGTTCCCACACCGAGAATCGAACCAGCCACCCATTGTGCGTCAAATCTTACTATTTTCATACTGTGGGAGAGATTTTTTTAAGGGTCAAAAACGCGTATAACGTATAACTCTACAGGAATTAAATATTTTTTGCAGAACTTTTTGCCTTTGATGGAAAAACTTGTGAGCTTTCATTTGCACCAAACCTCGTGTCCAAAAAGATGTTAATAAACAAATAAAAGCCTCTCACGCAATATCATTTTTATTTCCGGTTCCGGTTATCCGATCAAGTTGTTTCTGGTCTCAAAATTTTCCTTTTTCCAAGCACTTTCATATGCACAAAAGCCCATTTCGATACGCGTACCCAGAGCCGAGATACTCCATTTGTTAATTTGCAAAATTAATTTAAACTTTAAGTAAACAAAAGCAAACAGTTGCATTCGTGCAGACTTCTATGGGAGTTATGTCCGACATCAATATTTATTGTGTAAAGTTGGTTTAAAGTCGATCAAACTTTCGAGATAAAAGTTATTTGCTAATTAACAAATTATGCCAATTGTTTAAAAAATCAAAAAGTATTGAAAATATCGGGCAAGAAAAATATGGTATATTCTTTGATGTAAAAGGCATGTTTTTTTTTAAAATAACAATATCCTGACTTCATTAGTTTCGGAGTAATCAATTTCTTAATTAAGAAATTTATTTTGGCTATAACAAATGAACGGGTTTGACAAAATGGTGCCTGGCGCCAAACGATGCGTATTGAAAATATCTTTCGATTGAATCAAGATTTCTTCGGATCCGTCAAATCGTATTCATTTTATTAAATAAAAACGAAGAAAAATTTGTTTCAACAATTATTTGACCATGAAGCTCGCGGTTTGGGAAAATTTTTCATAAGAAAATCTTTTTCAACGGAATTTTTCCTATAAGAATCCGTTATTGTCTAATACCCCAGAGAAATAAAACTTCCTCTGCGGAATGAGGCCGAACAAGCTGAATGTTTGCAGAGACCTTCGTTTTGATGTTCCAATGAAGCACAAAAAAATCTCATATGCTTACCCTTGTGCGTCTTGAGATATCGAAGGTCACAGGTCATGAAAATCGGTTTTTCGCGAAAATCTCGCTTCCAGTGCATCTGACGTCATAAGAACCGATAACAAAACTTACGTAAAATAGTATTCTCTACAAAATTGTTGATATAAATTTTTTTCGTACGACCAACCGTTTTCCAGATATAGCATGATAAAGCGGGAGCGCGCATTCGTAACAGGTAATACTGTATTATACTGCAGAGCTATAACTATAAAAGAACTTTTCTTAACTTTTCCCGCTTTATCATGCTATATCTCGAAAACGGTTGGTCGTACGAAAAAAATATATATAAACAATTTTGTAGAGAATACTATTTTACGTAAGTTTTGTTATGAGTTCTTATGACGTCAGATGCACTGGAAGCGAGATTTTCGCGAAGAACCGATTTTAATGACCTTTGACCTTCGATATCTCAAGACGCACAAGGGTAGGCATATGAGATTTTTGTGTGCTTCATTGGAACATCAAAACGAAGGTCTCTGCAAAAATTCAGCTTGTTCGGCCTCATTCCGCAGATGGCTTTTTTTTTTTACTTATTTCTCTGGAGTATAAATGTTATTTGTGGCATTATCTTAATTTTTTTCCTTTTTCAATTCATTGGGACTTCCTGCCACATGTATGTTTTCTTTTTAAGCGGTGCTCGGGGAATCTACAAAATATCACAATTAACCAGTATGTTACTGGTAAATAACCTCTACGCCTGTGACTTTTACGTCAAAGGATCAGTTAAAGGTTGCTTTTTTTAAATAAACAACACAAATAAGTATAAAAACTTGAAATTAAATATTTCGCCGACGTTTCGGAATTCTATTCTGTTTCCTTTTTCAAGGCTTTTTTTGAAAAATCTTTTTTGCTGTGTATGATAAATACACAGCTCTAAGAATCTTTGAATATAACAGACATTCTTAGAGCTGTGTATTTATCATACACAGAAAAAAGGATTTTTCAAAAAAAGCCTTGAAAAAGGAAACAGAATAGATTTCCGAAACGTCGGCGAAATATTTAATTTCAAGTTTTTATACTTATTTGTGTTGTTTATTTAAAAAAAAGCAACCATTAACTGATCCTTTGACGTAAAAGTCACAGGCGTAGAGGTTATTTACCTGTAACATACTGGTTAATCGTGATATTTTGTAGATTGTGAATTGAAGAAGGAAAAAAATAAGAATCCGTTGCTCAAATGGTATACAAAATTTGTGAAATCACCTCTTTTTTACCCCAGACAGACTCGCCTATACATGGCCGTCACTCGTTCATACAAACTAAGGTTATTTTTTATTTACAATAAAAATGCGGGGAGTATTCTAATGTATGTGCAATAATTATATAAAAAGTGCAGTAAGTAGGCGAAGAATATAATGGTTAGCTTGTTATTGGGCTTTCAATATGCTGTCTGACAAAAGATAGCAAAGGCATTGACATTATCCAGGGGATTTGTACATTGAACATCATTAAATGCGATATTATGGGGGCTGGAACCACTTCTTTTATCGTCAACGTAAACCCAGAGAGTTTCTCAGGATCATTTTTTATGGTTTATTATATTTTCAATAAATGATTTGTAATGTGCCAATATCTTCTGATCCTCCACGTATATAAGAATATAACAAGTTCCATAAATAAAACTATGCGCACAGAAACCTCCACGCTCCCCATTTTACATGCGTTTCTATAAAATCGCGATCCGCTGGAAGCAATAAATCAACTCTAATAAGAAATTATAATATTCGGCTGCGTTAAACTTATAGACAAGTGAAAGTTTTTCGATTGTTACATCAGATCGCGGTTACAGCTGTATGAATATTTCGGGCATGCACGAAAACGAGAAAAACCGAGTCACCGGGCGGGTTGAACAGAAATAACAAAAGTTGGCGGCGCCCACATGACTGGAAGAAGCGCCGCAATAAATTCGTCGGCGGACGCCATCGAGACTAGCGGACATTGTCACAGTTACATGTTGAGGCGTCGCGGCCGTCCAGACGCACGTTATGTCACGAGTTGCATTACTTGAATGAAGAGAGAGGTCACAGAGACGTTTTTGCCAATTGCGATTATCCTCCAAATGGGCGTAATGGAAGTTGCACGTAAGCTCTTCGTCGCATACTTCGGTTCAAGCGCCTCTGATTTTCATATGGAATGGAATACGAGCAATTCTGGACATGTACCTGCTACCTACGCGATTCTAGACATTAAGGCGTACATAAAATGGCATTGCGTAAGGTTAGGGATGAGGTTCACTGAACCGTACATAATACCGACGTCATCAATGGATTAAATTGCAAATTTTAAAAACCCCCGATACAAAAAGTTGACCAGATATCTAAAAAATGAATAAGCAAAACTTTGAAAAGTGTGAAATGATATGGAACATTATTTTTAATTTGAACAATAATTTGGTTTCATTTAGTCAGTTCAATAATTAATTCTGATTTCATATAGGAACAGTTTCGGTTCAAATTCAGCTTACATTTTTTTTTGTTCTCGAGATTCTGTTCTTATACGCGTGAATATGTTGGGTACTGCCGTTTCGAATAGTACAATTTAATATTTCATTACTTAGTCCGGGAGAATTAGATTTTTTCGACGATTTTTGGTAGAAAGGTGAGTCGTGGGGTACCAATGAAGGTATCGATGTTCCGCTAAAAGTTTGGGATGGGCATCATGGTTTTATATTGTTATACAGGGTGTCCCGTAAATAATGGATAATCCTGAAACTGGAAATAGGCCAGGCCATGACCTATCAGAATATCACAAATTGAACTTATTGAAAACCCTACGGTTTTCGAGATATGGACATTTTTTTAAAATTTTGAAAATTTCGACTCAGAGTTTTACATGCCGGTGCAACAAAGTAAAGATTTGTTCATTCTGTTTTTAGGTGAATATTCTAGAATAGTTGTGCTATCAAAAGTGTATAGGAGTTTTTAGATAACGACTGAAGTATTTTCAAAAAAGAAGTATTTCGTAAATTTGTGTTCCACCAAGATTCCGTCTGCTGACTTTGACCTTTGATGGTGTAAAGAAAAGTGCCAAGCGAAACTTGCCACTTATCTTAAAAACTTATTGTTGTATTATAAAATGTTTAAAAATTATGAGTTTTCCTGTTAGGAAAAAAATCGGTAAAGGTATTTACACAGAACTTCCCTCGTTATTTGTGCATGGCGGTCACTAAAAAATTATTAAATATGAAATGACATTGAAGAAGAAAAATAATAATGGAAATATAGTTATTGTAATTATTACAAAGAAGTCCTGATAACTTTTGGTCAAAAAAATAGTGCTCATCCAACAGCAAAAGTTCAATTCTAAATAACAGGTCTACCCATGAATAATTTCTTGGGATGACCACCCTGTATATTTTCCAATAAGTATAATAGCATATGCCAAATATTATTGCCATTAGACACATTTTCAGTTCTACTTTCACTCAGTGAATTGGTATAGAGGTGGTTAAAAATTTCATTTTTTTTTTGAAATTTTTCAAAACTTAAAAATTTTCAGTCTTTCAAAAATTTTTTTTTTTGAAATACGTTTAAAATGCCACGAAACGTGAAAATTTTAAATTTGAAGAAAAAAAAATTTTTTCTTCCTATATTTTAGTGGTAAAAATTTTTTCAAAAATGATTGAAAAAAATTTTCAAAAAATTTTTTTCAAAACGTTCCTTTGTTAAAAGGTGCAGAATCTGCATCAGGGCTGGAGGAGAGCAATTCGAACATTTATTATAGTGACGTTTTCTTTTTAATAATAATGATGTTCAATAAATTCAGACTTTTTATTTTATTTCGATCTTTCTTAGTCCTCCTAACTCATAATTTTTAAACATTTTATAATATAACAATAATTGGGAAAGTTTTTAAGATAAGTGGCAAGTTCCGCTTGGCACTATTCTTTACACCATCAAAGGTCAAAGTCGGCAGACGGAATCTTGGTGGAACAGAAATTTAAGAAATACTTCTTTTTTGAAAATACTGTAGTCGTTATCTAAAAACTCCTATACACGTTTGATAGCACAACTATTCTAGAATACTCACCTAAAAACAGAATGAACAAATCTTTACATTGTGGTACTGGCATGTAAAACACTATCCTAGAGTTGAAATTTTCAAAATTTCAAAAAAGTGTCCATATCTCGAAAACCGAGGGGTTTTTAATAAGGTCAAGTTGTGGTATCCTGATAGGTCATGGCCTGGCCTATTTGCAGTTTCAGGATTATCCATTATTTATGAGACAACCTGTACATACGTTGTTTCGCATTTTTCCTCAGAAAATCGAAAATATCTCGAAAACTGTTTATTTTATCAAAAAATTCCAAATAGAAAAAAGTTTCCTTATTATATTTCCCACAAAATTACCTACGATATCGATTTTCCGCACCGTTTTTCCGCAATTAATGAAAAACCTTTATATCTATATACAAAAATATATTTTTTAAATTTATCTTTAAACAAAACGTCTTGGTCGTTTCAAAGAAATTTCCTCGTTACTATTTGCATGGAAAGTCTGTTACACGGATAGTACCTTCTCCGTCATCATCCTCGTCATCATTATCATCTATTTATATCGCCTCCATAAAAGACTTCTTGCATGTTTGTACAATCAGGGGTTACTGCAGCATTAAGAATGGTTAATTCGTTATCTGTAGGGGTCAATTCATCTTCTTCGGCATTTAAACAACTATTACCCTTACATGGTTTGCAAAATTTGTTGCATTTTAAACCGGATCTCCTGCAATTCCACCTTTTCGTGCACCCGGTTTTACATGAACAATGCAATTTTTTGAGGTCTGGTATTAAAGGATGAATCTAAATCATTTCCTTCACAAGATTTGCAAATAAACTCTTAGAGCATGTTTTTTAATACTAAATCCGTTGGTGGAAGTTGATCCAGTGACAGCTGCGACAAAGTCTGAGCTTATTTCGCTGGACTAACAATACTCGTATTTGTCTACTTGATTTTGTTTACTGACATTTCACAGATGGGAAAAAATGTTTGTATTAAGTTAGATACTCACATTAAACTGATGGAAATTATTCAACTAATAGCATTAATAACAATAATTATAAAACGTGATTAATAATTCGATACATAGTTATAGAAAAGAGTAGAGAAATAGCAGCACTAGATTGTGGCAAGGTCAAACTAGCAGTAGATCTTATAGTGACATTATGGATATTTCTTTGATAATATTTTGCTTAATATAAGTCGGCATTGAAGTAATAGCCTAGGCAAAACGGAGTTTTAGAAAAAAAATGCCAGCCGGGCTTTTTCTGCGGAAGTACCTCTCAGTATGTATAACTACACGATCTCAGTTGAGACAGCATAAGAACAAAAACTCGGAGTAAAGTTGGCATCTCCTTTATGTTGACAAATCAGACTAGCTAGGTATCTAGTAGAGACTCAGAATACGAAAAAGTCGTCTAGAAACATGTTCCGTGGAACATTGAAAGGTAAAAATGTACTGAGTACTTTATTATATAGTACTTAACATGTATATACACCCCCTAAATTCGTCTGGCGATACCGGTGTCCAAGCAGCCCCCAGGGGTGGAAAACCGAAAAAAAACGAAAAAGTAGGTATTTGTCTCATATTTTGCAATTTTTTTTATTTTTGATAAATTATACATTACAACAAAGTTATGGCTATTTATAGGTAGGAGAAATGTATAGTTTAAAGCGTACACTGTCTCCTAAAACCTAGCATAGTTCTCTTATCGCGCAAATATTTATTTTGCTATTTTCGTACATTCATTCCACTTGTGATTGTAGGCACACGAACGAAAATTTGAAAAAATTGATAAGAATAAAAGTTGTAGTCTATACTATCTGGATTAGACTAGTTTTTTCGGTTTTAGTTCTGGATTATAAATAAGCGAGTTACGAAGAAAATCGTTAGTTGTTGTTAAAAATGTAATTCAACCTCCAGTTGCAACTATCTCTACTCTGTCGTTTTCCCTCGCACTTTAACACGTCTTCCCGCTCGTCACCTCGTCCCGCAAAGCTCTTCTATATGCTCACATATTATGATGAATGCATGCATGTAGCATATTCCTGTGTAGAATATTGATTCATTACATGTTTTTAGTGGTGTTTAATTAGATATTGTTATATATTTATAACATTATTGTGAAATACGGAGTCTTCATTAAGAAGTAATACCGAAAACAAATTAAATGCGGAATTTAAATTGCCGATTAAAAGTCGAAAATCACTTAATTCAAGAATAGTATATTATTCAACGAGCATATAATGATGGCTATTATTCACGAAGGTGAAGTTTAAAACACGAGCCGCAGGCGAGTGTTTTAAATCACCAGAGTGAATAATAGCCATTATATGCGAGTAGAATACTATACTTTGTCCACGACTAATAAATATTTAATATTTACTTAATTCATCTTCATTTCATTTCTCCTATTTAAGAAAGATTCATATGTCATCATATATAATTTTTTCTATTTTTCGGGCAACAAGTTTAATGATGCGATTTTTGCAGCTTTCTTTATCTCTGGCGGCGCCAAAGAAATCTCGTCTTCACTTCAGTATCCATTTATCTAATTGTATTACTCTTCTTGAATAGGGACCTAATATGTAAAATTGTTGCAAATAACGTTGGCGTTGAAATCGTACAAATTTTGACGTTTCAAATTAGTTACAGAATTTCGCTTTGACACATTGTCATGGCTTACTAATAAAATAATACAGTTTGTAGGCACGTAGATAAATGGCTTCAAAAACAATGTTGGGAATTGTCGCGTGTTGCTAATAGATGATGCTTTGAAAAAAACTTACTAATGTAGTTTTTGAGTGTTCATTAAAGTACCTCTTCGGCATGTACCATTTGAGTGCTTCCTAGAAAACTTAGAGAGACAACACTTGTCTTTTGGTTGCTGCAATTTTGACATTTTAAATTTTTAGTAAAATGTCATTTCTTATAAACAACTGACTGTCCTCATTATTCACTGCAATCAGTGAATAATGAAATCATTATTCACTGTAGGGAATAATCGATAGCATTATCCTTGAAGAAACACATACACAATGAGTACATTATTTAATAGTCGTGGTCAAAATTATTATCTTTTAAAAACCTGCAGGTTTTACAGAATGCATTAGAAGCTGTAAGGATACTTACTTCATTTTATAGAAAGTTTTGACATAAATGTTTACATGCAGACAGCACAAATGAAAATAATTGATATAAATTCTATCAATCTTGATAACATTTTAAAACAAAATATATTATTATTTCACGCACTAACTAGCCAATTGAATGGAATTGGGAAAAAAAGTGTGTGGAAAATTTTTGAACAAATTTCAGTCTGCTATCGCGTTTATGTGAAAAGTCTGTTTCTTTAGAAGTAACAAAATTTATGGAGTTGGAAAAGTTTTGCATGTTACTGTACTCTCCCATTAATTGCAATAATATTAATGATTTGAGGGCGAAGATGGCATCTCAAATCAGTATAGACAAATTGCCCCCTATAAGTGACGCCTTGAATCAACACAGAGCATTTTACCAGTTTATTATATGGAGCAGTGCTTTAAACCCAGTTATTATAGTTCTCTGCATATATCTAAGTCACATAAAGAGTGTCGGTGCCTTTGACTTTGCGGTAAAGATCAAATACCCCGACATTTTTATTTGCCTTAATTATATGAAGATAACTTAATATGCCGAATCTTTTGGAGTACTGGTGGAGAATAAATGAAGATAATTCTTATTCACCTATATGGACAAATAAATCGCCAATGCCAACTTTGACTGCAGAAATGTCATTTTCTTATTGTAAAACGTACAAGTATTGCGAATCGTTTAAACTACGTTTTTCTAATAAATGTCATTTCAGTATGCGCAATCATGAAGTGCCAGCGCAAAAAATATGAATTGTCGTGCTTAGGAAACTGGTGTTGTTCGGGTGGGAACTCTTGCCAAAATGATTACACAGACAAAATTACAGTTGTAGATAAAGAAATGGACGATGAATTATATTAGCAATATGATAATTTCGGAGATCGTTACTTTTGTATTTTATTATAATGTGCATTTTTCAATTAATATGAAAATGTATTACTCTCATCAATTTTATTTGTTTAGTATTATTCTTAATTGGTTTATAAATAACAATATTTCTTATTATTATTGTGGCATTTCACACTCCTCCTATTATTATTATTATTAGCACTATTATAATTATTATTAAGACAAGTAAAGGATGTGGGTAAATAATCATTAAGTATAAAACTATTTTTTCCTCCCAAAATTCGTCATTCTATATTTTAAAAACTATGTAACTTAAGTCATTACCATTAGTGTCTGCGTTAATGTATTTTTAACTTATTTTTGTTAGGACAATTACATCCTAAATTATTGTTATGCTATATCACATTATCCAGGCTAATTTCCAATGAATAATTTAAATGGCAATACTTGTACTACTATGCGAGCAGCGAGTGAGAGAGAGAGAGGGAAATAGACAGATCTTGCGATAGTTGCAACAGGGGTTCTACGGGAATTCTGTCAATCGGTTAGTATTTCTTTTATAACTTTCTTATTTATAAGCGGAATATAAAAATCAAAAAATGATTATAATCTAGACAGTACAGGTTACAACTTTTATTCTCATCAATTTTCTAAAACTTTCGCTCGTCTACCTACAATTAGGAGTGTATTGAATTTGCGAAAATAGTAAAATGAATATATGCATAATAAGGAAGTTACATAGGTTTATAACAACCATTATCCGCTTCAACGAATGCAATTTCTTCACATATAATTGGCTATAACTTTATTATTATACATAGTAAAACAAAAATTTGGAAACTCTTAGAAAGACTAGGAAAAAATCTAATTTTCTATTTTTTTCGCTTTTTCACCCCTATGGGTTGTTTGGACACCGATATCGCCAGACGAATTTAGGGGGTGTATACACAAGCCAAATACTATTCAACAACGTAATCCATACATTTTTACCTTTCAATGTTCCACGGAAGACGAGATAGATCTCGTTTTGAACTCTACTAATCCAATCCTGCTCACATTTCTATGACAGGCGGAGCAAGTCCACGTGGACTGCAGACGAGGATTTGTCAACATACAAAAGGTGCCGACTTTACTCCGAGTTGTCGTTTTTATGTCGCCTCAACTGAGATCATATATACTATAGCTTAAATTCAACAGCTAAATATTAGTGCGTGTATGTTTAATCAACAAGAGTGAATTATTTTTTGTTTGCTTATAATTGTAATGAAACATATTCTTTAAGATAAATAAGAGGTCCCAACACATCATAAAACACATCTGATGATATGAATTAACTATTTCCAAGAGTTTTTTTTCAGCAATCTTTAATAGAATAGTTAAAATACTTAAAGGGGCAAGTGGGAAATATTTTAAGGATTACCAACCTTTGGCAACGGACTAACTAGTGGCTCTTTCTATTTTTAAAAAAGACAACAAGGGGGTAGCTGAAAATTATAGGCCCATTACAATTATCTGCAATTTCGCTAAAGTTTTCGAGATCACCTTGCATACATCATTGTCTAATCACGTACATCGCCAAATTATATCTAACCAACATGGCTTTGTTCCCGGTAGATCCACTGAGACTAACCTCGCATGTATCACGCAATACATTTCCAAGCAACTGGACGCGAACAAGCAAATTGATATCGTTTACACGGATTTCTCCAAGGCGTTCGACCGCCTGGATCATGGTATTCTATTAGAGAAATTGAGTAAGTTTGGGTTGTCAGTGATGCAATTAGATTTCTTCTCTTCATATCTAAAGAACAGGCGCCAGTATGTGGAATACCGTGGTCACAGGTCATTTGACGTTCTCGCCACTTCCGGTGTTCCCCAGGGCTCTGTACTGGGACCACTTATGTTTGTTGTTTTCATAAATGATATTATAGCTAATCTCAATATAGAGAGCCTCTTATATGCTGATGATTTGAAAATATATTGCGTAATAGAAAACGAAAATGACTGTGAAAATCTTCAGAATAACCTAAATATCGTTAATGAATGGTGCCTATCCAATTGCTTGCCTCTTAACATATCCAAGTGTAACATACTCACCTTTTCTAAAATGCGTCATCCCATCTATTACAACTATCATATAAATGGTCAAATATTGCAGAGACCTGATACAGTAAAGGATCTTGGAGTTATTTTTGATAAGTGCCTTAGTTTTAAGGAGCATATTACTTTCACCATCGCGTCAGCTTTAAAAAGTTTAGGTTTTATAATAAGAAACTGTAAAGGATTCAGCAACACTGATATTATGAAGTTGCTGTACTATTCATTTGTACGATCAAAATTGGAATACTGCTCGTTGATATGGTCTCCAGGATATGCAATTTACATAAATAATGTTGAGAATGTTCAGCGCCGTTTTGTTAAGTATTTGTGCTTTGTTGAAGATGGTACCTACCCAATAACTGGTTATTCGCAAAATATTATGCTGGACAGATTTCACATGTCTAACTTGGAAAATAGAAGAATAATACATTCAATAGTCTTTCTTTATAAAATTATTCATAACATGTTTGATTGCCCTCTCATTTTAGAACAAATAAATTTTCACATACCTCGTATAACAAGTCGGAATCGTGATACTTTCTATCTTCCTACCCCTCGAACTAACTTACTAAAATTCTCACCTTTATATTTCATGTGTAAAAATTACAATCTACAGCAAGATCAGCTAGATATATTTAACTGTAATATTAATTCAATTAAACAACTTAATTTATGATTTATAGCGTTCTCTTTTTGTACTTCTCCTATAATTATCTTATATCTATTTTATTATAATATTTTTACTTACATATATGCAATGTTTTATGTCCTGATAGTTTAATTAGTTTTTAGTTTAATATAATGTTTTCGTATTCTGTATTGTAATGTTCCCACCCTGTAATTGGTTACCTGTTGGGTGGTTGTATTCAAATAAATAAATAAATAAATAAATATCAAATTTTATATTTAAAATACGTTTTCAGTTGTTTTTTGCTTGCAGAGTTTATGAAATAAAATAAAATTTATTTTCAAACTTTATTAATTAATAGCAGTTTTAATTTTAAATCCAGCCTACTGTATATATCTACACAGTATGATTAATTTGCAGTATGTGAGTTGACTTTTTGGAAATTTTAATTAACTTGTAAATAAATAATAATCTTTACCATTAGCATAAAACAGAAGACCAAGCTAAACTGTGATATTTAATTTAAAAACATTACGAATTATTATTGACACTGGATCAGTCAATTTTCATCAACGATTTTAGTAAATTAATTCATAATTTAAAATCCAGAAAATAATTTCGCTTGTAAAAACGCACTTTCAAGCAGTAAAAATTATTATCGGTCGACTTTTCCTTAAGATTACTCACGCGTACATGCAAACCGAACCCACCACCGTGACAGGGTGGTAAATGGGGCGAAACCTGCTCGGTTGCGCCCTGTTCAAACAGTACTTAACGAATTACCCCTTGAATAAAAAGTGCCTCCATTTATTAAACTCCAGTTTGAAGTGTATATACCGGGAGGGCAGATTGTCAGCATAGTCTGCAAAAGTAAATCTTCTCGACAGTTTGACAAAATAATGCGTACAATAGGAACATGAATAACAGAAGAATTGCTTCGATATACGAGTTTTAATGTTTTATGAAAATAAGCAAGACAACAAAATTATGAAGTTATGACGGGAAGTGCTAGTCTATTGAAAACTGCAAAACAATATATACAACATCTTTAAAGAAACTTATGAATAAACTGAGGTTTTCTTTCCATAGCTTGTTTGTCTTCTTAAACGATTAAGAAATGCATTCATTGTAAAAGAGTTGAAACCGACCTAGTATTTTTATTTACTATTGCATTTTTCAAGCTCTCAAATCGGATATAGGAAACGAGATTTTGTATTCATGAATTGCCACGAAATAATTTTCATCAGAAACTTATATATGCACTAGGTTTTTCGATGGGAAATACGTATTGCATTTGGCATTCACAATTGTGTGGTTTGGGACCTTTCCGTGGATCCGTTTTAATATGCTCATTTTTCCCATACAACTATTTTGATAGCGCTTTTGTGTGTAGTTTCATCTTATCTCGCAATGGATGACCTTATTCTTTTTAACAAACAACTTATAAAATTATTCAGATTATCTAAAACTTCAGCTTATAGTTGGATGCTATAGATGAATTCTTAACTGCCCTGTCTAGGTTTTCTGAGGAAAATAAAAGTATGATAAGTGACCTGACCTAATATTTGTATTTAAGATTAATGATCATCCATATAGACTAGATCAGTTTACAACGGACTTTTTTAAAGAATATTGACTCAATGTGTACAAGGACTAGTTCAGGAATATTTTGAATAAACCAGAACCGAGTCTTGTAATTGCTATGGATAATATTTCGTATCACCAGTAAATACAGCTACCAGCGATCATTATAATACTGTAAGATTTTTTTAAATTTTGCATATCTACACACTAGCTTTAAGGGAGATTAACTGACATTTCCTTCTACATATTTTTTGTCTTAAAAAATTTGAACGGAGTCTCTTAGAAGGAAACGTTAACTAATAGCTAGCTAATTGCCGCTTGTTTAGGAAAGCCTGTTTAAGAAACATAATACAAAAAATAATGTTTTTACAAACAATGAATCATTTGACTTGTTTTAACCATAATAAATGATCAATCAGGTTGATTAAGATGACATTAGATGGATCAAAGGCAGCTTTTATGAATGCTGAACCGAATCAGATCAATAAGTGGAGTGGCATTATTAAATATATAGAAAGGCAAAGACTGACATAGCTGGAACATGTCAACAGAATGGAAGACTTGAGAGTAACTTGGAAAATATATGAGTGGAAACCTGCTGGAAAACGTATAGAAGGAAGACTTAGGATGAAATGGATAGGTGATGTAGGTGGTGACATGAGAACTATGAGTATTAGAAACTGGAGAAGAAAAACTCAACAGAGAACAGAATGGAACAAAATAGCCAGACAGGCAAAGACCCATCTTGTGTTATGATGCCAAAAGAAGATGGAATGATGAAGTAAAATTATAAGGATTATTTTGTGTGTGTCCCGCGAGATTTTATGACTGCTGTGATCCTTCTTCCCATACTTATGATGGCGTAATCGACCATTTCTCGAGGCGAATTCTCCCATATTTCAATTAGAGCAGCTCTCGCTTCTTCTGTGCTTTGGAGAGCAGGATTATTTGACCAAAGTCGTCTGCCTAAGCATGTCCCATATATGGCCAATTATATTCAAGTCCGGGAAACATGGAGGCTAAACCGTTGTTAGTATTTCCAATCGGTTAAAAAATCAGTTATACAATTAGCGATATGTGACCTAGCGTTCTTAAATTAAGAGGAAATTTCTTCTGATGTGGGGATGAGAGATACCACATGATCTTGCAGAGCATTCCTTATCTGCAGTTAAAGCACCACTATTAGTCAGTACCAACTCTCTGCATACCCCACACCATAATTGAGCCTCCACCGAAAGAGACAATACACTCTTTGCCCATCATCAATCGAATTTACGCAGAAACGGTTCTCATCCGTGAACAGAACTTGACCCCACTCTTATCATCGTTCCAATTTTAATATTCTCGGGCAAAGGCTAGTCGCGCTACTCCATGGCGCTTCTGGAGCTTTTATGTTTTTCTGATCTATGCAACTTCAAATTAACTTCTTCGAGTCTTCTTCTAACTGTACGCTCACTTATTCTGATTCCACGAATTTCTTTCAGTTTGTTTCTTGAATGAACTGCCGTTCGACGCTTATTTCGGAATGTTTGCAGCCTTATAAATCGATCATCTACAACCGTGGTTGAGAGTTTCCCGCCTTGCCTTCGCCTTTTTACATACTCTCCAATTTGCCCCCAACGTGCAACATTACGATGGATAGTCGATTTTGATTTACTAAACATATCGGCAACTTTACCGTCATGTCGACCATTTTTCATCACTTATACAGCCCTATCGATATCACTCGATGCTATATCACCCATTGTGGACTGTTTCACAATCAAGGTAGTAAACAGAAGCAAAACAAATTTAAACAATTACACGACGAACTTTAAGGTAGAGAAAGTACGTGTCATCATTACACGTTGCCATCGAGTTTGACATTAACAGTAGACAATATCACTTTATAAGATTTTTCTTTACTTTTCTTCCAAACGATCCGATATCAAATGCGTTTTTTAATTTTCAAATGTGTCGCTTAAAGTAAATACGCGTCTAGTTGACGTAAACATAATAAAGAGCCTGTTCCGACGCTACCTTGTTTTTAAAAATAATCGCGCAGCCATTTCCTTGCATTTGCAAAACTCTTTAATTATATAGTCTGCCCGAAGTCTGGATATTCTAGCGATACTGGTGTATTTTTAACGTCTGAAACTTCACATGCTATTTTTACGCTTATTCACATTTCTTAATAATTTATTTTTTTAACGCAATTCTCTTTTAAATGAAATGGAAGAGGAAACATTAATCAAAATTGTGCTAGTTCCATAGACTAAACAACTCGCTTTGTGAGTTGAATTTAAAGAAAACAATTTGTATATTATTTTCATTTACTTATTCATGTTCTGTTGCTATATCTGTGAATAGATTTAATTCTATTTTTCTCAATACTAGGTCATGATAATTGCTCGTGATTATACATTGTTACGGAAGAGTTTTCCGTTTATAAAAAGCTCATCCACAATACCTCAATATTTTTTGTTAACACGTCACTTTAGTTTATTTACTAACTTATTGCTACATCAGGGTTCAGGGGTGCGGCGAGCATGTCGGGTATTTGTGGTTTGTTTCTAGATGTAATACTTAGTGATTTAAGCTTTTCCCAAAGCTTTTTTGAATTCTTGTTTTTAGCAATGTAATTAAAATAAGCACGTTTCTCAGCGCATATGTATATTTTGTATTTCTATGCATCTTATGCTGAATTCTGACTTGTCCTATATTATTGTGTAATAATCTACTGGACCAATAAATATTATTATTATTATTATTATTATTATTTTCGTGAATGATTTTTATTGAATTTTGAATTCATTTCAAATAATCATAACTGTGATTACCATTTTTGGCCCCATAGTCCATGAAAATATTTCAAGAATTTATCGCAATTAATATTACTATGAAACACTTATTAACTTATCTATCAGATTAATTGATTCGCTTTAAACGACTCGCATCGTTTCGCTACAACTGATTCAATCTAGTCTCATTAGTTGAATTACATCTTCAATTAGAACTAGATTTTCCGTCACTTTAAAAACGATTCAGGCTTAAATTCTGAGAATAAGTCTATTTAAATATTGGCATGTCCTTGAAATATTGAGTTAGTTTGGCAAATTAATAGAATCCTGCTCCTATAAATCGTCTGGCACTTACATCCATGTGATTGTGATTGTGCCTCTATATTAAGATGCGGTAAATGACAGAACCGGACTCGGCTCTTTTCGCGATTGCAGTACAAATAGGAGTTCGGTATTACATAATTTTATTTTGAAAATGAATAGTTTTTCGGCATTCCCACATCACGACCTCTTCTATTGTCAAATGATATCACATGGTGTGGAAATTAATTTGAAAGGGAATTCAATTATTGTGTGGCTATTATGCAAATTAAAGGCATATAACGTGTAAGTTCGTTCTACTCATTTATTTAATGCTAATGTCATATTTTTCCAATACTGTTTGTGACAGAGCGGATAGAATACAGTCTTTGTGAGGTGGATATAAAATTTTAAACCCACATAAAATTATTTAAAACGCAAGGCATGCAGTTCAGCTAGTTCAGCTTCATAATCCTGGATTATCTGATGTCAAATAAATTTTAAACAATTTAAACAATGGTTTTCTTTTGAAACTGAATTGCACTAAAAAGTAGAAAATAATTTTTATACAGTGATTAAATTACAAAATGATGATGAAAAATAAAATCATTGGACGCTAATAAAATATAATATATTACCTTTATCAACAATTAGTGATTGTGATAAAACGCTATGAATAGTTTGTTGTAATATAACAGCAACAGCAATACTTTATGAGCGCCCAATGGTTTTCTTTTTCATCATCATTTTGTAATTTAATCATTGAATAAAAATTATTTTCTACTGTTTAGTGCAAGTCAGGTTTAAAAGAAAACCATTGTTTAAATTTTTTTAAATTTAGAATGGCGTCACTCAGTTTATTGTATTCTACTTGTCATAACCTATGATTTAATTGACATGAAGTCAATTAAACCTTCCAAACTTACCTTTGAATGGCAATCGTTTTTGAGACTTTGGTATGATTCTTAGCTTATCCCTCTATATATTTGCAGAGAGCATACGTACTAAGATAAAATTTGGTATAAATATTATACTCTTTTAGTCCAATCAAAAGCATAAATTATTTGTAAACATTTCAGGACCGGACTCAATTTTTATAGAGTGGCCTTCAGCAACGTTAACAGATGTATGTAATTATTTTTGGAATACGTTAGCAAACGTTTCAAAAATCAAGATCAGTGTGCAATATAACACAATAACATTTAATGACACGTTTACGATTATCTAATAAATTTTCGGTAGTATTGATTCATAAAATTTTAAATTCTGCAAATTAATAATGAAGTTAACTAGGGGACATCACTATTTTATTAATTTCTCCTACCTAAATAGCCTATGGAAGATTTAGTTATCTGTTTTTTGATCTCAGCTAATTTTCTACTACGCCATATCCCTTTATGTTAGGGCATGCTGCAAAACCTGCTCTACGTTTACTTCACTATGTAAGAAATAATTTTGCGAAATAGATATCTGATATACGAAATGTGCACAGAAATTCGCAAAAAATGTATATTTTTTTTAATGCAATATTTATATTAATTTGATATTTGTATCTCGGTAAATCTTGAAAATGGACATGATAAGTCTAAAATGAACGGAAACATCATAAACTTAAGATTATTTGACTTTTTCGCTAAAACGCTTATTTTTTATAGATATGTGCAAATGCATTTATAATAATAGTAATAATAATAATATTTATTTCACCATGTTGGATACAAATAGTGTATATATGGCAAGTCAGGTACAATAATCAGTAATCAGTTAAAATATAATATTATTAATAAATAATAAGTCAATAAAAACCATATAACGGGTGTAACAGGATCATTGTATACCCCCGTTTCTCCTTTAATTTTGAAGATAATTGATTGAAATTCAGGATATGCGGCCATAATAAGCGGCACTTTTTGACGTACAATTGATTTTTTTTCACTTCCGGTTTCGCCTTTCAATTTTTAAATGGAACACCCTATATATTATTGCATTTTTGAATTCTGCAAAATTTTCTGAATCCAGCGATGCCAAATAAGTGACATTTCAAACATCGTTTTTTTATAATATAATTTTTAGTTTTTCATTTAAGTGTGGCATGACGGTTCCGATTTATTCTAAATGATCCGTATAATTCTACAAAAATCGAAATCCTGTTAAAAACACCAAATTACGTGATTTATGAGCAAATAAAATTCACCAAAATTGTTTTTGGGGCAAAACTCAATTTTCTCAAATAGAACCATATCGGTATCGTGGTATCATTTATTATTACTATTAATAAGGAATTTATTCATATATCGTATTAAAATGTGCGATAATTACAAACAAAATTACAGCTAAAAGAAAATAGGAAAATACAATTTTATTCTAATTACCTTGTTACACATAAGGTGATTTTGGAATACAAAAAATTAACACAAAATATTACAACAGTTGTTCAAAATGCTGTCCATTAACTTCAATGCACTTCTGAACTCGCATAGCTGTTTCTCGAAGAACGTTCGCTAATTGCTGGGCCGCTATGCTATTAATTGCTCGTCTTACTCGTAGGTCCAGGTCTTCACGGGTTGTAACGGCGGTTGAATAGACAATATTTTTAAAATGACCCCAAACAAAGAAATCAAGGAGCGTTAAACCAGGTGACCTTGGAGGCCGCCTCACAGGACCATTCGTCGAAATTACGTGTTCTCCGAATCTTCGTTGAAGGTAATCAATTACTGTCCTTGAATTATGGGGAGGAGCGCCATCTTGTTGGAAATACATTCCCTGTCCTAAATCTAAAGGTAACTCATCTAAAATGTCCTCAATCTCATTTTCCAGGAATCTCTCTCAAGTATCTGGCACCAGTCAGAGGTCCCTCAAATATTATTGGATCATTGATTCTACTACCGATTATTCCAAGCCAAACATTGAAACCGAACCGCACTTGAAAGTTACCCTCCCGCAATAAATTTTGATTTTCCTGTGACCAACATTTTGTATTTTGTCGGTTAAATTTGTAAACCTTGACTCGTCCGAAAATAAAATCAGTCCCAAAAAATCATTGTTTGGCTGCACGTTATACATACATCCAATTACAATATTCCATCCTACGTTCGTAATCACGTTCGTACAAATGCTAGTGCAATTGGTATTTAAAAGATTTATAGTGGTATTTGTGCAAAATTCGGCTTACTGTCTGGTGAC